>LPNX010227611.1:292605-346223 GCA_001517045.1 Pseudotsuga menziesii
CCAAATTAGTTAAGTAAAAACGCATATGCATTTTTTTTAAATTAAAAAAATCGGTGGGAATGAGGTTTGGCATTATGTTTGGAAATAGCTTTGGACCAACGAACCTATTGGCTAGGACAAATAAACTAGGGCTATTGCTTGTCTTTTAGAAATCTATCAATATGCTCAGTTTAATGGCGTGTTTTTCTATGACAGACACAATATTTTTTATGAAAATTTAGAATATTGTAGAGTACGATCTTACGATTCTGAATATGTAATTTTTTCCTTCAAAACTATGTTTTATTTATTTATAATTATTTTTCTAAATCACACACGTCAGTTTTCGAAAATAGATACATCGATTGTTTTGTATATAACTTTTGATTTCCATCACCTTTTCCCAATAAAACTATATGGTGCACTAGACGAGATCAAGCTCTACGATCTTATATATAGAAATCAAGGATTTCATTAATTTTTGCCCCTAAAGTGTTGCACCCGCACATAACTTTTTCATTTCAAGCTTTATGACTTCAATAATTAATAATAATAATAAAATAATTCATGAAAAATTCTGAATAAATAGTGTTGCATTAGGCCCATATGTCCTTTATATGTCTGCAATAATTTATCCCAAATTGACATCATTTACCTCATATATTGTTGCACCTGCACGAACATATATGTTAAGATGTGCTGAAAATTTGAAAACCCAATTTCACGGAAACTAATTTTATAATCATTTACACACATTTTGTCTGGATAAATGCTATATATTATGAAGGCTGATTCAATTACCTATATTTTTTCTTTTTACTTCATCTTCAAATAAGTTAGGGAAGTACCCCTAATTGTCACCTAAAGTCAGAGTTTCCAGGTTTTTCCAGTATTATGTGGCATCTAAAGTGTCTTTAAAGGAGTCCATGATTGTGCATCAGCCCATATGTTCTCTTCGAACCGATGCATACTGATGGCTGAGTGATAACAACTACGATGAAAAGATCTGGATGTTGAACAATCAGTGCACTATTCGGTTTGATCTATTCCAAGTATAATGAGTTTCAACATTTTTTGCAGTTGTCCATATCAGACTTCTTTTGGGTGGTTAAAATGTTGATTTTCTTTCCTGAGCTTGGAGATCGGCGCTAAACATGTTGCTGGACACTACCTCGACCTATGCCAAAAAAAAGAAAAGAACTTCTGTAATGTTGTCTTTACCCCTGTAATATAATATTGGTCTCATGTTGATGTTGATATGATCATTATGCTCTTGATAACAACGTTATAGTGGGACCACATGCTACTATAGCTGAGACCTTGATCTCCTCAAAATGTAGATGCATTTTGAGAGGTAACAGTTGGCTCATAAAATAAAAAATTAAAACCAAATAAAAGGTAATTAATAATAAATGTCAACTTATAAAATAAAAAAATTAAAACCAACATAAATCCATTTAAACTTACAAGTAATTTTTTCCAAAATGTAAAAAAGTTAAAATAAAAAAAATTACACCTTAAGAAATTGTATCCACTTGGTAGATCCAAGTTTAAGATGAATGTTGGTGGTTGGCTCATTACTAACTATGAATACAACAATTATTATAAAATATATAGATAGCATATATTTAGAAAGAAAAATAGTTTTCATCTCTCTTTTCTTTGCTTTCTTGTTCTTTTCACTCTAATTTTTAAAATTTAAAAACCAATATTACTTTTAAACGGAACTTAATTGATAACTAATTAATATTGTGATTGTGATGAGAGTATGTCACGGTATATTTATATTTTCTAATCAAGTAAATATTGTGTTGGTTTAGTTTGAGCTAACACTTTGTAATAGTTTTTAAAGCATTTTTAATAGTTTTTAAAGCATTTGGTATATAATATGTGGGAAGAGTATTAAAAATTCTAATCATAGTTTGATGTTGTATAGCTTACTAGACAACTCTTATTAAATTGTAGATTACGCATGTTAATTTTATATTAGTTAAATCCATATAAGGTAGAATGGATTCAACTTTGTATTCAAATCATCTCTATATATTTACTACACAACTCTTATTAAATTGTAGATTACGCATGTTAATTTTATATTAGTTAAATCAATATGAGGTAGAATGGATTCAACTTTGTATTCAAATCATCTCTATATATTAATTATAGTTAATAAGAAGAAGAAACATTACACCTTGTAAGTTAAAAAATTATTTTAATAGTTGTTATTTATAGAATGCTCTCTTTAATGTATTCACTCATGATTTTGCAAACTAGAAAGATTATTAAAAAAACACAACTTTCATAAGTTTTCAAATAGTCTCTTATTTTTATGAAGGATCTATTTTTAGCAATGATTTCTATCTTTTGGTAATTAAAAAAAAAGTATGGAAAGTGGTAGAGACTAACATAGATTTTTATTAACTTTGGCTTAATAAGGCATCGAGGGGGTCACATCTTTCGAGGTGAAAACCTTTTTTAAATTCTTAAACTTGAGGAAATGTTTGCACCTCAAGGGATTTAATTTCTCTTGGTGCTTGGTAGAGCCAGAGTTAATATGAATCTGTGTTGATTCCAATTGGAATGGATGCAACAAAACAACGTTGCTTAAAAACAAAATTACCACATTGAAATCATCTCATCCAAAATTAAAGCTTAAAAAAATAAACAATCAAAATAGTGTATAGTATTAAAGTAATAATCATATTCAATGATAAAACATGTGAAAGAAGTCAATGAAATTTAATGATGGATTATATATATATATATATATATATATAACGGGATCCCCCACTGGGTGGTTCAGTAGCAGTACTTTACCTACCAAACAACCAGAAGATCCAAGCTAAATTTACACCAGGCCATTGCACAAATAACCAGGCTAAACTTGCAGCACTACATTTGGTTCTCAAACTAGCTCTAAACCATAACATAACTCAAATACTAGTCTTCGGGGACTCAAAGATGGTGGTGGAATGGGTTAATAGGAGGATCCAAATAAATTCACCTCACCTGCAGCAGCTTCTCAATGCGATCAGAAGGTTACTGGAATTATTCTCAAGCTTCAGTATTGCACATGTATATCGAGAATTGAATTTTGAAGCAAACTGGCCCTTCTATTGGAGCCATGCAAGATAGAAATGGAGGATTTTGCAGGCTGTAACATCCCCAACCATTAAACCGGCGAAGAGGACGCTACTATCACTAGACATACAGGCAAATAACCCCATGAACATAAACAGGCATATAATGCTGAAACAAAAAACTTAAACATAAAACATACTAAGATGCATAATCCTTCATATACATAGCGGAAGCAAACATACGATCATTCAATCATGCCACATGTTCATTATATTCATTAATCAATAAATATAAATGCAGAGACGAAATAGTCAAGATTACTTATCTTAGAAAGAATTCGTCTCACAACCAGCTACATCGTTGCAATGCTCCACCCAACAGTAGGCCAGCGTGCTCATCAATCTCTCAGCAACACTGCCACCCCCGAGCTAGGCATGATTCCCCAAGGAATAAGGGACTAAGCAGGCTTACACATAGCCAAGGTACACAAGTCAGCCAACCCACATAGTAGGGCTTATCAGGCTATCAAGGAGCTAGGAGAAGCTAAATGCTAAGCCGATGAGCTCATGGAAGAGCTAAGGATGCCTACACTAGAGCTAGCGTGACCTCTAAGACACCCACACACACCCGACACTTGGAATCAGTCCCTTCTCTGCTTCATAGTCCCTCAGGCCCTGACTTCCCTTGCCAGTGCTCTTCCGGGGTTGTGGAGAAGAAAGCCAGCCATCTAACTCTATCTGTGTGGCTCCCAAACCCAGGTTTCTCAGGCATACCCAACCTTCAATCCCACTCTACACAGTCTGAAGACCAATCGCTGCTTTCCTACAACCAAACAAGCGCTTCACCACTTGGATAGGGGAAGACAATCCCTGAGTCGTTCTTGGCCCTATCATGGCCAAAATGGCTCCCCAACAACCTACAGCAAATACCACTATGTAAGGGGAAAACATAATCAACAAAATGTGGATGAGGCCACAGCCAATGATCCATGAAGAAACCACAGCCCCCAGTTCAACAATGAAGTGTCTGGACAATACACAGTCCGAGCTCATAGTGAAAACCACCGAAACATTCCCCAGTCCGACAATGGAAAGAGGGAAAATCCATCCTCTGCGTGAGTGGGAAGGAAAACATATCTACAGGTCAGCAATCGGTGAGAGAAACCAGACTCCCAACATTGACAGGGTAAAAACATCAACGCAGACCACAATCGATATGGAGAAAACACATATGCAGACCACGAATCGATAGGGGAAACACATACGCACCGCCCAGAACGCAAAGGTTCATTCACAGGAAATCATGGGTGGCAGTAATCGGTTTTTCCAGCTCTGTGTGAGGAAAACAATGATGAATCCCAATCGGTGCATGAAAGAACCGAACGTCCCTGCGTGAGATGGAAAGTGAAGAGAAATCCTGCTCGTGAGGTATGAACAGCCAAAATGATCTAGAGTTTTCCCCAAACGGTGCGTGAAGGTGAGCCAAACTGGAGAGAGTGGGAGAGTGGAAGCGTTCCCTGTTATTTTTCCTTTTCCCCACGCGAATGGAATGATCCAGCTGGAGGAGGGTGCATGTGGACAGGCCTGCCACCCACCCCTACCCAGCAATTAACTGCCTCAACTAAAATAGGGGTTTAAGGTTTGACACATCGATTTTCCCCATGGGGTCCAGGTTTAGCAATCCCCCCCTTAACCTTAGGAAATCATGCCCTTTTCATTTAACATTGCATCGTCGTAGCTAGTTGTAGGTTTATTTTAATTGATGTGCATATTTACATGATTCCAAACTCTAATGTGTCGGATAGCATGATATACCATCGGCAACAATCCCAATTGCCAAAACATACACAACCAAATCAATGGTGGGGATTTTTCCTTTAGCTCCACACCACGATTAATTAAAAAATATACATCATGTATCTTTAAATGCAAATGGGGTCAAAACCGGGGTATTACAATATCCTCCCCCTTGGAATAACAGCGTCCTCGGTGTTCTAATACATATACAATTTGCACATAAAATTTCAAAATTTTGCAGATCTATCCCATGTTCAATTATTTACTTGAACTTTCAGGACCAAGCCCCTTGGCTTCCACGAGCTTCTCTTGCTGGTTCTCAGCTTTTGGCTCATCCCCAAGTCTAGGGACTTTTCTATATCTTGAGCATCTCTCCAATATTTTCTTGGGTCTTGGCAATTGTTTGAAGAAGACTTCCAGCCAAGTCTAGCAGCTTTTGGTCTACTTCCATGATCAATGTGCACACTGGACTTCACTTTTCTCACCTGTGAAATGGATCATTGAAATTCTGTTAGACCAAGCATAATATAGGCATTAAAATCAGTCAATTTATTGCCCAATTGGCATGACAGTCCAAGTCTCATCAAGGGGACTTTCATATTTTTCATGCCTTCCCAATAGGCACATGATCTCATTCATGTCCATTCTTGGGCAGGGATTTAACTATTCCAACATTTCATAATTATTTTAAGCAAATAGACACATTCTAATTTCAGCCATACATGCATTCAACAATCTTCTGTTTTCACAATGCATAAGTATATATATAATTAAAAGGCAAGAGAGAGAAACAAGAGTTTTTCCCCTCTTTGTCTTGTTCCAACCTGGAACCCACACCACCAGTGTGGCTTTTCATGCTCTCAGCCTCTTTCACTTCACCGTGAATGCTGGACCAATCCCTCTTGGTCATGACACTTAGTGTCTCTAGTCTATTTCAGACCTCTCAACCATGGGGCCTTCCTACATGGTTTGTTTTGGCTGCTAGGAACTCCACAGTCTCACTAGCACCTTTATCATTATGTCCACATGCACCCCTAGGATTCTCTCATAGTCCTCACTTCCAGCGATACCTATATTCAAACATTGAATAAATTCACATGTTTAGTTCATTCTCATTAGTTTTTTTATCTCTTAAACAAGAGCTTAAAACATCATAGCCAAATCATATACACCTGCATATTCATAAGCAATAATTGCAAAATAATCTAATAATTATCTGTATTGTGCATTTCTTCGTTGGTCCACAGGATCCTGCTTCGCTTTGCAAGCCTTGGGATCGCCTATGGACTTGGATTTTAGGTCAGCATGTAGGATGCTTCACAACATCCTTTTATATATATATCAAGCACAGTCAAGCCAACCTACAATTGGGTTTATCAGACCGTCCAGCCAAGCCAATATACAATTAGGTTTATCAGGCTGTAGCCACTCAAGCCAATTCACTGCTGGGTTTATCAGGCTATTAGCCAAGCTAGCTAATGGTTGGGTTTATCAGACTGTGGGTAGTCAAGCCAACACTGCAACGTTTCCACAATTTCCACAACATCAAATAATTACACAGTCAAGCCAACCTCTAGTTGGGTTTATCATACCGTTCAACCAAGCCAATACACAATTGGGTTTATCAGGCCATAGGCAATCAAGCCAATACATTACTGGGTTCCTCAGGCTACTCAGCCAAGCCAGCTATTAGTTGGGTTTATCAGACTGTAGGTAGTCAATCCAACACTGTAACATTTCCACAATTTTCACAACATCAAAATTACATAGTCAATTCAACCTTCAGTTGGGTTTATTAGACCGTCAACAAATCACCTGCACTTATATCAACAATACACTTATATCAACAATGCACTTATATCAACAACCAATCATTAGCCAATCCAACACCATTGGGTTTATCATGCCATCAACAATAACACATGCACTTATATCAACAATCAATCATCAGCCAAGCCAACACCATTGGGTTTATCAGGACATCACAATAACGACCATTTCTAGGTTTCATTTCCAGTAGTGAGCTCTAATTCCACTACCCCATATCACACAAGAGGCCACTCCCTTCTCTGAGTTGACAGTCTCTTAGGAATGTCTCCTTCTCTGTGCTCTTTAGTAGAAGGTAGTGTTATCCCTAAGGTTGAACCTAGACTACAGGGGTTCAAGCTTAAGGAAATCTTGTTCTAAAATGTACAAAACAATGAAATCAAAATGAAATTCAAACTGATATACAATCAAAGCTATTGGAAAATTTACACAACTATCAATGAAATAGGCTGGTATAACATGAAAGCTGTAGATAAAATCAAACAATCATTGAAGAACTAAACTGATATGAAATCAAGGCTATTTGTACAGATCACACAATTATCAATACACTATGCTAGTATATTATGAAAGCTATAAAAGAATCACAGAGTTATCAGAGAACTAGGTTGGTATCATATAAGAGCTATAAGAAAATCAAAACATTATTGAAGAAATAGGTTGGTAGGTCGATCAGAGCTACAAGAGACTTAACAGGAACTGTATAACATAAAATCAAACACAAAGTTCAATATCGAGGTTACTATGATCATAAAGTCAAGAAGTGAAACTGCCTCTATTTTCTAAAAGTATAACGATAATTGTATTTCACAATAATAATTACTGCAATGGGATTTAATGAACCATATGCATAATAAATTACCAGAAAAACAATTCATAAAACACATAGGAAAATCATCATCATGCTCATTCAAGATAGAACCTGTTACTGAAGCTATAGAGTATTTATGTTATACAGACAGTGCTCAAAACGGGGCTTGCATTACTCCAAAAATTGCCAACCCCCTCCTTGCTTCCTTATGAGAAGAAGAGCCATTTGTTACATACCAAATCATTCAATTTATAACCATTTACAGATTAAGAGCTGATATCAGCCCCTTAGGAATCGAATTCTATTCATAGATTTGCAATAAATATGGAAATTATTACGACATATCTGGAATGGCTATAGTGGAATCATCTATTCATAATTCAAGGCTTGCTTTGAAGGTAACATAAATCTCTTTGAATCTAGAAGATTTTTGGCCTCTTAAAATGCTAACCGACTACTGATTTTGGGCCTTCGAATGATCTAACACCTGAAATAGATTCTTCAAATGCTGATCCCCTACCTCGGATACTCTGCCACCAAAACATTTGTTTTATGCATCCGATCTAGAAGCAAATTCAGTTGCCGAATGTTTTTACTGAAATTTTGGATATCAATTGCATGTTGCCACAAGAATATGGATGTCGATCTTTTTTCCAAGTACTTTTCCATCTGAAAATCTGATCCATCATTGTTGTTGATATTATGCCTAAAAATATGGATAAATCCTTTATTCACTGTAGTTATGCCTTTTAATCAAAAATTGAATGCTGCCGGATGATGTTGACCCAATCTACTTTGAAGTTCTGTTGTTGACCTAGAACTAATCACGAACTCTGTTTGCTTGAGTGCTGAATGTGGTTGGGAATCCTTGCACCGGAGCTAGCTCTGATTCCACTTGCTCCCCAACAATATTCGCCATTCGGAGGATGTGTGCTCTCTATCTCTGCCTATGTATTGCGAATAGGAAGAAGAGACTCCAACGTAGAAGAATCTCTATTTGCATGAACCAACTAAAGCCATGTGTGAGATCAAGTCCACCACTCGGTTGCTGTATCCCCACTCATTGTCATACCAAGAGACAAGTTTCACAAATCCAGAATTCAAGGCTATACCAGCCTTAGCATCAAAGATACTCGACCTTTCATCACCAACGAAATCATTTGAGACGACATCATCTTTAGCGTATCCAAGGATGCCTTTAAGTGACCCCTCAGATGTTGCCTTTATTGCTGCTTTCACTTCATCGTAAGATGCTGGTTTCGTAAGGCGGCAAGTCAGATCCACAACTGAAACATTAGGTGTTGGGACAGGGAAATCCATGCCAGTTAGCTTTCCATTTAACTCTGGAAGGACCTTTCCAACAGCCTTTGCAGCACCAGTTGACCTCGGAATGATATTCTGTCCAGCACCACGACCTCCACGCCAATCCTTCATAGATGGACCATCTACGGTCTTCTGTGTAGCTATGGTTGCATGAACAGTTGTCATTAAACCCTCAGCAATACCAAATTCTTCATTCACCACCTTTGCAAGAGGAGAAAGACATTTAGTTGTGCAGCTGGCATTCAAAACAATATTCATTTCAGTCTTATATGATCCTTCATTTACCCCAACCACAAACATAGGTGCATCAGCTAATGGAGCAGAAATTACGACCTTCTTAGCTCCTCCCTTAAGATGTGCAGATGCTTTATCAGTTGTTGTGAAAACTCCAGATGATTCGACTACATACTCAGCTCCATACTCACCCCAAGGAATCTCAGCAGATGAGACACAGCTACATTTTAAATATTTGTGGGTCGCTCTAAGCGTGGTGGTCTTATTGACATCAGGGACAAGAACAACCCATCTTTGGTCATGATAAGGTGCTTCTTGAGCCAATCCTTTTCATCTTCATCTCGTAGCCTCTCAGCGAGCAACCTATAGCCGTCCATTGCCCAATCCTCATAATATTTACCAGACTTTTTGAACCTCTCTGCCCACCGGGATTCATTATAGGTTTGTTTGAAACTCTGCTGCCAGTAAGTAAAATGCTGCCGGTTACTGAAATTTGCTGGAGCAGATCTGATGATAACATCTGGCTTTGTCTGGGGATGGCATGCTCCCTGTGAGCTTCCAAGAACAAGTAGACCAAGTGACTTTCCATTTCATTGGGCTGGAGTCTTCATCACAAGCCTTTGTTACTTAAAAAGCTTGAAAACAAATTGCTGATTAAATATTTAAACTACTCTACAAATTGACTAATCCTGATCATACTGTACAAACTTTAAAGAAATGCTTGAAACATCAAGCTTATTTATTTACAGCTCCCATTCTAATCATCTGCTTTCTTTTGATCAGGTAAAATCCTACTTCCAATGAAGCCATACAAATATTTGACTAACTGGTAAAACTTCTGATTTGGAGATGACGAATAAAGGAACCCATGGAATATCAAAATTCATTTCAAAATAAGGGAAAATCCAACCTCCATTTGACAAAAACAATCTGAGATTTGAGCTGCTCAAAGACTCCATATAATCAACAAATGGATCAATGAAGCTATAAGGAAATACCTCTTGCTGAAGATCAAAATATCTCTGTATATCCTCTTCCTCATAATGGCTGCCACTTTCAACTACCTGCAAGCTGAATTGCAAAGATGGCTGCTCAATGTCTTCTACGGATTCAGGATGGTTGATTTCCCCACAATGTTTTTCCTCATCAAAATTTGATTCATAGTTGTCATACATCCGTTGGCTGCTCCTCAAATCAACAAAAGGTGATGTAGGGATCTACTCTTTTTCATTTGAATACTCATCATAGATTGGCATATCTTCAGAGTAAATGGGTTGATGCTGATCTAGAACTTCAATGTCTTCATCATAAAATGGAGCATTCTGATCGATTTCTAAAGATGAAGATTTATGTTCTATGATGCTATCATCCACTTTAATATCAGAACTTTGAAATATTTCTTGTTGTAAAATAGAATTAGAGGAAGATAATAGATCTTCTTCCTTCTTCATATCATAACCACCGGCTTCATCTTTACTACTGGAAAAATATGCTTCTAAACCCTGGATATATAATGCATATCCCCTACAGCAATACTCAAAAAGGCACTCGGCTGGGTAAATCCTCTTACAATATGAATAAAAGGCATCATGAAAATATTTCAAAGAGGAAATACTGGAAGGAGGAAGAGTTCTATACCATTGTCTCTCACAACCATCTAATGAATACATAAACATTTTCATCAATACATCTTCATGATGTATACTCAGCTGATCCATGTATTGATAAAATTTGATTACATGATGTGCCAGATTGTCCTCTTCCTTTTCTCTGAATCGGGGAAGAAAATATTCCCATTCATCAATGATAGGTACTGTATTTGGAAAGCTAGGAACATTTGAGAAATTGAGTGGAGCAAATCTCTGTGCCAACATAGTTTCAAAACGCTTTGACATCTTGTAAAATTGCCTCTCGATTCTTCAAACATGGAGTTCCCCGGTGAATAAATCTGTAGTCAAACTAATGCCCTGATCATGTCCACCATCAAGAGCTGGATCTGATCTTTGTCATTATTTCCCGAGGAAGATATCTTCACTCCTCCGTCCCCAGCAACGGCGCCAGAAGAAGGCGACCAGAAGAAGATGTTATCCCTAAAGTTGAACCTAGACTATAGGGGTTCAAGATTAAGGAAATATTTTTCTAAAATGTACAAAACAATGAAATCAAAATGAAATTCAAACTGATATACAATCAAAGCTATTGGAAAAGTTACACAACTATCAATGAAATAGGCTGGTATAACATGAAAGTTGTAGGTAAAATCAAACAATCATTGAAGAACTAAACTGATATGAAATCAAGGCTATTTGTACAGATCACACAATTATCACTGCACTATGCTGGTATATTATGAAAGCTATAAAAGAATCACAGAGTTATCAGAGAACTAGGTTGGTATCATATAAGAGCTATAATAAAATCAAAACATTATTGAAGAAATAGGTTGGTAGGTCAATCAGAGCTACAAGAGACTTAACATGAACTGTATAACATAAAATCAAACACAAAGTTCAATATCGAGGTTACTATGATCATAAATTCAAGAAGTTAAACTGCCTCTGTTTTCTAAAAGTATAAGGATAATTGTATTTCACAATAAGAATTACTTCAATGGGATTTAATGGACCATATGCATAATAAATTACTAGAAAAACAATTCATAAAACATATAGGCAAATCATCATCATGCTCATTCAAGATAGAACCTATTACTGAAGCTGTAGAGTATTTATATTATACAGACAGTGCTCAAAACTGGGCTTGCATTACTCCAAAAATTGCCAACCCCCTCCTTGCTTCCTTATGAGAAGAAGAGCCATTTGTTACATACCAAATCATTCAATTTATAACCATTTACAGAATAAGAGCTGATATCAGCCCCTTAGGAATCGAATTTTGTTCATAGATTTGCAATAAATATGGAAATTACTACGACATATCTGGAATGGCTATAGTGGAATCATCTATTCATAATTCAAGGCTTGCTTTGAAGGTAACATAAATCTCTTTGAATCTAGAATATTTTCGGCCTCTTAAAATGCTAACCGACTGTTGATTTTGGGCCTTCGAATGCTCTAACACCTGAAATAGATTCTTCAAATGCTGATCCCCTACCTCGAATACTCTGCCACCAAAACATTTGTTTTATGCATCCGATCTAGAAGCAAATTCAGTTTCCAAATGTTTTTACTGAGATTTTGGATATCAATTGCATGTTGCCACAAGAATCTGGATGTCGATATTTTTTCCAAGTACTTTGCCATCTGGAAATCTGATCCATCATTGTTGTTGATATTATGCCTAAAAATATGGATAAATCCTGTATTCACTGTAGTTATGCCTTTTAATAAAAAATTGAATGCTGCCGGATGATGTTGACCCAGTCTACTTTGAAGTTCTGTTGTTGACCTAGAACTAATCACGAACTCTGTTTGCTTGAGTGTTGAATGTGGTCGGGCATCCTTGCACCGGAGCTAGCTCTGATTCCACTTGCTCCCCAACAGGATTCGCCATTCGGAGGATGTGTGCTCTCTATCTCTGCCTATGTATTGCGAAAAGGAAGAAGAGACTCCAACGTAGAAGAATATCTATTTGCGTGAACCAACTAAAGCCATGTGTGAGATCAAGTCCACCACTCGGTTGGTGTATCCACACTCGTTGTCATACCAAGAGACAAGTTTCACAAATCCAGAATTCATGGCTATACCAGCCTTAGCATCAAAGATACTCGACCTTTCATCACCAACGAAATCATTTGAGACGACATCATCTTCAGTGTATCCAAGGATGCCTTTAAGTGACCCCTCAGATGCTACCTTTATTGCTGCTTTCACTTCATCGTAAGATGTTGGTTTCATAAGGTGACATGTCAAATCCACAACTGAAACGTTAGGTGTTGGGACACGGAAATCCATGCCAGTTAGCTTTCCATTTAACTCTGGAAGGACCTTTCCAACAGCCTTTGCAGCACCAGTTGAGCTCAAAATGATATTATGTCCAGCACCATGACCTCCATGCCAATCCTTCATAGATGGACCATCTACGGTCTTCTATGTAGCTGTGGTTTCATGAACAGTTGTCATCAAACCCTCAGCAATACCAAATTCTTCATTCACCACCTTTGCAATAGGAGCAAGACAATTAGTTGTGCAGCTGGCATTCAAAACAATATTCATTCCAGTCTTATATGATCCTTCATTTACCCCAACCACAAACATAGGTGCATCAGCTGATGGAGCAGAAATTACAAACTTCTTAGCTCCTCCCTTAAGATGTGCAGATGCTTTATCAGTTGTTGTGAAAACTCCAGATGATTCGACTACATACTCAGCTCCATACTCACCCCAAGGAATCTCAGCAGATGAGACACAGCTACATTTTAAATATTTGTGGGTCGCTCTAAGCGTGGTGGTCTTGTTGACATCAGGGACAAGAACAACCCATCTTTGGTCATGATAAGGTGCTTCTTGAGCCAAGCCTTTTCATCTTCATCTCGCAGCCTCTCAGCGAGCAACCTATAACCATCCATTCCCCAATCCTCATAATATTTACCAGAATTTTTGAACCTCTCTGCCCACCAGGATTCATTATAGGTTCATTTGAAACTCTGCTGCTAGTAAGTAAAATGCTGCCAGTTACTGAAATTTGTTGGATTAGATCTGATGATAACAGGTAGGATGAGCCTAATCCATTGTCCATTCAGTGTACAATATCAGATTACATTTGTTTAGCCTGAGAAAACAAACAATATAAGCATACCCATTATCCTTATTGCTCTAAAAACCGTAATCATGTTTCATATCATTCTCTATCAAATATTGAGACACCAGAAGTGCATCCGCTCCCTAGGGTGTAATCAATATTGAAAACCCTTTCATGATCTGACATCGAAAAAGTGTGCACCCTTTTTCCTGTGTGTGCCATGTAGGCCCTATTCAAACTCAAGCAATCTGCCACAATGGAAATAAAATCAAAACATGTTTTGCATATTGAATTCAACAATTTGACATGCATATTCTTAGCTAGGGTTATAGAACACTTTTCCATTTGTTGAGGAAATATTCCTTCGTTGAGGAGGAATGGGGGCGCCCTTCTTTGATTTAACAGTCCCTCGGTTTGCCATCCCAACTTATTTCACATTCCATATCCACACATGTCTTACAGACATAATCTATACCATCTCACTCATGTTGCTTGCCAAACATGTAGTGCAGATGAGACATTTCCAAAATGTCCAATGGAGTTTCACCCGAAACCCATTTCCAAGATAAGGGAAAACCTTCCCATGAAGTTTGGCTCCTGCAGGCCATCACACATGATCTTTCTATAGTGTGTACCCCTGGCACATTCATCAAATAGCCAAACAGTTAATCATTATTTTATAATACAATCCAAATTGATTGTTCCATAACCAAGCAATGACATTAGTAATTAGATTCAATAGGAATTTGCAATTTTGTCTACTACAGAAATTGGTTTTCTTAGCAGTGAGGTGATCCTCAATTGTGGGTCTCTTGTAAGCAGCATCACTATGCCCATTATAATTTTATGTTTACTAGCATAACATGAATACTCACTTGCAGTGCGTCCTCTTGACACAATCTTATGCAAGCCAATAGTGATTAGTAGTTGTCAGCAATTTCTTAAATTCAAAATTCACAAATTCAAATTTACAACTCATTACGCATACAAACTAGTTTCATAGCCATGAGACTCTTCTCATGAGGTTTGGCTCTTTCACATGGTAGATTTCATCCTTTGTCATGGTCTTACCCACTTTGCCATGCCCCAATAATCTACTTGAAACCTGAACCTTAGTCAGCCAAACACTTAGTAAGTCTTGATGCATATAACTTTTTCATTGATGCAACAAGCACTGAAGCATTTTCAGAATTTATAAAATTCAAATACTTCCAGCTATTAATCACATCAATATTACCAAAAATCATTTACTTCACGCAATCATTGTCATACTAATATTTTCAAGGTAGAGTCACATCATTTATGCAATTTAAATGAATTGTTTAGATACTCCTTACTTCACAAGCGTATCATTATACCACCTTTCCCTTCCATAGAGCATTTCCAGTAGCCAATTGATCATGACTACCCTCTTCATGCACTTACTATCCTGCATTCACATCAGCCCTTGAAATGGTTCCAGAATTGTCATCAATTCATCATTTCAGCCATTAGTTATTCATAATGACACATACACTATCTATATGCATTCATGCATTGCATCACAACATCTACTCATACTTTTCATATGCATCTGTTCAATGCATAACCACAAGATTTATGAAACATTTTAATGCATATCCACTCAATGCTACCTTGCAATGATTCCAGAATACGATGCATTCAATCATACCATGCATGGCCTAACCATGACTACCTCATATAATATGCATTGCTATAATCAAGACCATCAGTACTTACTTTCTTTGGCTACTAAAGC
Organism: Pseudotsuga menziesii; assembly: GCA_001517045.1. Lineage (NCBI taxonomy): Eukaryota > Viridiplantae > Streptophyta > Pinopsida > Pinales > Pinaceae > Pseudotsuga > Pseudotsuga menziesii. The sequence continues at coordinate 308,117 of LPNX010227611.1, forward strand.
TCATAACAACACATAATACAGGCATGACACATTTATAAATGAATCCAGTATAAAATCAAAATACCCACATGGTATGAGACCTATTGCTTTTACCAATGCATGCAGTTGTCATAATTAAACTCTTACCTTCATGGGTCCTACTTACACCCTTGACATTACCAGTTTGGTTGGTCCTTTGCAGGAGTTTGCAGAATTTGCTCACCAACTTTTGATTCTGGACTTGTTTCCTTATCCCTTTCTCCATAGGGTTGCTAGTCACATTCGTCAGCATCAGCAACATATTCAGCCATGTCCATGTTGTTGTTGGTTTTTCCACTAACGCAAACATCAATGCAATAACTACCATTAGTGGTTCATTATACATGTATAATTCTTACTAATCTTTCCAACATGTAATATCCTATTCATGCAAGGCATATCTTCATACATTTCATGTATGAAACTTATAAATGTAATTATAGTTAGCAAGACAGGGTTTAAGGAAATCTCCCTTTTCAAGTCCCTCATCCCTGCATGGAACTCCTTTTCCACACAACAGCTTGTTTGAATTCATGGTCTTGCTACCTCTAGGCATGCAATTCCCAGATTTGTCCATATTGACAGCAGCACATTGCTTTTCAAGCAATCACTGGCACTTTGCTACTCCACACTCAGATTCTAGTGACTCTCCCTTGTTCCCTACTGGATAATATTTCCAACGCTTATCCACATGCTTCATTTTGACCTCAGGTGTGAAAACCACACCACTTCTTAGAATGATGGCAAAACACACAACTGTATTTTGGTCAGGAATGCTAACTTCAGTCACCTAGGGTTTTCTTCCTTTTCAGCCATGTGACCACTGACAGTCTGTTGAAATCTGTTGAAAGCCTACTGAAAGACAATTGAAAACTTTCTTGAAAAATCACTGAGAAATTCTCTCGAAAATCCCAATTTCCTTAGGCCCAATCGGACCTCTTCCCAGTTACCTTTCTAATACTTCGGTGGTCAAAACACCTAGTTCATCAGCGGTCTGTTTGCTTACTTCTCTCTGGAATTTCGGCAGTCAAATTGACTAAAGTTTCGATCTGTATCGGCAAGAAAATCGTCTGTTCATCAGGTGCGCAGTCCCTTGAGCAGCCGCAACGGTGGAACGTGATCTTACTATGGTTTCCACGGAAGTCTATCGGCTATCGGGCCTACTATCCATTGGGCGTATAGTGCTTTAGAATTCCACAATGGTGCGTTTAAGATCCTTTGATTCCTTCCGATTGACGGCCTAATCATCAAAAATTTTCCAATGAATCTATACTCTTCAAAGTTTTCTTCTAATCAGATCTTCTCCTTACTAATCGCCCAGCATTTCGGTGGTTGAAACCTCTAACTTTCTCCGCTGTATTGGTGGGTCGCTTGTCTATTTCCTTCCACCGTATCGACCCTGCAATGGTCTAAAGTTTCGAGTTTCATTGGTGATTCATAGGTCTAATTTCGTCTGCCTAACCGCTACATCGGCGGCCGAGTGCCCTATGCATCAGACGGTTAGTCCCTTCGACTTCCGCAACAGCGGCCCACAATCTTCCTATGTCTTCCACAGCTCATGATGTTGTCGGCAATCGGAGCGACTAGTATTTTGTGGCATCTACGCTCGGATGCTCATCGGGTGATCAGTTCTTTATGTGGCCGCAACAGTGACCCACGATATTTCTATGCCTTCCGCAACCACGGGTCTATCGATAGTCAGAACAATGTCCATCGACGAAATAGTCTACTAATCAGTCGCAACAGCGGACATTCGATCAGCTGACTTTATTCGACGTAGCTCATTGTTATAGCTGATTTTACCACTCCAGGTGAATCACACTTGTATGGCCTTCCCCTGTCCCTCTATAGACTCCTTAGACCCCTTGGACCATTTTTTGTCCTTTGATGTTTCCTTGACCATCCCTAAAAACATGTGAAAATTAATACATGCGACTTTTAAACGTATAATCGTGTATATACACGGGTTTGACCCCTAAAACCACATACATCGGGATGTGTGCATAATCCAAATCCTTTTGGAGTTTTCCTTGACATGGATCCGACTCACTTGACTCCTGGCCTTCCCTATGCCTTAAGATCGCTCGGATTCGGCCTTTCATTACCCCTTTGAAAGGCTATATAAGAAACTCTATGGTACATTGAAGGCATATGAGAGAATTGAGAGCAAAGAAACTATAGTCCATTGTTGTCGGAACTTGTGCTTAAGTTTGCATCCCTTTGTCCCTTGGAGCACTTTTGTGTTCTTCCCAAGCTTTCCTTTTGCTTGTGAGCTTGCTATCGAGAGATGGAGGATTGAGGTGGTGGAGGCCCAAGTGGGGGATTCAGTTTCTCCAATTCGCAGACATACCAACAGAGGTTGTATCCATTGTAATCTCTGATTTTATATTAATATAAATATCTTTTCCTGTCCAATAATGTATGTTTGAATGAATATTTTATCCATGGATGTTTTCAAATGTTTATACATTGTTGATTATATATGCTAGAATAGATCTAACACCAATATATATATTATGCGTGTCTTGTTTACTTGTTGTTGAGGAAGTGATTAATCATTACAAGCTGAAGTTGGAAAGCTCAACGAGGATCTACTTCAATCGTCCGGAATAAGGTACGAGGTCTGATCCTTTAGTGTTAGACATTTAATTTCTATTGCATATTGCAAAGAATTGATTTCTGGAGTCAAGCTGTCTGTTGTGGTACCCCAAGCCAGAGGAATTTCTCTCCGTAACAAAATTGGTGACTCCGTTGGGGAATTCCTAGTAGTTGTCCTTTGGAGGTTTTCTATTGGCATTCAATGACTTTGAATTTCTCTTTTTCTCTTGTTTCTGTGTCGGGTATGGGGGCATGTTTTCCTGGTAGTGTCTGATTGGTGTGAAGTTTGTCTCAGCTTGTCTGTTTTCCTTTATTTTTATGCACCTTTCTTCCTGTACGCGATTTTTGAACTCACAGTTGCGTATATACATGGGTTTCTCTGCTATTTCCATGTATACATGCGGGTTTACTGCGAACAGTCATGTATGCCCTTAGTCTTGCCTTTTAGAGGAAGTTGAATGGTTGTTGGGTGAATTTTGATGATTGTTGAGTCGCCTTTGATACTGCCAGATTCTGTATACACCTCTGTTTCTGACCAGAGACATTTTTTTAGGGTAAATTTCTTTTTTAAGAATGTTCTTGTCATTGCATTTTCGATTTTTTGTTTTGGGATTAGTGCATTAGACTTCTTTTACCTTAGTGCTTTGCTTGAGTGATACTTGAGTGTGCTTGTAGAGTCTGGGGGTTGTAGAATCATTCTTTTGCTTTTATATCTCATTTTATTTCAAAAAATCCAAAAATATTTGCTTATCATCATGCACTGCATTTTGCATTTTGCATAGCACTTGCACTAGATTTGCTTTGGAGTATTAGTCAGGATTTCATATAGGAAAGCTTGCATTTATCATTTGAAGAAAATTGTGCATTTCACATAGTAGCATACCCTATTTTTCATGGACACAATGCATTTGCATTGATTGTTAGGTGTGCATTTTACTTCATGTTGTGTCATGACACCATTAGTTGCACGACCATATACCTCTTTTGAGTAATAAAGCCAATTAAAATCAACGCTTAATTAAATTGAACTACACTATTTTATTTGATAGGTTTCACCAACAAGATTAGGTTTTAGGGTTTTGGAATAGTTCATTGTGAGTTAATTCTCCAAGACCACTAAACAACAACATGTATGTGTCTGTCCAGGTGAGTGTGTGAAATTCCTTGGTATAACCAATGTTTCTCAGGATCCTCCTTCTCAAAAGGGAGTTAAGCACAAGGCAGTGTGAGTGGTTATTGATTGGGATGACCCCTAGTCATAACTGAGTAGCACCGGAGATATTTCTAAGATTGTATTCGTATCTGGGGGCTCTTTCAAGAGTTTCGGGCTTTGCTACCCTGCCCATACGGTCAATCCCGCCTGCGACTGTCCGCTTGAGCATTGATTATATTGAGGTGACCTTAGTGACCTTACCTAGGATATCGAGGGGGTGCTTTGCAAGGGTTATTATGCGGGTGTCTCGTCCAGGTTGGGGTCAGACAGCACAGTCGCTTTACGCGTTGAAGCTGAGGGCCACAATAATTGGTTACGTACCTCTGCTTGTTGTGTATGGGATTCTCAAGCCTCTCCTAGGCGAGACATACATGCTTCATTCGAGAGCTCACTTATCCTACCCTTGATTGCTTTTGTTTGGCTTTAGATTTTCTTGGTGATTTCTCTGTGCACGATAGATTACCTAGGGTTTGCGTAGATAGAGAGTATTTTATATCTTTTGAGTCATTGTGGATTCGGGTGCAGCTCCTCATCGTTCTTGTCGTTTAGCAGGAATTCTGCCTTCTACATCTCCTCCTCCTTTTGGAGAGAGAAATAGACAGTCTAGGAAGACTACTTCGCACATTCAGTCACACACCATGGGAGACCATATAGAAGGTATTCCTGAACCACCTTCTCCCATTCATGTGGAAGATGGGGAGTTTACTCCTAACTATGATCCTTCACCCGACTTGACTGAGTTAGGTCCTGTGATTTCTGAGATAGGAACCTTTCATGATAGACTTGCTTACTCTAGGGTTGATTTTCTGTTGACGCATCGCCGGTATGGAATGTCGGAGGATGATGAGACTCATTTTGAACCTGTGAGCACTAGTTATGGTAGTTATGGTATGTCTGGTTTTCCCACACATTATTTGGAATTTAATGTCGAATCTGAGTTCGAGCCTAACACTATGCCTGGGGGCACTCTCATTCCTTACCATGCGGAGAGGTTTGGAAGAACTAGTCACATTGCACCTTCCATCCTGGCGGTGGAAGCTACATCATATATTCCTCCTAGGTCTAGGGTTAGTGATCCTATTAGGATACCAGATCCGAGACGATTGACTATAAGGAATAATACGTACATAATTACATATATCCCTTCATCCTCTCTCCCTAGTTCTTCGAATGTTCACCCTCCACCTCATTCACGTGGTCCTTCGGGTTGGAACGTTGCTACGAGTTATGTTCGTACTGTAATTACTAGACCGTTTGTGTCTCATCTTCATGCACCACCTGTTGTTTCGGGAGGTCATGTTCATACTTCTAGAGGTCACATTCCTACTTCCAGAGCATATGTTCCTACTTACGGAGTGTCTCATGGGACATCTCATGCAATGATTTATGGACCCTATTATGGGACGCAGTATGGACAGGGTTCTTCACCTTATGGGGGAGGGTATCAACAACCTACTTACTCTCCAAATTACAACTTTTTAGCTCCGAATAGTCAAGGTACAACACACTATGGTGCTTCCATGCCACCCTATACGGGTCAAACGGGAGGAGGGCACTATGGCCAAGGCCATGGTGGTAATCAGACCTATCTGAATCAGAACTATCAGGGAGCGGTCCATTGACCTCATCATCCTAGGCTCCCTTTCCTTGCAATGCTGAATCTTCCTGACATGTTGAGATTGATGAACGATCCTGTATCTCATGACCCGGCTTGGCCGACTGTCCCTACTAAGCTTCCCTCAGACATACCCAAATTCGAGGGCAAACCAGGAGAGGATCTGAGCGAACATGTGACTACCTTTCACCTATGGTGCTCTTCGAATTCCTTACACCATGACTCCATCCATTTAAGGTTGTTTCAACGCACCCTTATAGGACCTACCGTGAAATGGTATATAGAGCTACCTAAGGGGGCATTCGCTTTGTTCGATGACCTAGCGATGAATTTTCTGAACCACTTCCAGCTACCAGTGCGTTATGAAGTTGGTACTGAACTCTTATCGACATTTCGGCAGGATAAAGCCACACATATCTTGGATCATATCCAAGATTGGTGTAGATGGAAGAGGTTAATTAAAGCGTTTATACCACCGAAATTCCTCCTCGAATGGTTCCTTAAATCGTTATTGCCATATATAGCGAAGGATGTTTCTACATCCGGAGTGCAAAATGAGGAACAAGTGATTTTTAGGGCGCAGGAACTGGATTTGATTTATGCTCAATCCGGTTTGTTATATGAGATCATTCCCAATGCTCCGCGTTCTAGTTTCGACCCCAAAGTTAAACCTGGACCACATGCGGATGGAATTGTTGGTTGTGCGAGTGCTAAACCTACGGATTCGGTTGCAAAACAAGTTAGTCAATTGTCAATCAACCAATCTGCTTCGAGACAAGCCACGGCTTCGTCTCAACCCACCCAAACGGTGAGTGTACTTTCGGTGCAATTGTCGGACCAGAAGGGTAACCAGTAGCCCGGACGGAATAAAAAGAAGGGTAAGAATAATTGTAAGGGTGGGAATAGGAATGAGAATGATAATAATGACAAGAATGCCCATAATGCTGGGGTGGAAAAGCAAGCTAAACGTAAGTTTAAATCCCCTTGAAAGTTGTGTAAGGATGATCACCTCACTTACTTGTTCCCTTGTATCGATGAAGCCTCGAGATTCTTGGCACAGGGCCCAGTTGTGCTAACTAACCCTTTACCTCACAATCAAAATATGAACTCGAGGACCCATGATCAGTCTGGTAGTGATCAAGATCCACCGGAGGGTAGTGGTCATGGTTGCATTAACATGGTACATGCTGTGAAAGTTGTGACCCATGCGAAATATTATGGTTCGTCACAACCCAGCCCAGGAAAGGAACCTGATCCACCAGGGTCTCCTCTACGTATTGAGAAACCTGTGGATAAACCTGAAGCTACAGCTCGCATTCCTAAGGGAGTCCTTAAGCATTCGGGGCACAATACTAATGCGCAAGCCACCCAGAACTATTCTGTTGTCAAGGATTTGGGCCACACTCCTTGTGCGATGTCTGCACTGGAAGTGCTTCAGAGTTGTCCTTCACAAAGGAAGGATTTGCTTTCTTCCCTTGGTGTGAATGATGATAATTCTTCCTCCGTGATTAAATTTGAAACCACGGGACTTCAGCCTCACTTTCCTTACTATGTGTATCTTTTGATTCACGTAGAATGTCTTAACATGACCGTCAAGCACACTGTGATTGACGAAGGCGTTGTTGTTTCTATGATGTCTTTATTGTGTTGGAAGGGTTTAGGCTCCCCTGAGTTATCTAAATCAGAGACCATGTTAAATGTGTTTGATGGGAGATCGTTTAGGTCACACAGGATCCTTCCTTCCCTTAAGGTCTATTTGGGAGGGAGGACCGTCGTGATAGAGGTCAAGGTGGTTGATGCGCCCCTTGACTACAATATCTTGCTAGGTACGAATTGGATGTACAGTATGCAAGCCGTAGCTTCTTCCCTATTTTGCTTTGTATGCTTTCCATTTAACGGGAAGATAGTCACGATTGATCAAACCTCATTCAAGAATCCGTCAGTTACCGCATCTTCGGGAGCTTCAATCCTGATCGTTGAGCACTCTCAGCCGGCAACTGGGAGTGTGGGTGTAGGCATGTACCCATCCCTCATGGGAAGCTTTAGTTGTCCTGCACCGATCCTTATGATAGGGTCTATTTCCGGTGAGGCTTTGACATCTATGAGATCGGTGTCTTTTCGCTCAAGTCATATGGAAGATCCTTGGATTCTTCCTACACCAAGTACTCCAAGTGAGCCCATCGTGATGGACGTGCCGTTTCCTGCAACTATGGTAGCTTATCAAGCTAATATTGAGAGTGTTGCAGAGCCTAGTTCTTCCTCTTCACGAATGGAGGAGGAGGACCCTTATGTGTTTCCTGCATGGGTAGTACAGTCTTCTCATGCACACAACTGCCTTGATAGTGTTTTCCCTTCAGATGAAGTGATTATTGAGGCCATGTCGGGATTTGAGCCACCATGGGAAAAACTCCATCATAGATATTACTTTCTTCCTAAGCTTGACCGCTTGGAGTGTGAGGACTTTAGGGTGGTTCTTAGTGAGAGAATTGGTAGTCCTATGGTTCCATTAAGCTCTCCTAGTCCGATGGCTGATGGAAACATGGAAAACATATCTTCAACGATTCCTATGAATATCTCTCGCGATCCTGGCAGGAAAGAGAATGTCTATGTTGGGGTAGAATGTTCCCATGCTGAGATTCAAGAATACACCGAGTTGTTTAAAGAATTCTGTAATATCTTTGCTTGGTATTACGATGAAATGTTAGGGATCGACCCCCGTATTGTCGAACACGAGATTAAGACTTATCCCAACGCTAAGCCTGTTTGACAACACTTGCATGCGGTGAATCTAAGGAAAGCACCCGCGATTAAGGTAGAGATAGAGAAACTATTGAAAGTCGGTTTTATCTATCTCGTTCCCTTGACGAAGTGGGTTTCAAACCCAGTTCCGGTGGATAATAAGCAGGGAGAGATCCACATATGTACTGATTTCCGTGATTTGATTCGTGCCTATCCTAAGGACAATTTCCCCACACCATTTATTGATCATATTTTGGATGAGTGTGTGGGTAGCAAGGTTTTTTCCTTCATGGACGGCTTTTCCGGATATAATCAGATACAAATTAAACTTGAGGACCAACATAATACTGCATTTATTTGTCCTTGGGGAACTTTTGCATATCGAAAAATGCCTTTTGGACTTAAGAACGTCGGAGCTACTTTTCAGCGGGCCATGACCTTGATCTTCCACGATCTCAAATCGATTATCGAAGTATTTTTGGATGACCTTGTTGCTCATTCTCGTATGAGAATGTGTCATTCCTATCATTTGAGATTGGTATTCGAAAGATGCCACCATTATTTGGTTAGGTTAAATCCTCACAAGTGCATCTTTTGTGTGAAGGCAGGTCGCTTATTAGGATTCATCATTTCTAAAGAGGGTATAAGAGTCGACCCTTTGAAGGTAGAGGCAATACTTCAGTTGTCTCCCTCGAAAAATATTCGTCATCTTCAATGTTTGCAAGGCATGGAAAACTTCTTATGGATATTTGTTGTCAATTTTTCTAATTTGACTAGAGGCTTCATGCGTCTTTTGAAGAAGGACACCACCTTTTGTTTGGATGAGTGAGCCCAAGAGTCCTTTGATGCGCTCAAGCGAGCCCTAGAATCGGCCCCGGTGATTAGTCCCCTAGATTATAGCTGTGATTTTCTACTTTATGTGGCCGCGTCCATGGAGACGATTGGTATGGTTTTGGTTCAAGAGGATGAGGAGCTCCAAGAGCATGTCATATACTATCTGAGTTGAAACCTTATTGACGCAGAGATTCGTTATTCTCATGTTGAGAAGCTTGCTTTAGCTACCATACATGCGGTTCAACGGTTGAGACATTATATTCTCCTTCGCCAGACCTTGGTTGTAGCCCATGTCAATCCGTTCCAATTTGTCCTCACTCAAAGGATGATTGGGAGAAAATATAATAAATGGATTGTCATTCTACAAGAGTTCGATCTTGAGTTTGTTTCGGCAAAATCGAAGAAGTCGTTAATTTTTGCAGAGCTTATATCGGATTTCCCAAGCGAGGCCAAGGAGTTGGTTTGTGAAGATACGTTTATGAATGAACACATCTTCTTAATCTCAACTTTAGACCCATGGTATGGGGATATCATTATATATTTACAAACATTGAGGGTCCCTACTCACCTCTCACAGGATGAACGACGACGATTACGTCACGTGTCTAAGAATTACCTCATAGTGGAAAACACTTTGTACCGCCATGGGGTAGATTCCATTTTACGACATTGTTTAACTCATGAAGAGGCTGAAGTAGTGCTGAATGATTGCCACAGAGGGGCGCGTGGTGGTCATTTATCCAGGCTTTCTACAGCCCAAAAAATATTAAGAGCAGGTTATTTCTGGTCGTCGATCTTTAAGGATTGTGTGGATGCGGTTAACAGGTGCCACCCTTGCCAGGTGTTTGCACGTAATATGTGCTTGAAACCTGCCCCGTTACATCCCATCATCACCATCGGTCCCTTCACTAAGTGGGGGATTGATTTTATGGACTAAGTGGGGGATTGATTTTATGGATTGCAACCCAGCATCAACTGGGCGGCATCATCATATCATAGTGGCTGTTGATTACTTCACGAAATGGGCTAAGGCTAGGCCTACAGTTAAATCCAACTGTGAGATAGCTGAACACTTCATATTCAACTAGATTATTACTCGGTTTTGGATTCCGAAAGAGCTTGTCACTAACCATGGCTTACACTTTCAGAATCGTATGATGGAAGAATTGGCATCAAAGTTAGGGTACAAGCAAGAGCATTCCTCTTCTTACTACCCTTAAGTGAATGCACAGGTAGAAGCAGTGAACAAGTCACTCAAATCCATTCTCCAACAAACCATTGCACAAAGCAAGAATAATTGGCACATCATGTTATGTCCTGCTTTGTGGGCGTATAGAACCGCTGTTAAGACTGCCACAGGTTTTTCTCCTTATCAAATTGTACATGGAGTGGATTCGATATTGCCGGTTGAATGCAAGATTCCTTCTTTGAAGCTAGCCATAGAACTCTTACCAGACACTTCACCATTGGAGGAGCATTTGGTCCACCTTAAGCAACTTGATGAGCAGCATCGAGATGCCTTGGTGGCTCTAGAAGTAAATAAACGTCACGTAAAGGTCCAGTACAATAAGTCTGTCCTTCCAAGGAGGTTTAGTGAGGGAGACTTGGTCCTTTTGTGGGATCAACCGAAAGAACCCTTGGGGGCAGGAAAGTTTAACCCCATGTGGCGTGGTCCTTACATCATCAAACGTGTGTTAGAGAAGGGCGCTTATGAGTTAGTGGATTATGGAGAGCGGCCTTGGAGGGGCCTAGAAATGGGATCTATCTCAAGAAGTACTATGCATGATTTTTAGCCAAGGATGGTATTGTATATTATTGTACAGTTTTGCATAGTTAGGTCTTTTTCTTATAGTGATTGGGTTTGTGATTAGTTTCCATTTCTTTTGGCAGATGTCAATGGAATATTCCACCTACATAGGATTCGCAAATGGTGTGAGCCATCACACTCAACACTCAGCCTCTGCTGCTTGGGTGATTTATACTCCTATGGGTCAGGTACTGTCTTCAAGAGGCGTATGTTTACGACCATCTTCAAACAATGTTGCTGAATATAGTGCCATTATTGAGCTTCTACGAGATGCCATTTCACATGGCGTTCTCTCTATTGAGGTACATCTTGATTCGAAGTTAGTAGTGTCACAGCTTAATGGTTTGTACCATATTAGAGATCCGATGTTATTAAGAAGATTCTTACGTGTGAGATTATTAGAATGAGAATTTGACGATATAACATACATACATATTCCAAGAATTAATAATCAAGTTGCTGACTTATATGCTAACTACGTGTTAGATTGGCATTTGTTTCATACATAATAAATTCATCACAAACACAAATTTTTACACATGTAAATAAATAAACCGATCATCATAAAAAATTTATAAACATAAAAAATGTGGTAATACATAGTGTCATGATACAAAAATGGGGCTCTCGAGCCACCAAAATATAATACACGTTAATACAAAATGTATAACTCCTAAGTATCTAAACCTGTAGAGGAGGAGGGGGGTTGTGATCATGGAAGGTCACTACGGCTCTAGCTAGCTGTCGAAATAATCACACCCATGCTCGTGGTACACCCACCACCTGCCGCTGCATAGCCTCAGGAAAGTCCTCGACTTGCGCCATAGGAACTCTGTGTGTCAACCTCACAAAGTTGGTATGAATGCTCTGGAGCGTTCGCTCCGCATCCACACTCGTGATATCATCTCCTCTTCCCCTCCGTCTATGACGAGGGAAGCCTTCAGGCCGCCATGGTCCCACATCTGCATACAAATGGTAGATGTCACTATGTATTGTCACACAAAAAATATGTCTTTTGATTCCATATAATCAGAAAACACAAAAAAATTAAATAACTCAAAAATTGAAAGAGAGGGTCGAGATTCGTCACCTATGTCACTATATGCCGATCCTAGTGGTAGCGGCATGTCTGGGTCCCCACGGAAATCAATCCCTACATAGGGGTAGTCATCGATGGCAACTATCTGTCATTGCCACCATGGAAAGAACTCGGCTGGACAAGGGTTGTACACCCTACCCCCCCTAGTCTACGCATCGCACCCGCCCAACGTCGTTGGGCCAGATCTCAAACCCCATGTAGAGGATGTCAACTCTGGGGCTCAATCCTGGAACACGCTCAAAGAAAAATGTGCTCAGTATACTACTGAAACTGAAGTTCTGCACTCTGCCCATCTTACACTCACTGAGCTGATGTTTCATGTTGCTCAGTAGTGTAGTGCTCCAGTCATAGACCGTGGGTCTCATGCACTCCACTGCATAGAACATCAGAGGCCACAAGTCCTAGTGGAGTGAAGCCAAGCCTACTATCCTTCCCAATGTTAGTAGGATGGCCTTTAGGCCCAACACCTGTATAGAGTTGGTTGGGATCTGACTCCCCACCTTTTCCATGTCTGAATAGTAGTACACTGCAATGTACTCATCTATAGTCAGGCCACCTCCGGGCCCGCAAGAACGAAGGTTCACTACTTCCCCTCGTCGGGAAAGTCCAGTAATAAAGTATATGTCCCCCACCTCTATGGTGAGGGACATCCCATCTATCTGGAAGGACTCAAAGTCTAGATCCTAGTAATCCACCAGCATCTCCAATAGTCTTGGTTTGGCCCTCAAGCTACCAAAACACAAAAATTTGTAGATCCCACATGCATGTAGCGCTTGTGGAGCCATTAGATTGGCCCTTACTACCTCCTCTACATCAGCATGTTCACGTTCTCTCCATTCTAGGACCATCCTGCACAAAAAATTGCAAGTTTTCCCATTAGAATACTCAAAAAATATCATGTGTGGCCGCATACGCGACTGTGAGGGCATTTTTCGTGTATAACCAGCCCTATACGCGAAAAAACCCTCAATTTTCACATGGGCCGCAACACCTTTTTAAGATTGGCCTAGAAACCTCAAATGACCACGGAATTTGATAAAAATTGCATCAAAATGGAAGAGAAGAGCATGGGTAAGTACCTAGAAGAAACGGTAGTGGATTCCGTCGGCTGGATCTCTTGGAATTCGCTGTTGAAAATATGAGCTCAATTGGGTAAAAATTTCAAAAGTTTTATAATGTTTTGAATTTTTTACTATTTATAGAAAATTTTCAAATTTTTGAAAATTTTTACCCCCTTTCCTATAGTTTGGACCATTTCTAATCATTTTGGACCGTTTTTTACCTAATTTATGATGTAGGAGACCTTTTTGAGTACCGTTTCAGCCGTTGGATTGACCTGTTCGTGCCGATATCAGGTATCGTGTCTAAACTAGCATATAGGTTAGGTTTCATCATCGTTTGCATTTTGCATGACCTTATAACTGTTTCATCATAGCCTTAGGTACGAACCCACTCTATTATGTCACGGAACCTTCTTGCTGTTTTAGAAGTGGCATGGTATGAGTGGTAGAGCTTGACCTTACATGCGTACCCTAGTTAGCGCCTTATTTGCATTTGGTGCCCATGCTGACATTTTGTCCTTTAGGGTGTGGGAGTCCATTGTATAGTACTTCCATGACATTTAGCAAGAGCCTCATACTCCTCTTGATCTTTTGCTGGCCTGTTTCTCTTAGGAATCCCTTATGTCAAGTTGTAATTGCATTAGCATGAGCTTTTCCTGCCTTATTGAGCTTTATGCCATCTTTCCTGACATTGCATTTCAGCCATACAGCCTGAACTTGTCTCATGTCTAGCCATGCAGAGACATTTTATATATCCTTTGCAGCTTGATTCCCTTTTTTACCGGGAGGGGATTTTCCCCCGAGTGTCGCTATCCTACACATGTGTCCTTGCATTAAGAATAGGTATGTTCCACTGCTTGGAACTAGTTTGTTTTCCCCTATGACACTCGTCTCCTCCTAGTCTATAACTATAAAGCAATTTTATTCTTTTTCAAGCTTTTTAAATATTTGAAAAAGTCCAAAAAAAATCAAAAAACCAAAAAGCCGGACAAGGAAAGATGTTATCTTTGGCAGCTGTTGAGTCGTGTTGCCTTCGAACAGAGCACTGTATATCACATCCGTTGGTTGGGTTTATAGTTTGAATTTAGGAGCTATACTTGTTTTATCTGAGTTTATCTCCAGTGACTGGTTAAGCTTCCAGTCTCCATGGAGCCTCTGTCGATGCCTCCTGTGTCGCAGAGATGTCCCAGTTTGTATATTGAGTCTATGCTGCCTTTATTTAGTCACCATTCACTGTTATGCTCTTGTTTGAAGGAAGTTGAAACTTGAGTCGGCCATTCCTTAGTTATCTTGACTTTGCATGTCAGCCATTCCCGGTATAGTTACTGGTTCGTGCACCTTATGATCGATTTTTTCCACATCATATAGCTTTGTTGAGTACCTCGTGTTGGATGATGGGGGGTGCCTTAATTCCCTCCTTCCAGCGGATTTCATCCCATCGACTTCAGATCATTTATTCTAGGATTGGAATCTAGAGTCATTTTTGAGTGCCTTGAGACTTGCAGTCATCAGTGGCAGGTTCTCTCGCCATCGACAGTCGAATACATCAATGTCCCCTGATCAATGGATCCTCTCAAGTGTTTGACCTCAACACATTTATTCACACTTGTTAGTTTGCACTCTAGTACCTTGATTCCCATTTTCATTATCGGTGGGTGATCTCACGTCTGTTAACGGTATACATCAATGACCAGTAATCAGACGATGGACTACTATGTTCGACCTCGACACCTCTATTCACATAGTAGGACATGTACTCGTAGCGGTTTGTGTAGAAGACCTTCCAGATTGGTAGCATCTCTTATATGCTACCTCCTTGATTGTGCCAGTGTCCACGAGATTTCAACTCTCATGACTTGATTCCTGTATATGTCAGACATTTCCAGCCATTATGGAGATCTTGATCCATTATATATCTTCAACCATTATGGTCCTTTGTATATCTTCATCATGGAGATTTTGATCTATGTATATTGTACGTGGTGATGACCACTTATGTGATATCTTGTATCATGCATATTCATGGCCATTGTACTCTTATGTATCTGGGACTGATATATGTATTTGCAGGATGTGCATAGTTGTATCATTGTACTATGTTGATTGGGTGGTTGGTCTTCCATTTGGGATCCTTCATCACTCCACTTCTGGGATGGACTTATAATGTATTTTGGCCATCATATGACCCCTCTAACCTCACACATTAGGGGGCATCTGTTATAGCTGATTTTACCACTCCAGGTGAATCACACTTGTATGGCCTTCCCCTGTCCCTCTACAGACTCCTTAGACCCCTTGGACCATTTTTTGTCCTTTGATGTTTCCTTGACCATCCCTAAAAACATGTGAAAATTAATACACGCGAATTTTAAACCTATAATCGCGTATATACGCGGGTTTGACCCCTAAAACCGTGTACATCGGGATGTGTGCATAATCCAAATCCTTTTGGAGTTTTCCTTGACATGGATTCAACTCACTTGATTCCTGGCCTTCCCTATGCCTTGAGATCACTCGAATTCGACCTTTCATTACCCCTTTGAAAAGCTATATAAGGAACTCTATGGTACATTGAAGGCATATGAGAGAATTGAGAGCAAATCAACTATAGTCCATTGTTGCCAGAACTTGTGCTTGAGTCTGCATCCCTTTGTCCCTTGGAGCACTTTTGTGTTCTTCCCAAGATTTTCTTTTGCTTGTGAGCTTGCTATCGAGAGATGGAGGATTGAGGTGGTGGAGGCCCAAGTGGGGGATTCAGTTTCTCCGATTTGTAGACGTGCCGACAGAGGTTGTATCCATTGTAATCTCTGATTTTATATTAATAGAAATATCTTTTCCTGTCCAATAATGTATGTTTGAATGAATATTTTATCCATGGATGTTTTGAAATGTTTATACATTGTTGATTATATATGCTAGAATAGATCTAACACCAATATATATAGTATGCTTGTCTTGTTTACTTGTTGTTGAGGAAGTGATTAATCAATACAAGCTAAAGTTGGAAAGCTCAACGGGGATCTACTTCAACCGTCCGGAATAAGGTACGAGGTCTGATCCTTTAGTGTTAGATATTTAATTTCTATTGCATATTGGAAATGATTGATTTCTGGAGTCAAGCTGTCTGTTGTGGTACCCCAAGCCATAGAAATTTATCTCTGTAACACTCATCCGCAACTGAATCATCTAAGCATCAGCGATGTGATCAACTAACCATCGTCGATGGTCGATGATTCTACCACTTAGAAAAAATTTCAAAATTTTTCTCTTTAGTCTTCCTTTCCACCGCTTCATCGGCTCAACTATCTTATATTCATCGGCGATCAAGCAACTATTTGTCGCCGCCGTAGTTATGAACCCGGAACTACTGTTCACTAAACACCTCGGCATCGACGACTAGAAGGACCAGTGCATCGGCAGAGTAGTTCAATCAGTATCCGCAACTACGGCTTATCAACTTCGATCCTTTTCTGATTGGCGGCCCAATCCGCTAATGATTTTCGACCGACGAGTTGAAGCACATCGGCATCGGCAGTCAGAACTTTTCCTCGTTGGAAGACTAGTGCTCTAGGATTCCGCAACGGTGGGCGCACAAACCACTAACGTCTTTCGATGGCCGATGATTTCGTTAATTAGAGAAAAAAATTTAACTTTCTTTACTACGTCGACGATCTAAGGCTCTATCCGTCGAAAGGATAGTCCTCTAGCTATCCGTAACAGTGGGTTTACAATCCCTTGATCCCTTTCGATTGGTGACTGAAACACAACCATCGCGGCATCAATAGGCAGAACCTGTATCCCTCAGAGGATTAGTGCACTAGGCTTCTGCAACGGCGATGCTTGAAACATTAATTCCTTCTGCTGTTCATCGACGATGAATACCACTAGCATGTTCCGATGGCCGACAATTTTAACACTTAAACAAAATTTCACAAAACCTTCCACCATCAGGTGGGCTTCAAACTAACATTTCTTCCATGTCGGAGGAACTTCGCACTAAGTTCTTCGATGAGTCGACGGTCGATGAACGCAACCTTTCCTCAATTTCCTTTCGATTACCGTTTGTCGGGTGGCCTTCCCACTAAGTGCAGCGCTACATCAGAAGAACTTGTCACTAAGTTTTCCAATGAGCCAACATTCTGGCACTTAGAAAATTTTGTGAATTTTCTTGTCTTCACCCATTTTTCCTGATTTCTTCTGGGCAGTAGGTAACCTACCTCTGTTAACTATTTCTCATGGCCCTCTGAGGCCCAGATTCTACAACATAAGCTCTGTCACTGCATCTTCACGGCCCATTCAGGCCCATGCTACAACCAGAGCTCTGATACCATATTGTAATGTCCCCGACCCTTAAACCAGCGAAGAGGATGCTACTATCACCAGACATATGGGAAAATAGCCCCATGAACATGAACATGCATATAATGCTGAAATAAAAAGCTTAAACATAAAACATACTAAGATGCATAATCCTTCATATACATAGCGGAAGCAAACATACAATTATTCAATCATGCCACATGTTCATTATTTTCATTAATCAGTAAATATAAATGCAAAGACGAAATAGTCAAGAATACTTATCTTAGAAAGAAGTCGTCCCGCAACCAGCTACGTCGCTGCAACGTTCCACCCAACCATAGGCCATCGTGCTCATCAATATCTCAGCAACACTGCCACCCCTAAGCTAGGCATGATTCCCCAAGGAATAAGGGGCTAAGCAAGCTTACATATAGACAAGGTACACAAGTCATCCAACCCACACAGTAGGGCTTATCAGGCTATCAAGGAGCTAGGAGAAGCTAAATGCTAAGCTAGTGAGCTCATGGAAGAGCTAAGGACGCCTACACTAGAGCTAGCCTGACCTCTAAGACACCCACACACACCCGACACCCAGAATCAATCCCTTCTCTGCTTCACAGTCCCTCAGGCCCTGAATTCCCTTGCCAGTGCTCTTTCAGGGTTGTGGAGAAGAATTCTAGCCATCTAACTCTGTCTGTGTGGCTCCCAAACCCAGGTTTCTCAAGCATACCCAGCCTTCAATCCCACTCTACACAGTTCGAAGACCAACCGCTGCTTTCCTGCAGCCAAACAAGCGCTTCACCGCTAGGACAGGGGAAGATAATCCCTGAGTCATTCTTGGCCCTATCATGGCCAAAACGGCTCCCCAACAACCTACAGCATATACCACTCTGTAAGGGGAAAACACTGTCAACAAAACATGGATGAGGCCACAGCCGACGATCCACAAAGAAACCAAAGCCCCCAGTTCAACAATGAAGTGTCTGGACAATACACAGTCCGAGCTCACAGTGAAAACCACCAAAACATTCCCCAATTCGACAATGGAAAGAGGGAAATCCATCCTCTACATGAACAGGAGGGAAAACGTATCCACGGGTTGGTAATCGGTGAGAGAAACCAGACTCCCAGCATTGACAAGGGAAAAACATCAACGTAGACCACAATCGATATGGAGAAAACACATACGCAGACCACGAATCGGTAGGGGAGACACATTCGCACCGCCCAAAATGCGAAGGTCCATTCACAAGAAATCATGGGTGGCAGTAATCAGTTTTTCTAGCTCTGTGTGAGGAAAACAATGATGAATCCCAATCGGTGCGTGAGAGAACCGAACATCCCTGCGTGAGATGGACAGTGAAGAGAAATCCTTCCCGTGAGGTATGAACAACCAAAACGATCCATAGTTTTCCCCAAACGGTGCATGAAGGTGAGCCAAACTGGAGAGAATGGGAGAGTGGAAGCGTTCCCTGTTGTTTTTCCTTTTCCCCACGTGAATGGAACGATCCAGCTGGAGGAGAGTGCGTGTGGATAGGCTTGCCACCCACCACTACCCAGCAATTAACTGCCTCAACTAAAACAGGGGCTTAAGGTTTGACACATGGCTTTTCCCCATAGGGTCCAGGTTTAGCAATCCCCCCCTTAACCTTAGGAAATCATGCCCTTTTCATTTAACATTGCACCGTCGTAGCTGGCTGTAGGTTTATTTTAATTGATGTGCATATTTACATGATGCCAAACTCTAATGTGTCAGATAGCACGATATACCATCGTCAACGATCCCAATTACTAAAACATACACAACCAAATAGATGGTGGGGCTTTTGCCTTTAGCTCCACACCACGATTAATTACAAAATATACATAATGTATCTTTAAATGCAAACGGGGTCAAAACCGGGGTATTACAATCCCCTCCCCCTTGGAATAACACCGTCCTCGGTCTTCCAATACATATACAATTTGCACATCAAATTTCAAAATTTTGCAGATCTGTCCCACGTTTAATTATTTACTTGAACTTTCAGGAACAAGCCCCTCGGCTTCCACGGGCTTCTCTTGCTGGTTCTCAACTTTCGGCTCATCTCCAAGTCTAGGGGCTTTTCTGTACCTTGAGCATCTCTCCAAGATTTTCTTGGGTCTTGGAAATTGTTTGAAGAAGAGTTCCAGCCAAGTCCAACAGCTTTTGGTCTACTACCATGATCAATGTGCATGATGTACTTCACTTTTCTCACTTGTGAAATGCATCATTGAAATTCTATTAGATCAAGCATAATATAGGCATTAAAATTAGTCAATTTATTGCCCAATTAGCATGACAGTCCAAGTCTCATCAAGGGGACTTTCACTTAAATCATGTTGAACTTCCCAATGCATAGAGTTAAAATTAGATAGATGATAAATCATAATGAAAATCTCCATCTAAAGACATATCAATAGATAGCAATACCCCTAGTGTAACAATGCATCTTAATAATACTAAAAAATGAACATTTTGAAATCAACACAATGCAAAAAGGATATGATACAAGATGTACTATTAATGAACTCAATGCATTTTAACAATATTTTAGATCATATTGCATTTCTGAAATGCATATATCTTTCCATTACCTAATTGTACCTAGCAATTTACCTAATTATTAATTAATATGTGTTTATTACAATTTACTAATATCTAATTCATTGTTTTATTATTAACTTAACACTATATAATTCAATATATCTTCCATTATAAATGTGTAGGGACCAACTTTTTCAATTATTGTTTTATTATTAACTTAACACTATATAATTCAATATATTTTCCATTATAAATTTGGAGGGACCAATTTTTCTAATTTGGATTCCTCTCGTAAACAATAACGAATAAATCCTACAAATAGAAATAAACGTGCATTCACTAATTAATTATGGATTAAAACACTTGCAATTTACCTAATTATTGATTAATTTGAAAGTATTACAAAACTAATATCTAAATCATTGTTTTATTATTAACTTAACAATACATTATCCAATGTATTTTTTATTTGAAATCATGTTGTAAATAAAAACACATAAATCCTACAAATAGAAAAAAGTGCATTTATTCATTAATTATGAAGTCAAATAATTATTCTTAACATGCATGCCATATATGTGTATGTATGTATGTATATGTATGTGTGTGTATACACACACTAGCATACCCCCAAAGCCGGGGAAATGAAACACTGAAGAGAATTTCTATATGTTTCAAAAAATGAGAGAAATTTGTGTGTAGATAATATGTTTATGAAATGAAAGCAAGACTAGGAAAATAAGTGAAAATAAGTTTCCTCCAAAAGACTTTTGTACAAATTTTTTTTTAAATTTGAAAACCTTAGGTGAATAAGTCAATGTTTTAGCCTGGATCCTTTGAATGCCAATGAAATCTTACAAAGCAAAAAAGTCCAAAAATCCAAGGGGCGTAGTTATAGGAGTTTTTGAAGTTTTAGGTAGCTTTAGAGAACCTTGAAACCCCTAGACGTAGAGGAACTATGCCTTTGAAACTAAGACCTGGCTTGGACGTGGAGACACTATACTTTTGAAATTGAAACTTGAACTAATAAGAGACATCAAAATTTCTGAACATAAGAATTCGCACAAGCGACACCATTTTTCCTGTCGACCATTTTCCTGGGTCCTCTTATAATCTCATGTATTGAAGATCATTGAATGGCCAGATAAGGTTGACACATGAAGAAAATATTTTGTTTCAAGTTTTTAGCTTCTTGCTTAATTTTCGTGACCTAATGGGTGCAAAAGCCAACCTCCTTCTCACATATTGTAGCAAAGGAGACACAAGTTTTGATAGACTTAACAATTCCATTAAATTTATTTTTACCTTTTCCCTTTCACACATAATTATATGACCAAAACATACACGTAGATCCCAATAACACATGACTTCACGCATGAAGGGTGCTTTTCCCTTTTGACTTGAAAAGAAGAAGGACGATTGTTAGCTCTAGTATCCCATCATAACTTCGTTTTGTTCAGTATTTTTCACTTATAAAAATACATTTCTAAAATAAAGGAGATTCAAATACCATCAATTATATTTTAAGATTTTAACTCTCATTTATTATTATCCTTGAAAAACTTAAAATATAAATCCCTTGGCTTTTTCTTGAAACACATTTCAATTATGTTCTTAAAAAAATATATATAAATCCCCTCTCTTCTTGTTGAAACAAAATTTCATTTTGGTAAGAACCCATGTATTTAATAAAATAATAAAAATAAGCTATGTTTGCTCAAATATTTTTTATTTAGAATTATAATAAAAATAAGCTATGTTTGTTCAAATATATTTTATTTGGAATTATAAAAAACAAGTTCTAAATGCAGAAGAAATCTTTAGCATGGATTTATACTGATATGGAAAAGCTGAAACCTCTGTACTTTTGTTCTCCAAATATTGACTCCTCGCAAACCCTGCGTTGCAGATAAGTACTTCAATGGGTTTCCACATATGAGATTCCTTAATGGCTTCTGAAATCTTCATGTAGTCGCTAACATCTGCAGCCTGCAATGCAATCCAACCAGCGATGTCCATGTCAATACCTACATGAAATCTAAAATCCTGAACAAGTTAATACAGAGATGAGAATATGATATGTTCTTGAAATCAATGATAGTATACAAGATAATTACCTTTGCAATGATCCTAGTTCGGTTACAGTTGACTTGTTTCTTCAGCTGCAATCTCGAGTTTTACAGGATTCCTTGCAATCACAGTGACAAAAGCGTATGTGGAGACCGATTCCGCTCAACCCTCCTGTGATTAGTACGTGCTTATTTCTCAGGCTTCCATAAAATCACAAAAACAAATAGTAAACCTATGAGGATTGCAGACAAGGCAATTGCACCTTCTGCTATTGGATCCATTACCATTCAATCCTACTAGGACCGAAGAAAGAGGACAATGTTGCTCTGGTATCTATTTCCTACTATTTATAAACTGTCTTTATTGAAACCCTGTTGTGGTAGTGGATTCTTCTTGCAAAGAATACTGTGTGCCACCATGAATAGTATTTGAAACTTTCGTCGACTAATCTGCGAAGCCCATCGAAATGCAATAAATACTTGCATCGGTTTTTTGTCAGTAGATGAGATCTGCAACTGCACGCTTGTGAAATCTGGCCATTTGGCTCCTTATAGGCAGTCGACAGACGATGAAAGCTGTAGGAGGTCGTCCCTTTAATAACACTTTGGTTTAACACCTTGGTTTGGTTTAACACCTTGGTTGTAATAATCTTTACTTAATCTATATGCATTTATTTTGTTATGAAAAATTGTTTTTTATTTAAATCAACCAATAAGCAATATTAATAACCAATAACTATTTATAAAAAAATATTTATTTCATATTTAAAAATGCTTCAATAAAATTTGAAAATAAAATTGAATATATATTTATATATGTGCATTTTACAATGTATAGCGAAGTTAAACTTAGAGTCCACGTGTGCTTTGTTTTTATTTTATATCATCGTTCCAAATGTCACAGATCTCATCCACATGGGTTGTACAAAGCACCTTTCAACACAACTAGATTAGCATAGGACAAACCCAATAATAACCTTGGACGATGTGTAAAACAAAGATTTCAAGTTGAAATATGAGTGGATTTGATTCCTTAATAATATAAAGAATTTGAATTTTTTCATTTCAAATATTGATACTTATATTATCTTATTTGAGTAATTAAAGTGATTGACTTTAATTTAAAAATGGCCCTTTCTAATACTTGGAAATATACAATTTAGTTTCTAATCACTTGTAGATTAAGGAAAGGCGGCAAGTTTGGTTTTGCTTAATTTATGATCGTGCATACTCTCAAGAGACATTTGTTTTCTCTTAATTTATATCTTACATACTTTCAAGAGACATTCTTGCTAGCATTTCTTGTGACCGTAGGTTATTGTGGCCACTTTTTAAGTGCCAAGACTTTGTGTGTATAATCAATATTTACTTGTAAGAAAATAAAAATAAAATTTATTGACTTTAGTGATTGGTATTTTTGCATTTATTTTATAGATAGTTAAATGAATGAGAGACTTTAATGTATAAGAAAATGCCCTAAACAAGCTTACTGGTTCAAATTATTGCGGGAAGGGAAAGGAAAAATCAATATGATATCTATTTAAAAAAAGATGGAAATTACATTCAATGGAATCTATTTTGGAAACATAACCAAAGGCATTTGGTTTAACTCATGCAATGAACAATAGGGAAAATTTTGATAAATTTCTTGTTTGTTTGATTAATTTTTTTAAAAGTCAAATGAAGACTATCTTGTTAAATGTTTTTGTTCATTATTTGGCCACCATCCTCTTGGTAATAAAGTCAACATCCATAAGCCTCCTTGGTTCCCAATAAGCACTTTTAAATCAACTAACCTTTGTATCGTCTTCCTTTTTTCACATGTTTGAAATAAAACTATGATAGTGACTCCCTTCCTCCATTGAGTTTTAGTACCCCTAATCTAATCTTCTCTCTATAGGGTTAGGATCAAATGAAGTCATATATACTATTTTTTTTAAATCTAGGATAGTTTAGGCACTAAGAGAGAAAAGGAGAGAATATATATGTCATTTGTTTTTCTGTTTTATTTATTTACTTCCTTATTCCATCAAGTAGCTAGATAGGATTGCATTTAGATCACCCCGTTAGTAATAAATTCATAAATCCTTATGCCTTCTTGGTTCACTTGAAAAGTTTTTTTTATCAAACAACCTTTGTATTGCCTTCCCTTTTTCACTTCCTTTTCTTAGTTTGAAATAAAACTAAGTAGTGATTTTCTTCAACAATTAGCTTTGTGAGTTGAACCCTCGAGGTAGCTAAGGTTTCCTTAGGTGAATAAAGTTGTATATCCCTAGGTATAGGAGGTTAGTTTCATATCATGACCTTACTCTTTTTCTACATTATTGAAGACTCCTTTAACAATTAGTGTATTTCTCCCTTTCCCTTATTCTAATCTATTTTAACTTACTAGGGAAAGGCCTATCTCTGAATCTCATCCTCCTTTATAGAGAGCACCTCTCCCTCCAACTTTATCATTTCCTAAAGCAACTTTTCAAATCCATACCACCTCATTATTCTATAATTTCTTATAGATTCAAAACCTACGTCATCTTCTATGGCTTCTAAATCAATTCCAAACCAACCCATCCCTAACACCCATTAGTCAAAATGTCTCCATGATGTCCCTCCCAAATACCCTCATGGACTTAACTTCTTTAGGGGTCCTAAACCCCAACCTATGCCATTCCATTCTCTCATTTCCACTCAAACACTCCCAACCTTCAGTATATGTTGCTCCATCTTCCCATAGCCATAGATCTAATGCATTTTCCAACTTTGAATCTACACTCTCTAATGATGTGGAACCCTTTGTTGCATCCTTAAAATTCTCCACCTTCTTTCCTCCTAGGCTCCCAAGCGTTCAGCGATCCCTAATTTCCAATAAAGTGAGATAAATGACTACATAACTAAAAAAGTTAGTCACGTGATTGTTTGTAAGCTAAAATGATTAAATTAGAGAAACACAACTAAAAATGAGTATTTTAGTCATCGGATCAAAAATACTTTGTCACTGAATTACAAATGACTAAATTCCCCTATTGACTAAAAAAAATTAAATACTCCTATAAACTAGCATTTGATAATTTATATATTAATGTATATTAGAATATATATATATATATATATATATATATATATATATATCATTTTCAATATTATCACACCATTTATATACATTATTGTGTCGTGGTCAAGTCAAGTTCTAGCATGTTGTCATTCCTTGTCTATTGTGTCATAATGCCAAGAGTCGATGTCATGTCATTCAATGTGTTGCATTTGTCACACCCATATCTTGTTTGGCCAAAGTCGTCTCTGTTTGATCATTTCGACACCTAGTTGAAGTTTCGACAAGTAAAGACATATTATGTCATTTCAATATTGCATCCATTCATAAATTGCATATCATGGCCGCCATCAGTTTTCTTACTCGCTTGGGTTCAAAAAAATAAAAATATCACCTTATGCACGTCCTTCCAAAAATCACTCTTACCCTTCTTTTTTCCAAAAAGAAAATAAACTCCCCCTTTTATGCATTATAATTCTTTTTTTAGGATTTTTTTAATAAAGGTTATCTTTATCAATTTTAATACTCAAAATATGTAATATAGTTTTTTTTTTTTACTTTTCTTCCAAAAAAAAAATCAACATATATAGTTTATAGATAGTTGATATATCAATATACTATATACTATATAATATTAATATAGTTATTTTATTTTATAGTTATTTATATTAAATATTAAGTTTTGATAATAAAAAAACAAACATAAGACTTTTTTCAAAAGATTCAATTTGTTTGAACGGTGATATAGCCACCATTTTGTCACGATCTCTACAACTTTGAAATCTCTAGCCAAGCTCTAACAATCTAAGTTGGGTTTGATTCACTAGAATAGAAGAGAGTGATGGTGAAGTCAGATCCATGTACCTGCCTATTATATATTTGTTCTCTGTTCATGTTGATATTATACAAATCCCTAACCATTGTCGTGGAGGAGGTTGTGCTCACAAATCGAGGACCCCTGCACCTCCTTAAAGTTACATGTATAGATTTCAGTAGATACATGGTTTTTAGGAGTCTAGAATAGATGTGAGATTTGTTGGGCATTTTGTGGCTAGTACCATTAGATCAAAGTAGATAGGAGAAAAATGGAAAGGAACGGGAAGGCTCCTAACATACCTAACTAGGGTTGGAAAAAAACCTGTATAGAAGGTGGAGGTTTTGGTCAATGTTGTATCTATATGGTTTGATGTAAACCCTAGTCTTAGCACACACATGCCAATTCCTATCTGGAAGAAAAATGTAAAAAATATTCTTGTCAAGTTGGATATCTTGGCCCAAAACCCTATTTGGACTATGGATAGTCGTTATGTGGGACAATCAAAATTAGCTGGCTAAGGTCCGAATAGAGGACAAGTCAAACCATTGGTTGATGGAAGTGTTGAAGTTTTAGGGTTATAGGAGTTTTTAACATAAGTAATAAACTTTAATGCATTAACATATAAACTCAGATTCATAATAGTACTACTTAATAAAATTTGAATTGTAATAAAAACAAAACATAATTTTCATCTCTTTCAACTTAACATTGCTTAATAAAATTCGAATTGTAATAAAAACAAAACATAATCTTCATCTCTTTCAACTTAACGTTCCATTAGTCACTGCGTTAAAGTTGGTCTTCGAGAATCATCAAATGCCATGTACAGTAACAACATGATAAAATATTAATGTACAATAGATATCAGCAGTAAAGAATCATAACCAATATTTGAATCAGCCTTATACTCAAATACTTTAAGTTGATATCACCAAAGAGACAAGTCAACCAAGTAAACAAATGGCATACCTTGAGAAAGAGGGTTAAAGAAGAAGGAAACATACCTCAAATTATTAGTCAACGCAAAGAGATACTTCAATTCAATACTCGGACTTTAACAATACAATCATACCTAGTACACAGTCAAACCACAGGGACTTCACTTAGTGAACATCTCACATATCACGTGCGATCATGGGATATTAAAGAATACCCTTAATTTCCAGAGATATTGACCCAAACTCTTTTTGTTGAAACCCCCTCCCAATACTTAAAACCTCCCCCCACCCCTTTTTATACCTCCATCCTTATAAACCACCCTACCCACCCCCACCTTAAACCCCTCATCCCCCAATACCTGCAATATATTGGTTCAATTTTTAATAATTTTAAAACCCACAATATGAACTAAGGTGATAGGATATTGGTCATGAGTCAAACTCAGTAGAGACTCACAATCATACGGAGCAGTGACACACAGTCAGACATAAGCTTCACACTGGGCAGTGACCCAAAGTCTGCTGAGTAAAGACAAACCATTCACGTTAAGTAATGACAAAGCAGTCACGCTGCAAGGGAGAAAATTTCACACAAATGCAGTCATGCTACTGCAAGGGAGAATGTACACACACCAATAGTCACGCAGAGAACCTGTCTCACGGATGAACAATCATGTAGACGAGGAAGTCACACGAAGGTACAGACCTGCCAACACGTAGAGGAAGCAATCATACGGAGGTGTAGTCACGTTGACTAAGCGGAGGAAGCATCACATGGAGGACATTGACACTGATAAACAACAGTCACGCAGAGAGAGGATGACCCCACTAGGGTAGTGTGAAACGATGCAAGTAATCACGGTCTCACAATGAGTCTCATACACTCACGCAAGTGAAGCAAGAGTGCACATAGTTATGCCATGAAAAAGACGCATGGAGTAGTAGTCACAAATCACGTTGGAGTCATGCTAGCACAGGAAGATCCTACAATCACGCGGGC
Source organism: Pseudotsuga menziesii (assembly GCA_001517045.1). Taxonomy (NCBI): domain Eukaryota; kingdom Viridiplantae; phylum Streptophyta; class Pinopsida; order Pinales; family Pinaceae; genus Pseudotsuga; species Pseudotsuga menziesii. The sequence continues at coordinate 335,839 of LPNX010227611.1, forward strand.
ATATGAAGATCTGAGATGGACCAGTCATCGAGCAGTCACACAGAGCAAAGGTTAGCCCAGTCCTGCAGAGCAGCGAAACCCACGCGGAGATAATCGAGTCACACAGAAGCCACGCAGAGATAATCCATTCACTCAGAAGCCACACGGAGATAAGTCAGAAATGGGATAGACCGGACACGCAGAAACCACGCAGGGCAGAGGTAAGAAGCAAGATAGACCAATAACTCGGAAACCACGCGAAGCAAAGGTAAGAAGCAGGATAGACCAGTCACGCTGATGCCACGAGAAAACTTTTGTTGATTGACTTATTGAAGGATAACCTATCCTTTTTATAAGGTTAGGATTGACCTAGAAAATGAATAAAAGAGGTCAAAAAATAAAAGATCAAATAGTCCAATGGTCCTATAGTAAAACTATAAACAATAAATGGTACGAGAAAACTATATAAAGTGGTCAAAGGTTTATAACGAGTATAGCCCCAAAGTGGGGAAATAAAACATCGAAGAGAATTTCGATATGTTTAAAAAATGAGAGAAAGTTGTGTGTAGATAATATAAGTTTATGTGATGAAAGCAAGTATAGGAAAATAAGTGAAAATAAGTTATATCAAACTTCTAAATCGTCACATAAGTGAAGATAAGTTTCTTCCAAAAATCCTTTGTACATAAATTTTTAAATTTGAAACATTTGGTGAATAAGTCAATGCTTTCGCCTCGATCCTTTGAATGTCAATGGAATATTACAAATCAAAAGAGTCCAAAATCCAAGGGGCATAGTTATAGGAGTTTTCTAAGTTTTAGGTAGCTTTAGAGAACCTCGAAACTCCTGGACGTGGAGGAACTATACCTTTGAAACTGAGACCTGACCTGGACGTGGACAAACTATACCTTTGAAATTGAAACTTGAACTATGCAAGACATCAAAATTTCTGCACATCATAATTTGCACAAGCGACACCATTTTTCCTGTCAACCATTCGCATCGGTTCTCTTATAATCTCATGTATTGAAGATCATTGAATGGCCAAATAAGGTTGACAGGTGAAGAAAATATTTTGTTTCAAGTTTTTAATATCCCAAGTCAATCTTCGTATTGAATATCTATAGTATATAGTCAGGATGCCCATTAGTAGCTTGTTACTTAATTTTCATGATGTAATGGACGCAGAATCCAACCCCCTTCTACGCACATATTGTAGCTCACGGGGCACAAGTTTTGATAGACGTAACAATTCCATTGACTTTATTTCTATTTTTTCTCTTCACTACACATAAAGGCAAAGGCATGGCGCCCTTTGCTCCTTGTGGATCCCAAAACCATCACTATGGAATGTGGAGGCCCTCCGAGTAGTAAACTTGGATATATGAAAGTGAAAATTACAATCCAACGAACACAAAGTCATTTTCTTATTGTTACATTTCGTTGCAAAATAACTAATATAAATATGACCTCTCATTAGACTCCCATAAACCTTTCTTCAACTTTAAAATTCACATAAGTTTTTCTTTCTTTTTCATGTTCTACAACTTTGGTTAGCTCCATTAGTAGAGCTTATTTTCGGATTAAAAAAATTTCAAAACCATAGCGGCGGCCTGGCCTGGCCTGTTAATAAAACGTTGTCTTTGCTTGACTGCCTTAGCACCCTCCTCGAAAGGGATGGAGTGCTACATCATTCTAGTGTCAAAGCCATGAATGTCTTTGTAAGACCATCTTAAAACATTTTTGAATTCTATTTAATGGGCAAGGAAATCTTTTCTTTTTATTTAAATGGTTTTTTTATTTAAATAGGCATGAAAATGGGTTGTATTGCCACTTGAACCCTAAGATACCAGTGTGTTCCATCAAGACAAGGCCTAGAGTATTATAACAAAATTTTAAAGAGATAAGTACATGCACTCACTGAATATCACTGGATACATACAGACACATATTGTATTAGGTGCGACTACATCAATGCTGAATGGTCTTTCTAATGAAAAAGACCATTGCAAAATCCACATTACTTCTTGCCAACACAAAAAGACCAATTATGTCACGAAAAGTATGGAATTTTAATTGGAATCGTCGGAAAAAAACAAATAGAAATTCTTCTAAGAAAGGAATCTCAAATATTTTCTTTTAAGAAACAAACAATATCAATGATGTGTAAATATTGTTATTATAATATAATATAATATTGTTAGTTATTTAAGGTTGAGATGGATGATATTCATTCATTGTAAATATTGTTAGTATAATATAATATAATATTGTTAATTATTTAATGTTGAGATAGATGATATTCATTAATCAATATAGGTGGCAGTAGGTACAAAGGAAAACTCAATCCTAATTGAATCTTTTCCAACATTTAATCTTCCAGCTGTAAATATTGTTAGGTAATTTAACGTTGGGATGGATTATATTCATTAATTAATATAGGTGGTAGCAAGAAAAGAGAAAAATTCAATGCTAGTTGCGTCCATTCCAACGTTTAATCTTCCAGTTGTTGCTTTTCTTTCAGATATTTTGATAGCCAAAGTATTCAAACAAGCACAAAATAACTTCTGGAAAATCTCTCTTGTCACTACAATTTGGAAATTACTGGGTCAGGTTTGAGTTGCTTTCTAATCTAGGGATTTTATAATAAAAGACAGGAAAGAAGAAATCCATAACATTTGGCAGTCCCGGCGCTAGGTGTCTGTGATTCAATATCAGTTCGATTTCGAAGTTTATTATAAAAAACATGAAAGAAGAAATCCATAACATTTGGCAGTCCCAGGGGTAGGCATGTGTGATTCAATATCAGTTCGATTTCAAAGTTTATTATAAAAAACATGAAAGAAGAAATCCATAACATTTGGCAGTCCAGGGGGTAGGCGTCTGTGATTCCATATCAGTTTGATTTTGAAGTTTAGAATGTGTTGGTTTTACGTTAACCAGCTCAAAAATCATGAAAATTGTACCCATGGAGTCTATTTTCCTAATGGGTAGGCTATTCCATTATTTTGCAGTGCTTAGTGCACCATGAATACGCTTTCTCTCAGGTGATTTGCATTTTTCTCATCAATTTTGTGTAGTTACATCAATTCACGTAGGCTATTCCATCATTTTGCAGAGCTTAGCACACCATGAATACACTTTCTCTGAGGCAATTTGCAGTTTCTCATCAATTTTGTTTAGCAACATCAATTCACTATGAATTTGTAGTGGTGTTATTTATGATTTTGTAATGGGTTTGTTACCCTTCATTCTTCACGAACATAGTAACTAATTACATCTATGTATTTTCAACAAATTTATAGGTTTGAAGTAGACCTGTCAAAGAAATTCGCCATGAGCTTGCCTCCGAAGCAATCCCGTCCAAGGGAAATTTCAGCAGGTAGATATGAGTTTGGATGGGGAGCCTCACAAAATGCAGCCATAAGTAAAGGACTCACCAAGCAGCATCAATCCTACTCTGAGAGCCATTGTTGTATTTCTAGGCAGTGCTTTACTAGTGGTAAGTTACTACAAGATTTTTTCCAAATATTTCTTGGAAACTTTTTTTCAAGAGGAGACGTAGGAGTTTGGACTCTGAAGAAAATATACAAGTTGATGCTTATTCATTGGAAGGATTCCAAGACCCGGAAGGCTGGCAGATAATTACTCAATCATATGGCATGGATGAAGCTTGATCAGATCCATTCCTCTGTGCAGATTCACTAAAGCATAGAAGCTCATAGACAACATGGAGTGTACAATTTGTCTGGTTGAGTTTCAGGAGAATGAGGCTCTCAGGCTTCTTCTCAAATCCAACCATGCATTCCATAATAACTACATTGATGTTTAGCTAAGGTCACATGCAAATTGTCCTTTATGTAGAGCCAATATTGTGTATTTAGAAAACCCCTATCCTTGCCATGGCATCCCGAATACATCCTAGTCTAGAACTCTCGTTCATATAACTATGAGATATCACTGCTTCGGTGGTGCATTCTACTCCAGTAGTCAGGCCCTCTATCAGGGTAGCGGCAATTCCAGTAGATCGCTCCAGGAGTTAGGCCCTCCGTCGGGGGTAGCAGCAATTCTAGTAGATCGATCCACCCAACCAGCACTGAAGCTTCAACGATGGCCTGATTCTGGAAATATTGACAGGCGTGGAGAGTAAGGAAACTATGTGGTCGTGGATGGCTAGAGCCTTGGAATGCTCTACGAATGGATTTATGTGGCTCTGCGCCAACCATAGAAACCCCAGAAAATGAAGCTTCTTCCTGGTGTCGTTCTGGTGATTCATCTTCCAGCTACAAATACTTTATGTTTCCTATTTCCTTGATATTCCTTCCTATAATTCAGATAATGAAGTGTGAGTATGATGGCTTGGCTATGAAGAACAATTTCCTATACTCTTACTCTTATTTGTTCTATGATTGCCACCTCTACAACCTGAATGGATTGGATTTTTTGGAGGGCACCTCTACACCCTGGATTTTCTAGAGGGCATGCACTGCAATTGCTTGCACTTAGTATAATTCCATGATTCTATCACTGCAGCTTGAATATTGGATTGGATGTTTATTCAGAAGTCATCCGTCTAACAATGCAATCACCGAATGTACGACCTCAGCGAATTTATTTTTTTAATTTAATGAATAAATTTTTCTAATTTAATAAATACAGGGGCGGCTCCTCATTCGCCATCGAAAGACGACGAAAAATTGAGTAGAGTCGTCCCCTTAATAACAACTTCGGTGTAATAAAACCATAAAGTAAATTGTCCAACCAAAATAAAAGGAACTTAGTTTAGTGTACCAAAAAATAAAACTCATAAGATAAGAGTCATCATAACAAAGTATAAACACAAAAGAGTGGTAGGACCAAGTAATATAAAGGACCATGAGTCAACAAAGGGGGCACAATAAAACAACCCACAAACCCACAAGATCAAGGTGAACCATATAAAGTGGACAAACAACTTCTTTATAGGACCAACAAGACCAGTAATCTTTTCTCTCCCTCAAGGTACATTGTTTTATATATATTGTCATCACTGTATAAAGGAAGATCCAAACCGGATGGTATGATCCTTTGGTCCTCAATACTACTCATAAGAGTTAGGTGCTAGTGACATCATCAAGGGGTGGTCAGTCCCTCGAGAAGCAACCTAGTAGTAATGATTAGGAAAGAGGATATCACACATCATCATCTTCCATTCTTAAAGAATGGCTCTCAGCTCTAGGCTAAGTCTCAATCCCATATTGAATCAAATTCTTGGTAACTGACTAGGTGCCTCCATTTTCCCATAGAATGGCTCTCAGTACTAAGCTGAGCTTCAATCCCAGATTGAATCATGTTGATCAACCCCTGGACCCTGACCGGGTCCTTCATTCTCCTAGAGAATGGTCCTCAATACTAAGCTGAGCTTCAATCCCAGACTAAAAGTTGATCAACTACCTGCAGGACCTACTTGGACATCATGTCTCTGGTCCCAAACCAGAATATGTCTCTGCCTCTACTTGCATATTCTACTTGGACATTGGGTCCCTAGACCTAGACTAGAATACCTAGAGGCATATAGGGGCCCTAGCCACATACTAAGGGCTTTGCCATGGCATCAAAAACCCCCAAAGACTACTGGGCCCTAGGATACCTTCTAGGGTCTTCCCGGAGAATGGGTTTCGCAGCTGCACTAGCTTTAAAGGAAGAACCTCTAATAGCAGGGATTTTAATATGAAGATTCTAGATAAATCAGCGTTATGGCATGAAAATATGATCTGCCGTCGATTGACGAAGGTGAAGCTTAAATTAGGTGGATTTACACATAATATTCATGCAAATTCCACTGGCAACGCGGGAGGGATCAAACAGAAGGGTTTGGATGGCTCATCTGCATCTGCGAGGTCTCCACAAGCAGTTGAAGGTCGGAGACAGCGGCAAAGACTTATTCTTCAGGTATATGTTGTGCATTATCTATACAAACAGATATTTTCTTTCGAATCTTTGAATAAGTGCACTTTCATAGCACAAGGCTACAATTTTTGTGCATAGGTCAACACGTCTCCAATAAACGATAAATGCAATATCATCCTCCCTGAAATGTTGCGCCTTTCTTTTCTGTATACATTTTCATGGCAGTCAATCCGGAAACTGTGAATCTGTTAGTATCGTTCTGGAACAAACATTTGTAAATGTAAAAATCGTGACTCATAGAAAATGGAAAAGCGGTCTTCTGTGGTAGTTTAAGTCTACGTGGAAGGATATACAGGGCCTCATTTTTAGTGGGACTTGTTTATTGAGCCATGTTTGCATAATTTTAAACATATATCTCTTTGACAACCAAGCATGACAGTTGTCTGATTTATTTTGAAGCAACTTAATCTCTTGCTACTCAATGAAGAGAGGTGGAAGTTAGCATGTCTTGATGGAACTCAGATTATAAAAATTTTGTGGCAGTGAACCCTTGCTTTGATCAAATTATAATACATTCTCCAACTCCACGTAAAAATATCCCCTGCAAAGATGAAGTTAAAAAGCATTAAATTTATGTATCTCATTAATACTTTTGCCTCATTATATTTTAAATTATCTGATATCTTCAAAGGCCTGTGAACATGGATCTTTTTTATATGCTAGTGAACCGTTGATGTATTGTAAGAAACAGATTGCCAAGACTACCCCAAATGCTAGTGATGTATTGTAAGCTCTTGTATAATTTTCTTCTCTTTTTAAGTCATCCAGGTGGATCTTGTTGGATATCTTTTTGTTGCTGTTCACGGCTGCCTCTTATTATATGCGTGATAATATCAGCTTCCTCACTGCCTCAAGCTCAGTTAGGTATAAACCTATTTTTGTCAGGAGTATCTCATAATGCTTATCTTTACTTTAAGGAAGCCTGTTAAGTGCTTTTGCATTGTCTCCATCTGATCGTACATTCTTAGATGTACTTGGTCCCCATATCTCAAACAGCGAACAGTATTTAACATGCAGTACAGTAATAAATGCTGGGGTGGCAGCGCTGTGAGCCGTTGGAATACAAGTGATCTTTTTTTAAAGTACAAGTGTTGAGAGTTATTGGAAGAAGGACCATATTATGCTCCATTCCCAAACCTCAGCAGCTATGCATCTACTTTATAGTAGCAATATTGCTTTCCAACCTCCTTGAAGTCTCTTTCCCGTGTATGTGTCCCAGTGTAACTTCTCAAACCTCAGCAGCTATGCATCTACTTTAAAGTAGCAATATTGCTTTCCAACCTCCTTGAAGTCTCTTTCCCGTGTATGTGTCCCAGTGTGACTTCTCATTTAATTCGAGGACCAAATATTTAATTTGGGCAATCAGGAAGGCCTTTAAAGGAAATTTTATTTTATTTTGGGCCTAAAAGGATTAGGCCCTAGGACAACCTATCCAACCAATAAGGTCCTATTCAACCTGGTCAAGTCTTGGTCAATCCCCCTTACGTGACAAATATAATTCTGATCAAACCCTTTGTCTAATGAAGAGTGAGATTTATAGTATTGTGTTATTGTAAGATGCCCCCATTTTTAAAGTCTAATTCGGGTCTGATTTGTTTTTTTGTTTGTTTGTGTTCACCTCCATCTCCACTTCCACACACAAATTTCCAATGTCGATAAGTGTTATTATATGTTGAGTTGTGTTTTGCATATATGCTGAATACTGAGTAATCTGCTAAGGTGATAATATATCCAAATTTTATCTTCTCTGTCTGAGGTCCATTGGGTTTGATTCCATGGCCAAACATCAGGGTTATTCCTCTAACTTATAATGTCAAAAATTGAAGTTAATGAAATAATTAACTTTAAGAATTAATAGTTTAGTTTTCTCCAATCTACAAAAGATTCATTTCCATGGAATACACACGTAGTTTTCCCTCTAGCATCACACCGGAATGAAATTCTCTCTGGCAGAAGTTCAATCAGCAAGGTCGTGTGATAAAAATGTGTCAATATCCTATTTTATAGGAAAAAGCTCACCCTACAACCAAGTTTGCAAAAAAAAATATGACTAACTCACTGGACTCAGAATTTTTTTTAAACTTGTGAGTTTGTCAAGTTTTTTGAAAACGAGTGATTATTTTGCCACAAGTTCTTGTTTTGGGACCACTTTCTGTTTTTTTTGGTGAGTTGTTACAAAACTTATCTTGGGTGATGAGTTTTTCATATCAGTTTCAGAGGAAAGGATCGATTGCATCTCATTGGCCCAAAAACTAACTATTGTGAGGTTTGTTCAACATTGCAAGCCTAAAATGGTTAAGCACGTTTTCTGGTAGTGTATATCTGCCAAAACATGTTGGGCCTAGGTTGATGCCGATACATTGCTCTTTTTGTTTGTCCTCTATATTGGAATGGCATTGTGATCTGAGACAAGCGTGTTGATCTATATGGGATCTAATCTGTCTAACTGGTATTTCTCTCTTATGGAAATGGCATGGTTGTGCCACTTTTTCTGACCTAGAAATTTTGTTCAGTCAGATTTTGCTATCCATATTTCTACCCAGTTTACCATTTTTAGAAAAGATGTAGATAGTTCTCACATTGGGGCAAAAGTAGATATGCTAACCCTCTGGAGCTTTGTTTGGCCATTCTTTGATCCCTGGTTGCAATGATCTTGATATACATGTATCTTGTTGCTTGATGTAAATTACTAAATTGTAATGTTAGTAGCATTCTCAAAAACAATGCTTGTAGATTAATAAATTGAACATTTATTCATGCTTTCAGTTAATAGAATGAGACTAAAAGGACAAATCAACATGTAAGTTAAATCCAATTAGGTAGTAGATACCATAGTAATCTATTCTCGTCACTTTAAAGTTTTACACATGCTTGTTATCAGTCTCCCAAATGTTTATTGCTTTCATTCCCGAGGGTCCTTGTCTTTGGCGAATGGATTTCATAAGAACCTTTTCAACATGTCACTATTTTAGTTTGGGAAAATCTGAAACACAGAAAAATGTTCAACAAAACTGGTAAACAATGGTAAGCTGAGAAAATTCGAATCAATCTTTGAAAGAATTTGTAATGAGTACCAAGCACAATGCAAACAATGTTCAAGATTTGTATACAAAGAGAGACACAAAATGATTGCGATGCATGGATTCGTCAGGATTTCAAGGGAGGTATTTTTTGTTAGAAGACACAAAATTGCTGGAAAACAAAGGTAAGAAGGATAAACTAGCTGGGAGCTGTAAATCCAAAAATTGGGAAAAAAGGCATTAAGCATCATAAAATTAAAAAACTGGCACTTCTCACTCGTCCCACTTTTAATATTGGTTTAAGATATGGGTGACACAAATAATTTGGTTGAAGACGTAAATACTTTTGAGTGGTTTTGTACATGTTACTATCTAAGTTGTACTTAGTGGTTTTTTTATCAAGTGAGCCTGGTGAACCGGACAAGGATAACTTGTTCAGACTTTAAAAGACCTTCAGTCTTGTTTCTAGGAGACTTGGTTGTACTATATCACATGTTCACACCCCATAGGGAAATTGTAATAAATGTTCTAGCATGATAGTGTCTGTAAAAGACTCAGTCTCTTAGAATTTATTTGTCAATCCGATTAGTCTAGGGTGTTTTTTCCCTTGGTTATTATTGGTTGTTGAATAAACGACTGATAATTTCTGAGTTTTTCACTCCATACCTTCAAAGTTGGGGTGGTCGGCTTGGCATTTAGGCCTATTGAGGTTATTAGAGTCTATGTGTCAATGTATAAACAAGCTATGCATCATGGTCGAGTCATATGAACATGTCTAAGTGCCCCTAGGTTTTTTCAACTTTTTTAATTTTTAATTTTTTCAGTGTTTTTTATTAAAATTTAATTTTTCCAAAACCTAGGCTATTTTTTAATAGTTTAATTCGAAAATTTGGTTTTGTAATAAAAGTGGTCCAAATAATCAGCTCCAGTCATGTAGGTGCTCATTTTCAAGCTAAGAGCACCGTGTAAACCCATGGACTCACTATTTCCTAGTTTTGAGTGATTTTCCATCACTCAGGTCAGAAAGCCCCAAAAAATCAATTATTGATTATTTTAATTAATAAATTGATGAATAATGGAGCAAATCGAAAATCCTAGATCAGTGGATTCTCAGCCGATTTGATTGAAATCAGTCAGATCTGGACCAGATTGACAGGATCTGACAAATCCTTGACTGAAGGAGGTGATCTAGACAGATCCAGAGTTGATCTTCAGCATCATTTATGGGGAATTGCACCCTCTCTCTCTCCTCCACATGTGTGGGCTCTCCTGGAAGCTTTGTGGATTGATGTGTCAATCTGTGGGTTGATGTGTCAGCTCAATCATCCCCCTGATTGACAAGTAGGCTCAGTTGGGCTTCAGATCAGCATTGATTGACTCTCCCTCAGCTATAGTGGTTTGTCTCCTTGGGATTTGCACCCCCCCCCCCCCCCCCTG
>LPNX010227611.1:346339-384949 GCA_001517045.1 Pseudotsuga menziesii
ATTTTGTGAATAAAGAAGCTTTGGAGGCTATTCTGTGTAGTGCATGTGTTTGTGTCGATTCTCAATGTTATGCTGCTAATGTGGTAACTGCAATTTCTTTCCAATTTCTGTGCTGCTTTCGTTTTCTGGCTTCAAAGATTTGATTGAATCAAGTAAGGGTGTAAACTAGGCAAGTTAGATTTCTTGCTCTTGTTTATCCATATGATGTATGCTCAATAATTTCAGTTGTATGCTTAAATAAGATTATTTTTGCATGATCTTTCATTTTTGTTGCTTTATACATCTATATCCATATCTCACGAGGTGTTGTGCAAGCTTGTGTTATTTAGTTGCAGGTTTCCGATTGGATGAAGGTGTGGATCAAGATTGACGTCATTCCTTATCCAATAAGCTCAAGACTCTGTTCCTCAACACTCCACAAAAGGGTCTCCTTTTAGCTTGCTCCATTCAAGCAACGAGCCAACCTTCTCTCCTCTTCTTCTCATTTCTTTAAAAAATCAATCTTCTGGTTACCTGTCTCTCCCTCTTATGATCAGATCTAGTTCTAAGAATTGAATATATACTGTTAGATCTATTTAGTAAGAGTTTTTATGCTTAGATCTGTAATTTCATAAAGAATATCATTTCATAAAGATAGATCTAGGTGTAGGAATTGCCTTTTTTGCAAGTAGCTAAATCATAGATCTAAAACTTGCTCATAAGGTACTTTCTTTTTTTGTTCTTTAAAGATTTAAATTCTGCAAGAAAAGTGCATATCTCATTTTCTGCCCAAACAGCAAGCTAAGAGCCCAAGGAAAGCTTGCTTTCCTTGGTTCCTTTTGCAAAACTAGATTAGCCCCTTTTAACAATTTTTTACTTAGTTTTTTTTTCGGTAACTAGCGTGGTGACCCAAAACACTTTTAAAGTGTGTTTGGGCAAATTTGATTTTAATTGCTCGTTGTTTTTTAGCATGTCTGACAAAAAAGAGAAGGAGACTCTACCCATTTTTTGACTCTTGGACGAACCAGAGTTTCCCGGAAGCTTCCCCCACCGCTATGTTTTGAGTTTAGCTTGTTACAAGCTTGTTGTAAGTATTTGGATCCCAGATAACAAGGACCAAAGTGCATCAATTTCAATTTGTTGATATTGTAAATTGCTGCTAATAAAAAGAAAAAGTCTTTTCGAATAGGCTCTTTCGAGCTTATTCACCATCCCCCTAAGGGGATTTGCGTCTATATCTTTTTTTAGTTTCTAGCGTAGTTCTAATATGCAGGGTAGTATACTTTGATTTATAATCATTTCCATATTCCATATCTAGTAGCTTCAAAATAATTTTAATACTTACCCCACGACTTCCCAATTGACCCGCAAGGGGAAAGAGATGAGTGGTAGGATTAATTAGAAAACCGACATTGTGTATATTTGATTCCTTTTACATCAACTGTTTCGTCAACTATAATAAATTTAACCTCTTCTTGATTCCCCGATTGAGATCCACTTGGATCAAAAGAGGTTCCTAGAGGGTTTTCTTTTTAACAAGAACACCTATCTTAAAATTTACTAAAATTGACAAGAGTCCAGTGTGTATTCTCTGCACTTGGCTGCGGTTTGTTCGATCAGTCAAGCCGCATCAAAAGCACTTGAGTGACTAGATTAATTAGTCCTCACCTCCCAAATTGACAAACCATCAGGCGAAAATCCAACACCTCGAACGAACTATAAGCGGTGGCAAAATACGCAAAGGAGTGGGAACAACTAGAAAGTGACCTCAAGGCACTGATCTCTGTCACACCCTAACGGGTGCGTTATGAATAATAGTCTCTGAGACTCCGTTCCAGCCCACAAACACCTTGCAGGTAACCATGAAAGTTCACTTTTGGACATACTCCAAGTACCCCTCGGGTATATCTGGAGTTCCCTTTTCGCCTAATTTAACTCATTCACATTCCACACTAATCTAAAATCTACCAAGAGACATTTTCAAAACCTTCATTCAAGCGCATGCCAGCACATTATTTTCTTTGTTAACTCCATTTAAGGCACTGGTGATTTGTTTCTTTCACTTCTATATATATTGAGTGTCATTACATGTGCTTATCTGCTTCAAATCTTGCATCTTGTTATCTTTTGTTTCCACTGGTTAATTTCAAAACTCCTAAGTAACTCATTCAGTTTAACACCATTACACTAAATAATTAGCCTTAGTAACTTAATAGGGTCTACCCCCCTTGGCTTCGTTAGAAGTTGAGCCTAAACAGAGGAGTCAAGAACAAGGTGATAGCCTTGACTCGAGACTTGCCTCCAAGGTCACACCGAGTGGCTTGAAGATTTCTGCCATGTGACCTAGGTGTGTGAAAGGCGGCAACACTTTTTGGCGCCGTTGCCGGGGATAAATCGTTTTATTCCCGAATAAGACTTTTGTTTTCTTCCTTTTTGTTTTTGCTTTGTTTGATGAATGCTTAGAGTAGATCTTTAATTTTCATCTGGTGACTCCACTGACTTTTTTTTTCAGTTTTTATTTTTACAAAGAAAAGCAAAAAATATTTTTTGTGAAAAGATTTATAAATGCTTATTTTTCTTTTTCACATGGCGACTCCATTGAAGGGATAAAACCCTGTTATCTCATAAACTTGTGAAGTTTTGTTGTGTGTAGATGATCCCATGCAACATGTTAAAACCTTTAAAGCTCATCACTTGACAGCTCCACCTTTTCAATACAAGATTTAATGGTTATATCAAATTCATACTATTAATTTTTGATTTGGATGAATTAAAGGAGAAATATGGTGCCTAGATAACCGAAATTTTTCAGCCTATCGATTTCTCAAACATCTCAGGTTTTCCTAACTGTTGTGATGGTGTGGGGGATGCATATAAATGGATTCCAGTATTTCATGGAAATTATGGTGATTTGGCCATTTGGCATGTCAAATATTTCCTTCAGTTGATGGCTGACTCCAATGTTCTTCATGAAGACAATATGATGGAAATGTTTGCTGGTACTTTTTGGGGTGAGGCCTGTTGTTGGTTCTATCAGTGCCTTCCTAATAAATGTATAGCTTCTTTTCCAAGCTTCCTTTGGATGTTTTTAGAGAAGTGGCATGATGGTAGGGATAGTAGGAATGGTTTGAAAAAGTTCCTTGAAAATATCTGTACCTTCTACCTATCTGGGATAGAGTATCACATGGAAACATATGATGGACCTTTTACCATGATACAAAGTATTGAATACTTGGAATCACTTCTTGAACATTTAAGTGAAGAGGAGATCCATGATACTCCCATCAAAAAGCATCCTAGTAGTTATTTAAGAAAGGAAGCAATTAAGCAGCTTTTTAAAGAATATAAGGTATATCTCATTACACAGCAAGATTCTAAAGATGGGAGCATCCATGACAATCATGTTGGAGAGCTTCGCAAGGAACCCATGATTGAACACATTGTTAAAGACTCTCCTCATGTCACCATAACTGAAAACATTGAAGATTTGATATTTTCTCAGGATTGTTGCAATGCTTGTCCAGAAATCCCTCATGAGGAAACCATTAAAGAGATCGACACTTATGAAGAAGTTTATAATGTGTATGATGATACTCCTCTATTCTCATCACTTAGGGATGAAGTTTTGGAAAGTTTAAATTCTCATAATATCTTCAAAACCAAAACCTTGAAGGATTATTATTATGAGCAGGAGGAGGGTATTTATATCTCAGGATGTAATACCAGCAAGGAAGGCTCTCTCATATCCAACATAGATGGGAGTGATGACTATTGGAATTTCATAGATAATCGAGCTTGTGAAAATATTATTGAGAACCCCATCCATTATATGTCCAGCAAGGGGAGTGTCTATTCAAAAATTTGTGGAAGTACAATCTATGATACATCCGTAGAGGGGAGCATGGATCTAGATACCTGGGAAAATCTTAGTATGGAAGAGAAGCATTCAAAATTTTCACGTGATCATTCAAAGCCATATCATGCAGAGCCGCACAAAGGTATCAGTAATGAAGACATTGAGAAGCAGTGTTGTGAAAATTCAGATGTGATGCAGTCAGTGGAATGTTAGTCTCAACCATCTTTTTCACACATAGAGATTCCTTATGATTTGGAGCTACCCGGGGCTTGTGCAACAAGTTATCATTTGATAAGCCCCGGTGATCAGTATGATGATGTAGTCAGTCCGCCTCATCGTGATGATTGGTATATCAGTTTTATCCAATCATGGATAGAAGCAGCCTATGCGAGCACATACCAGTTTGGGAAGAACTTTAATGACTTTATTCATGCCTATGATTTCTCATCCATCCCGCCCATTCTGAATCATCACGCAGGTTTGCATTTTCTGAATAAGGTATCCTTACTTTGGCTGGTAACCAAAGACAAGGAAATTTTTTTTATGTTAATAAAATTCTTAGGTGGTTACATTGGATTTTTTATTACACCTAACCTTTTTATATCATGCTTAGAGTAGGAAAATAAGCTCCTAAAAGAGAGCATTTACTTTCTGCATTTATGTTATGTACTTAGCTATAATAAATAAATAAAAATTCATTAGTTAATTACATTTATTTTGTTTAAATAAATCAACTTAATGGTTCATTTGGTTTTTATATAAAGCTTGTGCTACTAAGGTTTTCTTGTCAAGTTGAGATGTTTTTACAAGGTATATAAACCAGAGATTCTGGTGTTCTCGTATCATCTCCTTGCCTTAAAGACCAGATTGAGCACACGTCCCACAGTTGGAGCTAGAATGTTACCACCTAAGTTGTACTTAGTGGTTTTTTATCAAGTGATCCTAGTGAACCGGACAAGGCCCAACTTGTTCGGACTTCAGAAGACCTTTACTCTTGTTTCTGGGAAACTTTGTTGCACTATATCACATGTTCATACCCCATAGGGGAATTGTAATAAATGTTCTAGAATGATAATGTCTATAAAAGACTCCGTCTCTCAGACTTTATTTGTCAATCTGATCAGCCCAGGGTGTTTTTTCCCTTGGTCATTATTGGTTGTTGAATAAACGACTGATAATTTCTGAGTTTTTCACTCCATACCTCCAAAGTTGGGGTGGTCGGCTTGGCATTTAGGCCTATTGAGGTTATTAGAGTCTATGTGTCAATGTATAAACATGCTAGGCATCATGGTCAAGTCATATGAACATGTCTAAGTCCCCCTGGTTTTTTTCAACTTTTTTAATTTTTTAATTTTTTCAGTGATTTTTATTAAAATTTAATTTTTCCAAAATTACGCTATTTTTTAATAGTTTAATTGGAAAAATTAGTTTTGTAATAAAAGTGGGCCAAATAATCAGTTTCAGTCATGTAGGTGCTCATTTTCAAGCTAAGAGCACCATTTGAACCCATGGACCCACTATTTCCTAGTTTTGAGTGATTTTCTATCACTCAGGTCAGAAAGCCCCAAAAAATCAATTATTGATTATTTTAATTAATAAATTGATGAATAATGGAGCAAATAAAAAATCCTAGATCAGTGGATTCTCATCCGATTTGATTGAAATCAGTCAGATCTGGGCCAGATTGACTGGATCTGACAAATCCTTGATTGAAGGAGGTGATCTAGACAGATCCAGAGTTGATCTTCAGCATCATTTATGGGGAATTGCATCCTCTCTCTCTCCTCCACACGTGTGGGCTCTCCTGGAAGCTCTGTGGATTGATGTGTCAGTCTGTGGGTTGATGTGTCAGCTCAGTCAGCTCCACGATTGACAAGTAGGCTCAGCTCGGCATCAGATCAACATTGATTGACTCTCCCTCAGCTGCAGTGGTCTGTCTCCTTGGGATTTGCGCCCCCCTGGGCTGAATCTCCTGTTTTTTTGTATAAATAAAGCACAAGATGCCTCTTCCAAGCTAGTTAGAGCTGGATTGAGGAGTTGTTGCCATTGTAATACTACTATATTTTGTGAATAAAGAAGCTTTGGAGGCTATACCGTGTAGTGCATGTGTTTGTGTGGATTCTCAGTCTTATGTTGCTAATGTGGTAACTGCAATTTCTTTCCAATTTCTATGCTGCTTTCGTTTTCTGGCTTCAAGGATTCGATTGAATCAAGTAAGGGTGTAAACTAGGCAAGCTAGATTGCTTGATCTTATTTATCCATGTGATGTATGCTCAATAATTTAAGTTATATGCTTAAATAAGATTATTTTTGCATGATCTTTCATTTTTGTTGCTTTATAAATCTATATCCGGATCTCACGAGGTGTTGTGCATGCTTGTGTTATCTAGTTGCAGGTTCCCGATTGGATGAAGGTGTGGATCAAGATTGATGCCATTCCTTATCCAATAATCTCAAGACTCTGTCCCGCAGAGCTCCACAAAAGGGCCTCCTTTCAGCTTGCTCCATTCAAGCAACGAGCCGACCTTCTCTCCTCTTCTTCTCATTTCTTTAAAAAATCAATCTTCCAGTTACCTATCTCTCCCTCTTATGATCAGATCTAGTTCTAAGAATTGAATATAAATTGCTAGATCTATTTCATAAGAGTCTTGCTGCTTAGATCTGTAATTTCATAAAGAATATCATTTCATAAAGATAGATCTACGTGTAGGAATTGTCTTTTTTGCAAGTAGCTAAATCATAGATCTAAAACTTGCTCATAAGGTAGTTTATTTTTTCGTTCTTTAAAGATTTAAATTCTGCAAGAAAAGTGCATATCTCATTAGCTGCCCAAATAGCAAGCCAATATCCCAAGGAAAGCTTGCTTTCCTTGGTTCCTTTTGCAAAACTAGATTAGCCCCTTTTAACAATTTTTTACTTTGTTTTTTTCGGTAACTAGCGTGGTGACCCAAAAAACTTTTAAAGTGTGTTTGAACACATTTGATTTTAATTGCTCACTATTTTTTAGCATGTTTAACAAAAAAGAGAAGGATACTCTGCCCATTTTCCGACTCTTGGACGAACCAAAGCTTCCCGAAAGCTTCCCCCACCACTGTGTTTTGAGTTTAGCTTGTTACAAGCTTGTTGTAAGCCTTTGGATCCCAGATAACAAGGACAAAAGTGCATCAATTTCAATTTGTTGATATTGTAAATTGCTGCTGATAAAAAGAAAATGTCTTTTCGAATAGGCTCTTTCGAGCCTATTCACTATCCCCCCTGGGGGGATTTGCGTCTGTGCATTTTTTACTTTCTAACGTAGTTCTAATCTACAGGGTAGTATACTTTGATTTATAATCATTTCCATATTCCATATCTAGTGGTTTCAAAGTAATTTTAATACTTACCCCACGACTTCCCGATTGACCCGCAAGGGGAAAGAGATGCGTGGTAGGACTAATTGGAAAACCGACATTGTGTATATTTGAATCCTTTTTCATCAATTGTTTCTTCAGCTATAATAAAATTAACCCCTCCGTGATTCCCCGATTGAGATCCACTTGGATCGAAAGAGGTTCCTGGAGGGTTTTCTTTATAACAAGAACACCTATCTTAAAATTTACTAAAATTGACAAGACTCCAGTGTGTATGCTCTGCACTTGGCTACGGTTTGTTTGATCAGTCAAGCTACATCAAAAGCACTTGAGTGACTAGATTAATTATTCCTCACCTCCCAAATTGACAAACCATCGAGTGAAAATCCAACGCCTCGAACGAACTATAAGCGGTGGCAAAATACTCAAAGGAGTGGGAACAATTGGAAAGTGACCTCGAGGCGCTGATCTCTGTCACACCCTAACGGGTGCGTTATGAACAATAGTCTCCGAGACTCCATTCCAGCCCACAAACACCTTGCGGGTAGCCGTGAAATTTCACTTTGGGACATACTCCAAGTACCCCTTGGGTATATCTGGAGTCCCCTTTTCGCCTAATTTAACTCATTCACATTCCACACTAATCTAAAATCTACCAAGAGACATTTGCAAAACATTCATTCAAGCACATGCAAGCACATTATTTTCTCTGTTGACTCCATTTAAGGCACTGGTGATTTGTTTCTTTCATTTCTATATATGTTGAGTGTCATTACTGTGCTTATCTACTTAAAATCTTGCATCTTGTTATCTTTTGTTTCCACTGGTTAATTTCAAAACTCCTAAGTAACTCATTTAGTTTAACACCATCACACTAAGTAATTAGCCTTAGTAACTTAATAATAGGGTCTACCCCCCTTGGCTTCATTAGAAGTTGAGCCTAAACAAAGGAGTCAAGAACAAGGTGACAACCTTGACTCGAGACTTGGCCCCAAGGACACACCGAGTGGCTTGAAGATTTTTGCCACGTGACCTAGGTGTGTGAAAGGCGGCAACAGTACATAAGAAAATATACTTACTAAATGGTACAGATATTGGCAGGCATCCTTTTACTATGCAAAAACACTCCACATAAATTCTTTTGGAATGTGAGGCCATATCTTTTCTCTCGGATAGTATATTAAGAAGCTGGTTCCCAAATGGAGAGTTGTCCTTATGCAGTGAGAATGGGTTCATTAATGTTATGGAATGAAATTGCCTTTTGATTTTTTAGATAAAATTATATTTGTGGATAAGTATGTCAATCAATAGTTGGCAAGCATTGGGACTCAATGGATATGTTTGGACCCGTATGTTTTCTTTGCCACAATTTCCTCATGATAGGTCATCATATAATTAAAAAGGATGTACCATTAAAACAACAAATGCACTCCTTGTTTCCTTGGGGGTACTTGTGGACCTGTGGTTGATGTGGGTAAAAGAGTTGTCACTACTCACTCGTCTTATTTATGTTGGTTCATACTCCAAAGACTTAGTTGCTATCAAGCGAAAATTAATTCTTTGAAACTGCTTTGTTCATCCCCCAAAATGAAAGAAGAAAGATATGCAATGTGGTGATTATCTTCATTATAAGTACTAGTAGAAAACCTATAATTAAAGGATGTCATTAAATATGCATTTATTTTCAAGATATGTTTAATAGCGAAAGACAAGTCTTTGTTCTTTTGAGTGGGTACCAAATTCTGCATATGTCAGCACATTCCTTGTGTTTTCTTAATCATGTTTGCATCTGTCATATTTAATTAAAGATAGGTTTGTCTTCTTTCCTTTTGATAGTTAGCAATTTCACGTCCTTGAATTTCATTTTATATTTAGGAAATTAGGCTCGGTTATTTGGTAATGTAAAGGATAACTTTTGTCTACACAAATCTAGCAAGTTTGAAGTTGTCTAGATTGGGTTTCCTCTGCAATTTCTACATTCTAGTATTAACATGATATATAGCAAGTTTGAAGTTGTCTAGATTGGGTTTCCTTTGCAATTCCTACATTCTAGTATTAACATGATATAGTGTCATTTAACAGAGAAAAAAAATAGGTAAATAAAAATTATAAAGGCATGCATATACTTTAGTATGGTGTTGGTTTTATAGGGCTGAAAAATACCTTTTTAGCTTAGACATTCAGTTACAAAATCACTTGCAACCTCATGCCATAGCTCAGACTCGGTAGAGTTTTTATCGTTTGGAACTGGAAGCAGTACAACAAATGGCTTACCTAGATGACAAGATTCAGTAGGTCCTCGAGATGTTAGTGTAACAAATGGGACTGGAAATGGCTCTGATTCATCTAAATCAAGTCCTTCATCTTTCAAAGGAATGGGTATTGTTACCAACTATTTTGTACCATAGTTGAACCTCCTATTGAGCCGCCAGTTGATGAACATGGTCAATGTTCACATCCAATGTATCAAAGGTTTAGAATGTTTTGCCTAGCCAATTTTGGCCAGTCATTTTTATTTTTATGCTGAAATGACCATGCCCCATGGGATTTTTGTAATAAAGTGTGCTAGTAGGGGTTTTGAGCGGCTCGGTCTCCTAAGACGTAATTTTCAACTAAGGTATTCTAGGGAGTTTTTTCCCTTGTCAATTATGTTTTGCCTATAGCCGAGTATAATCGATGAGTTTTTCTCCTGCTTCCTCCAAAGCTAGAATGTCAGATTCTGAAATTTGGGCCCTGAGGGGTTATTAGAGTCCAACTGATAAGTATGAACCTACTAGACACTAGTTGTATATTCTACGGTCATTTCCTAGGCCTCAGGATTCTTTAAAACAATGCTCGAAAAAAAATTTCCCAGACGCATAGAGGTTTTTTATTTTTTATTTTTTGACTATAGAGAAATAATTAAAATTTTCAATTAATCAAACAATTTTTTACTATGGTTAATTGAAAATTTTCAATTTGTAATAATTAAGTGATCCAGGGGGTGTTTTTGGTAAATAAAAACTTATTTTCTAAGTCAAAACACTCATTTAACCCCTAGACACACTTATCCTAAGTTTTGGACTATTATTTGGCCTTTGAATTAAATATTTTCTCAAAAAACCCAAAAAATGAGAAATATTAATTAAAATGATAAAATATAATAAATTGGAGAAAATCAAAATATCTCCAAAATATGTCAAATTTCATTTAATAAAGGGCTAATGAGCTCGACATAATTTATCGGAGATGATTCCAATCAGCATCAATCAAATCCAGATCAGTTCCGGAGCTCCGGCAGTTCACTTCCAATCAGAGATTGCGCACTCTTTCCTCATGGGAGAATTCAGTTAAGTGTTGTTCATCTATTGGCTTGGTGACAGAGCCGAGGGGGATTGGGGCCACCTCACCCCCCCTCATTACTCCTGCATCTAATTACTCTTCAGACAATGATTAGTTCAGCATTCAGTCAGCTTTAGTATTCATCCTCTTCAGGGTTGTGCATCCTCTCCTTATGCTCATGTTTTTCTAGATGGAGGTTTGTTATTGGATAGGAGGAGATCCCAATGAAGGGAGTGGGGGCGCCTTGCCTAGGTGGAGGCCACCTCCCCACTCTCACCTTTCATATCTCAATGTTGACTTGAAATCTTCATGCCGATCTCATTCAATTGCTCCAGTGTGCCTCTCATGATGTCGAGTCCTGACTTAGGGTTTAAGCTTCTCTCTTTTGTATAAATAAGGGTCTCTTCGTCCCATTTGCATATGGAGAATGTGCAAGAGAACTCTGCCAATTTTGTAACCAATATTTTTTAATGGAATGAAGTGACTTTGGAGGTCTATGTGTGGGCTCTTTGTGTATGATTTTCATCTTGTGAGGTGATCTTGTTCTTATCCTATTTTTTTTCTTTTTTGCAAAATATTTGATAAATGCTAGCTCAGAAGGGCTATAAATCTAGTACGGTGGGATAGTCCTTTAGAGTCTTAACTTGGTTATCTATGCAAAATTTCTTTAATTTCTGAAGCGAACATGAAGTAGTTAGTTATACCAGTGCCATTTTCAAATATTTTTGTGATTTAGCATTCTAGTATTTGATCTTGTGTTTTGTGGATTGAGAATTGTCTTTTAGGTGTCACCAAAAGTGGAGAAGGAGTTGAAGCCCAACCACCTCTTCACGAAGCAAGAGCCTTTTAAATCTAATACTTTCACCATGCAGGGTCTTTAGAGTGCCTGATTCAAACTTCAAATTTCAGCCCTCTTTTTGCTTCCTTTTTGTTCCATTTCACCCTCTTTCTCTTCCCTACTTTGCATGTAATTATTTGCATCTAATTTTACTTCGAAAAAGACTAGAATATTGCAATTTTGTACTTAGATTAATTTCAATTTTTTGCATCTAGATTAGTTTTGTTCATTAACAATAATGTGTGCTTGAGTACTTGTCTCTTTTGTGCAGGTATCGAAGAGTGTATCAAGAAGACAAGTCCAAAGACTTGAGGAGATTGAAGAGGAGTGCAAAACAAGAAGACAAATACAAGCAATAAAACACATCCTTTGTAAAATCCATTAAGGCTTCATTAGTTTGCAAGATTCATTTTCAAGGGTTAAAATCCCTTTCATTGTAATCATTAATAAAAATGATAAGTGGGGTTAATCCTCCCACATTTTTTCCTAATTCCCCTATTTGGGGGAAGTGTGTCTTGTGTTTTTCTTGCTGGTTAGATCTGTTTTTTAGACTTAGTTAATTTTCCACTAATTGCTAGATTTAATTTTCATCACTTGCATGCTACTTGCTTCATGTGTATCTTTGATTTTTAATTGATATTTTAGAAAAGAACCTAAAGACTCTTGAACTTGTCATAATACAATTCAAGAGCACTCTCTATCAGAGAGCATTTTGCATTGCATGCACATCATAGATTATATAAGACTCTTGAATATTACCGTAAGGTGTATCAAGAGCACTCTCTGTCGGAGAGTTCTGTTTGTTAATAAAATATTAAACTCGCACATCCCCTAAAATTGGAACTTACTATTCTACAGTGTGTATGCTCTACCCGTTTGGGATACCCAGAAGCACTGTAACTTGTTAATTCACACACTTAAATCCAAGAATAATCATAATAAAATTTATCACCCCATAACCAACAAACCAACCTTGAGCGCAGTAATATTATAAGTGGGAAAATATTTACTAGGGGTGTTGGGTAACTCTCCTTGTTTGCAGTGGTTGGAAAGTTATCAAACGCCTCACTGCAAACTAGACGGTCCAACATGTCTTTGAACGAGGCCACTTAGAATATTCTTCCGGTTAGATTTCCAATACCTTGCGTACCAGTTGGAAATTTCCTTAGCCTTAATAAACAAGATCATATTAAATGATACACAATAAAATAAACCAAGATAATTTGCAAAACGATCTCACAAACATCAAAGACTTGTATTTCAGAATTCCCATCATTTTTGACTCCATTTTGGCACTGGTCTTTTAATACTTGCATTATCTGGCTTGGACTATTTGTCCGTTTATTTCTAAGTCATTCATGTGTGGATGCTTTAATTCCAATCTTCTTTAATTATTATCGTGTTTTGCAAATAGCAACGTGGATTGCTTAATTGGTTATTGTGTATATCAAAACTTATGAACAACACTAATTTTCATCTTCCACCCAAAAACATTGTAAAGAGCCTTAGACAACTCTTTTTTAGGGACTACCCTCCTTGGCTTCATTAGGAGTTAGCCTAAATGGAGGAGATGGGATCAGGTGACAACACTTGGCTCTTTGCTTGCTCCCAAGGACACATCTTTCCCACTTGGGAAACAACAGTCCAAAATATTTCTGCTAATAGTGTGCATTCGGCGGACAACATTTCTGGCATCGTTGCTGGGGACAAATGTTTTTGTTCCTAGACGACTTAAACCTTAGTTTTTTACCTTTCTTCATATATTTTTAATCAAATCAACTCTCTGAAATTAGACTTCAATCCATCTAGCGACTCCACTGTCAAATAATTTACCAAGGTATTCAACTAGAAGAAACTCTGAAGGATTACTCAATTTTATTCCCGAAATTGAACAGGTTTATAGGAAGAGATTGAATAAGTTAGTTTCTCGTAGGATCCTTGAGAATCTTGGATCTGAGTCTGTTTTAGACATCTGTAGCTTGCTTGAAGAAAATAATAAGCAAAAAAAAATTTCTAACATAATGGGTGAGTACTTTACTCAACTCGAATTCTCTCAGATAGCAGGTCAACCCCACCATCTTCTAGACAAAGCCGTAGAGAAGCTCCCTATGTTCACTGGCACGGATGCCATCACTTCCACCATGCATCTAAGAAGTTTCTCCACGTGTCAATGCCTTTATCACTGATCTTGCACATCAACATGATTATGATTACATGAAGCTCTTTGCTCTTTCCTTAGATGGAAAGGCTGGTGATTGGTACAACAATTTACCAAACAACTCCTTTGCTACACTTGAAGCTTTCAAAACTGCCTTCACTAGCAATTTTGTTGAAAAGAAGGAACCTAGGCATGAACTTGCTTCTTTGACAAACATAAAGAAGAAGGAGAATGACACTATGGATGAGTTCAACCAAATATTCACAGAATTATCCAATGGCTTTCCTTCCACTTATAAACCACCTGCACCATCTATCTTGGTTTATTACATTGAAACACTTAGTGGTAAGATGCAGTATCAGATCAAAGATAAAGAACCCACTACTCTTCTTCAAGCACATGAATTAGCATTCAATATTGATAGAAATACGCAGTCTTTAGGTGAGTCCAACCTTCCTAGTTATCCAAGGTCCTCAACCCCTTTAAAGTCAAATGAGCATAAGGAAGAGGATCCTTATAGAAAATAAATGATGGAAATGAAGGAGAGACTTGAAAAAATGGAAGGCAAACATCTAGCCCAAATTGAGAGAATGGAAGATAATCATATGTCCCAAATAAAAGAAATACAGAACAAGGTTATTAGTATGAAGAGAGCACAATCACAACCTGTCCCAAGAACTTTCTCCCCAAAAGTAAATTGGCAAAGAAAAGCACCCAACCATGAAAAGAGGCCTCCTCATTAGCTAGGGTCTGCTAACATGGTTGAAACTGACACACCTTTTTGTAGAGCGTGTGAAGACTTTCATGAGGAATCTACTTGCCATTATGCATGCTATGTTCAAGAGCATGGTTTTCCAAAAGGTTGTGGTCCTAGAGCATCATCAGGCAAGCCTGAGTATATAAACAATGTAGGAGACATGCATAACATTTCCATAGAAAGTTGGAGAGAGGCGAAACAACATAGTCAAAAGAATGATAACATGACTAAGTGTTTCGGTGAAAAACCTTCCGAGAGAGCAGGTTAACAACATGCAAAAGTTCAAAGGTGTTACTTACCAAAGGAAAGCAAATAAGGACCTTCCACACAGAATACTCCTAAGGTAACAATTCCAAATGATGCTAATAAGTCAACTGATTCAATATTTGATTTGGGTAATTGGTTAGTTAATACTAAAGTTCCAGTACCTGTTTTAGAATTATGTAAAATACCTAGACAGAAAGAAAAACTTTTGAAAATCTTAGATTCCCCAACTGATACGAGCCCTTCAACACCTCTAAAGCCTCTCTCAAATCCTCCAAAGCCTTCCACCCCTAAGAAGGTCACTTTATCGGACACCGAAGAACAAACCTCAAACAATTTTTATGCATATCCTCTTATCGTTCTACATACTAGGGACCCAAGAAAAGAAGATCATCCCCCTTTCTATGTATCATTGATGATATGTGATTTTCTTCTACATAATTGTATGTTAGATTCAGGATCTAGTTCTATCATCATGACTAAAAAGGCCCTGCAACAACTTAACTTAAAAAATACAAGACCGTACCATAATTTATGTGCCATGGATTCTAGACCAATTGAGGTTGAAGGAATGATTGAAAAGCAGGTAACTAGATTGGCTAAGTATCTAGGCATTCATATTACCATGGACATCCTTGTAATTGATGTACCGGATAAGTGGGGGATGTTTCTTTCTAGGAAGTGGGGTGCCACCTTAGGAGGATTGATCCAAATGGATTGGACCTATGCCATTGTGCTGGCCTCAGATTTTTTGCTTGTTAAATTGTATTTTGAGAAAGAGAAAATGTACCATGTTGAAAATCCTCAAAATCCATTGAACCAATGTGTGTATAACTTTGATAAGCATGGAATCTATCAGGTTAACTCCACCTTTTTGGCCCCTATTCAAGAAGAAATTAAGGATGAAAAAGTTGATGAGTTATGGAGGATGAATTTTGATGGTGCATACTCAAGAGCTGGGAAAGGGGCCGGGGTTGTAATAAATTCAGCTAAGGGTAATATTTTCAACTTTGCTTTCAGGTTAGAGTTCAAGGCCACCAACAATGTGGCAGAGTATGAAGCACTTCTACTAGGCATTGAAATAGCCAAGGACATGGGTATAAAATTGCTAAGCATTAAGGGTGATTCAGATTAGGTAGTCCAACAAATCAAAGGCCAATTTGCATGTAAGTGTCAAAGACTAAAAAAGTATAGAAATGCAATTTGGGACACCATGGAGTTCATTGATGCCTTAAACATAGAAGCAATCCCTAGAGATTAGAATAGTGCAGCCGATAAGTTAGCAATTTCATAATCAACACTTCAACCATCAGAAGAAATGTTAGGAGGTGACTGTCATCTTGAAATAAATTTTAGACCATTCGTACCTGATAATGTTGAGCACTGGCAGGTCTTTAAATATGATGAGCAAATCTTAAAATTTATCATAAACATAGATGAGTTCTCAAATTTCAAAGCTTATGAGCAGGAGCAGGGTAAAGAGTATCAGGGAGAAGGAAACCAGTTCGACAATCCTGTGCCACGTGGATTTGTAGCCTTAGAAAACATCTTTGACAGACATGATAGAAGGAAGAACATCATTGACCGGATGAAACCGGGAGATTATATTGAAGTAAACATTGGGTCAAAAAATGAACCTAAAATGATAAAAATAAGAAAAGGAACCTCAGAAAAGGAAAAGAATAACTTAATCAATCTAGTGAAAGAATATAGGGATGTGTTTGCTTTTACTTATGATGAATTAAAATCATATCGAGAGGATGTATTCCAACATACCATCCCTCTAAATCCTGAATGCCAAAAATCCAAACCTTTCCGCCAAACACTTAGGCAAATAAATCCTAAGTTGGCCCCTATTGTAAAGGAGTTAGAGAAAATGTTGGCAGCAGGAATCATAGCTCCTACAAGACATTCAACATGGTGTTCCAACTTAGTGGTAGTCCGAAAGAAGAATGGGAGTTTGAGGATATACACAGACTTTAGGAACCTGAATATTGCTTGTCAAAAAGACAATTATCCTCTTCCGAACATGGAGACCCTCCTCCAACTGGTCACTAGATCTAGTATGATGTCCATGCTTGATGAATTTTCAGGATACAAACAGGTTGTTATCCAAGAAGAAGACATGCATAAAACCACATTCACAACCCCTTGGGGTACTTTTGAGTGCCTAAGGATGCCTTTTGGCCTTCTTAATGTTGGGGATACTTTCCAAAGGGCCATGGACTATTCCTTTAAAGAATTGATTGGAAAGATCATAGAAATCTATCAAGTTGGCTTGACTGTTTTTTCAAAAGAAATATCCATCCATGCCAGTCACTTTAAGCAGGTTTGAATGATGTAGGAAATATGGTATTTCCTTAAATACGGCCAAGTCTGTCCTAGGAAACTCCTTGGACATATCATTTCTTAAGATGGGGTCAATATTGACCCTGAAATGATATAATCCATTCAGAAAATACATCTTCCTAGGATTGTGAAGGCCCTTCAGTCTTTCTGCGGACATATCAACTTTATCAGAAGATTCAATCCCAATCTGGTCAAACTCATGAAACCCATGCAGGCACTACTTCAACAAGATGCTAAGTTTGTGTGGACTAATGAGGGGAAGGAGGCTTTTGCCACCATAAAAGATAATATCACCAGATCTCCTGTCTTAGTCAGCCCATATTATAATAAGCAATTTATGGTTTTCTCCTTTGCATCAGAAGACACTATTGCCGAAGTATTGCTCTAGAAGAACTTCGAAGGGTTCAAGCAACCTCTTGCTTTCATGAGTAGAGCTTTACAGAATTCAGAGTTAAAGTATACAATTATAGAAAAGAAAGCCTATGCCTTAGTCAAATATCTAAAGCATTTCAAAACATACATTTGCTATTCGAAGGTCATAGGGTATGTCCCCCATGCTGCAGTGAAAGACATCTTGTCTAAAAAGGATTGCTTAGGAATAAGGGGCACATGGGTATCTAAAATTCAGGAGTATGATTTAGATATTAAAACAACTAAGTTAATCAAAGGACAGGGCTTAGCTAAAAGGTTGACTCAAACTAATGAAAAAGAAATAGACATGATTTGTGAAAACACTAGAGCCAAGCGAACCATGACTCCTGCATTACAAGATCTTGACAACCATTGGTATTCAGACATCATATATTTTCTTCTCCATCTCACCTACCTGGATCACCTCAAAGGACACAAACAATTGGGCACTAAGATTGAAAATTGCTAGATATTGCCTCACTCAGGAAGGTTTAGGTTGAAGGAACCCTGATGGAATCATACTTAGATGCATAAATGAGCAAGATTCCAAGAATATCTTAACTGAGCTTCACTCAAAATTTTGTGGAGGCCACTTTGTAGCAAATACAACTTCCCACAAAATCCTTCAAGCTGGTTACTATTGGCCAACCATATTTATAGATGTGCATAGACATGTTAAGTGTTGCCAAGAGTGTCAACTCTTCATAGGGAAGTAGAAGTTGGTTGCTCTTCCCCCACCCGTGTATTAGTCCTTGCTCCCTTTCAACAATGGGGGCTTGATTTCATAGGAAAATTCAAAGACAATTCCAACAATGGGTTTTGTTGGATTCTCACTGCTACATACTACTTCACCAAGTGGGTAGAGGTCATACCCACCAAGATAGCCACTGAAAAGGTTGTTATGGACTTCATAGAGGACAGGATAATCACAAGATTTGGAATCCCTCTTAAGATAACAACTGATAATGCAAAATCATTCATCTCCATCGAGATGACATCTTTTTGTTTGAAGCATGGCATTAGTCTATCCCATTCATCTAATTATTACCCACAGGGAAATGGACTTGCTAATTCCACTAACAAAAAATTAATGAACATCCTTATGAAAACTGTGGGCAATAACAA
The DNA here is from genome assembly GCA_001517045.1 of Pseudotsuga menziesii. Classification (NCBI taxonomy): domain Eukaryota; kingdom Viridiplantae; phylum Streptophyta; class Pinopsida; order Pinales; family Pinaceae; genus Pseudotsuga; species Pseudotsuga menziesii. The sequence continues at coordinate 364,748 of LPNX010227611.1, forward strand.
GAGGGCATGGGATAGCAAGATCAAATATGCTCTTTGGGATGACAGAATCACGAAGAAGAGCTCCACCAGAAAGTCTCCTTTCGAGCTCGTATATGGTCTCACAGCCACCTTTTTGGTCAGCATGCGGATTCCTATCTTCAGAATGATCAGTGAATATGGCATCGAAGGGGAAGAGATGGAACAGAGGATTAATCATATCATAGAGTTGGATGAAAGCAGAAAGGCGGCCTTGGATCAAGCATTGAGGAATCAAGAGAGTCTGAAAGGAACCTTTGACAAATCGGCAAAGCCAAGACCTTTCAAAGTTGGAGACACAGTCCTTTTATGGGACAAAAGGAAAGAGAAGTCGGGCAGGCATGGGAAGTTTGACAGCCTTTGGAGAGGCCCCTTTATAATATGTGACCTTTCCAGAACAAACTCTTTCATACTCAATACTATGGAAGGAGAAAGGTTACCCCTGCCTATGAATGGACAACAACTAAAGTTGTTCTACGGTAGCAACTTATAAAAAATTACCATGGGTTCATTTCAGGGCTTTTCTAAACCCACTCTTATTGTAACTTTATGTGCTTTCATTTTTTGTTGTATGTTAATATGTATTATATTTCCTTTATATCGTGTTTCATACTTTATGCTTTGTATAATATGCTAGAAAAATGCAAAAAATATTTTTATGTTAGTATATTCTTGGCATTTTATCATGAACATGTGGTCTTACACGCTTTTGTTTCCATGCAAGAAGCAGATATTCTAGGGTTCTCGAACACTCTTTTTTATTATTGAATCAAGCGAGTGCTCGTCCCGCAATTGGAGCCATATGTTACCAACTATTTTGTACCATAGTTGAACCTCTTGTTTGGCCGCTAGTTGATGAACATGGTCAATGTTCATATCCAGTGTCTCAGAGGTTCAGAATGTTTTGCCTAGCCATTTTTATTTTTATGTTGAAATGACCATGCCCCATGGGGTTTTTGTACTAAAGTGTGCTAGTAGGGGTCTTGAGCAGCTCGGTCTCCTAAAACATAATTTTCAACTAAGGTATTCCAAGGAGTTTTTCCCCTTGTCAATTATGCGTTGCCTATAGCCGAGTATAATCAATGAGTTTTTCTCCTGCTTCCTCATAAGTCGGAATGCCCGATTTTGAAATTTGGGCCTTGGAAGGTTATTAGAGTCCAACTGATAAGTATGAACCTACTAGATACTATTTGTATGTTCTATGATCATTTCCTAGGCCCCGGGATACTTTAAAACAATGTTTGAAAAAAAATTCCCAGACGCGTAAAGATTTTTAATTTTTAATTTTTTTGACTATAGAGAACTAATTAAATTTTTCAATTAGTTAAATCATTTTTTACTATGGTTTAATTGAAAATTTTTCAATTTGTAATAATTAACTAGTCTGGGGGATGTTTTTGGCAAATAAACACTTATTTTCTAAGCCAAAGCACTCATTTAAGCCCTAGACACACTTATTCTAAGTTTTGGACTATTATTTGGCCTTGGAATTAATATTTTCTCAGAAAACCCAAAAAATGAGAAATATTAATTAAAATAATAATAAATAAAAAATTGGAGAAAATCAAAATATATCAAAAAAAGCCAAATTTGATTTAATAAAGGGCTAATTGGCTAGACATAATATATTGGAAATGATTCCAATCAGCATCAATCAAATCTAGATCAGTTCCAGAGCTCCGACAGTTCACTTCCAGTCAAAGATTGCTCCCTCTTCCCTCATGTGGGGGAATTGGGTTAAGTGTTGTTCATCTATTGGCTTGGTGATAGAACTGAGGGGGATTGGGGCCACCTCACCCCCCCTCATTCCTTCTGCATCCAGTTACTCTTCATACAATGATTAGTTCAACATGTAGTCACCTTTAGTCTTCATCCTCTTCAGGGTTGCGCCTTCTCTCCTTATGCTCATGTTTTTCTAGATGGGGGTTTTCTATTGGATAGGTGGAGATCCCAATGAAGGGAGTGGGGGCGCCTTTCCTAGGTGGATTCCACCTCCCCACTCTCACCTTCGAGATCTCAGTGTTAACTTCAATTTTTCATGTCGAGCTCATTCAATTGCTCCAGTGTGCCTCTCTGATGTCGAGTCCTGACTTAGGGTTTTAGCTTCTTTCTTTTGTATAAATAAGGGTCTCTTCGTCCCATTTGCATATGGAGAATGTGCAAGATAACTATGCTAATTTTGTAACCGATATTTGTTAATGGAATAAAGTGGATTTGGAGGTCTATGCGTGGGCTCTTTGTGTATGATTTTCATCTTGTGAGGTGATCTCGTTCTTACCCTATTCTCTTTCTTTTTGCAAAATATTTGATCAATGCTAGCTTAGGAGGGCTATAAATCTAGCACGGTAGGATATCCATTTAGAGTCTTAACTTCATTATCTATGCAAAATTTCTTTAATGTCTGAAGCGAACATGAAGTAGTTAGTTATACTAGTGTTTTTTAGATATTTTCATGATTTAGCATTCTGGTATTTGATCTTGTGTTTTGTGGATTGAGAATTGTCTTTCAGGTGTCACCAAAAGTGAAGAAGGAGTTGAATCCCAACCACCTCTTCACAAAGAAAGAGCCTTTTAAATCTAATACTTTTACCATGTAGAGTCTTTAGAGCGCTTGATTCCAACTTCAAAAAACACGGCTAAAAAGGGGCTCTTTCCTATCCTTCATACATTAAATCCAAATTCAAAAATTTTCTTTGTTTTTAAGATCCACCACTGCTTATTTTTTTTCGCTTTCTGTTGCCTCTTCCTGCTTCTTCCTACCTTTTTTCTTTGTCTTCACTCTTTTACCTTTCTTGTGTCTTTTTCCTTGCCTCTCTTTTCCTCATTGTTTTCTCATTTTCTTCTCACTTTTTTCCCATTTTCTTCACTCTTTTCCACTCTCTTTTTGCTGATTTTTCCAGCCACTTGTCTCCTTGTTGGCTGCTCTGTCTTTACCTTTTTTGCAGCTCTCTTTTTGCTTAGATTGCTGCCCCGTTTCTCACTTCTTTGCAGCCAACTTTTCCCTTAGTTCGCTGCCCTCTTTTTTGCTCTTTTTTCAGCCTCTTTCTTCATCTTTTTGCAGCCCTCTTTACTATTGTTTGCATCCTACTTTTCCCTATTTTCCTCATTGATTTCAGCCCTCTTTTTGCTTCCTTTTTGTTCCATTTCACCCTCTTTCTCTTCCCTACTTTGCATGTAATTTTTTGCATCTAATTTTACTTCGAAAAAGACTAAAAAATTGCAATTTTGTACTTAGATTAAATTCAATTTTTGCATCTAGATTAGTTTTGTTCATTAACAATAATGTGTGCTTGAGTACTTGTCTCTTTTGTGCAGGTGTCGAAGAGTGAATCAAGAAGACAAGTCCAAAGACTTGAGGAGATTGAAGAGGAGTGCAAAACAAGAAGACAAATACAAGCAATAAAACACATCCTTTGTAAAATCCATTAAGGCTTCATTAGTTTGCAAGATTTCCTTTTCAAGGGTTAAAATCCCTTTCATTGTAATCATTAATAAAAAATATAAGTGGGGTTAAGCCTCCCACATTTTTTCCTACTTCCCCTATTTGTGGAAAGTGTGTCTTGTATTTTTCTTGCTCGTTAGGTTTTATTTTTAGACGTAGTTCATTTTCCACTAATTGCTAGATTTAATTTTCATCACTTGCATGCTACTTGCTTCATGTGTATCTTTGATTTTTAATTGATATTTCATAAAAAGAATCTAAATATTCTTGAACTTGTCACAAGACTCTTGAACTCTTGACTCGACTGACATTTTGCATTGCATGCGCATCATAGATTAGATAAGACTCTTGAATCTCACCATAAGATGGATCAAGGGCACTCTCTATCGGAGAGTTATGTTTGTTAATAAAATATTCAACTCACACATCCCCTAAAATTGGAACTTACTATTCTACATTGTGTATGCTCTAACCATTTGAGATACCTAGAAGCACTGTAACTTGTTAATTCGCACACTTAACTCCAAGAATAATCATAAGAAAATTTATCACCCCATAACCAACAAATCGACATTGAGCGTGATAATATTCTAAGTGGGAATATCTTTACTGGGGCCACTGGGTAACTCTCCTTGTTTGTAGTGGTTGGAAAGTTATCGAATGCCTCGCTACAAACTGGACGGTCCAACATGTCTTGGAATGAGTCCACTTAGAATATTCTTCTAGTTAGATTTCCAGTACCTTGTGTACCATTGGAAATTCCCTTAGCCTTAATAAACAAGATCATTTTAAAAAATACACAATAAAACCAACCAAGAGCATTTGCAAAACAATCTCACAAACATCAAAGACTTGTATTTCAGCACTCCCAACATTTTCGATTCCATTTTGGCACTGGTATTTTAATTCTTGCATTATGTGGCTTGGACCAATTGTCTATTTATTTCTAAGTCATTCACGTGTGGATGCTTTAATTCTACTCTTCTTTAATTCATGTCATGTTTTGCAAATAGCAATGTGGATTACTTGATTGGTTATTGTGTATATCAAAACTCCTAAACATCACTAATTCTCATCTTCCACCCAAAAACATTGTAAAGAGCCTTAGACAACTCTTTTTAAGGGACTACCCCCCTTGGCTTCATTAGGGGTTAGCCTAAACGGAGGAGATGGTATTAGGTGACAACACTCGGCTCTTTGCATGCCCCCAAGGCCACACCTTTCCCACTTGGGAAACAACAATCCAAAAGATTTCTGCTAACCGTGTGCATTCAGCGGAAAACGGGTACCAGAGCAATGATTAACCTCCAAAAATAGTGACAGGAGCAATCAAGTCAAGGTTCTCAAGGGAGCATAGAAAATGTTAATAGGGGTATGCATCTAGCAGCTAGGAAATGACCATTCTAGAGGTTCCTTGGAATCTTTCGAGGCCACAATTCAGGAACTCTGTAAAGAAGCAATGATGTGGAAAAGGAACACACCGAAGTCCAATGCGGAAGTGAATACTTTGAAGCATCAATTTGTTGAACAAACAAAGCACTAATCTGATTTGAAAATATATTTTTCTACGACAAAATCAGAAAGGGACAACTTAAAGTCGGAATTTGAGCAGTTGAAGTCAGTTGTGCAAGCCTCCACAAAGAGAGGACATTCTTTGGACAAAGAAATATTTGAAGCAGATGACACTAAGCATACAGTCAATGAATTGCAGGAAGAGATAGAACTCCTAAAACAATCCAATACTAACCTAGATATACAATCGTGAAAGACACGAGAGTCAAACATCCAGTTGGTTTATGTTCTTTAGGAGCCAAAGGAGACCATTGAGGAGAAAAATGTAGAGATAGACAAGTTTTTATAAGAAAGGGAAAAGATTGATGATTTGGAGGATTTAAACCGAGAATTAAAGAAAATGAACACGCAAAAAGAATAATAATTTGAACAACTTAGATCAGCCTTGCAAGTCTCCATGGAAAGTCATAACATTGCGAGGACTGCTAGCTCTGAAGCTTAAAATGGCAAGTTCACGGCTCACAAATTGCAAGAAGAACTAGAAATTGAGAAGGAATCCAATAGCACTCTGAATTTTCAGTTACAAAAGACACAAGATTCATATAAGTGTGTACTCTCTTTTGTTCAAGAACTAGAGGAAAGACTTAGGGAACAAGAAAGGCAAATAGATAACCTTTCTAACTTTTAAGCTTCCTCATTTAGACAATTTATAAGGGTAAGTAAAACAGGATACATGAGCGTAGTGTGTTGAGTTGTAGATATTTTTATTTTACAAGTATTTTGATAAATAATGTGATTTAAATTTGTATTTGATTTGTGAAAGAACTGCAAGTTGTCGATGCATCTTGGTGCATTCCAAATGAGAAAAGAAACCCATTACAAGAATTTTAGGTTTAAGTGTTATGCTATCAACAATGATTTTCTATGTGAATGGCTTCAACCATATTCCAACGTCAAAACTATCAAATTACCATATCCCTACATTTCCAAAAAGATAAGGGAACCTTAGTTTGTGTGAATCACTAATTATAAGAAATTAACACACCCTGCAACTTAAAATTTGATTTGCATTAAGATAAAAATCGGACATGTTATCACGAATCATGTAGTTTCCCCTTGGATTGATCCCATTCAAGATGGCAGAGGGGGAAGGAAACCAAAGTCGTGACCTATAGATACCCCAAACTCCAAATCTTGGAAAGATTGTCATGCCAGTTGAGATATCCTTTGTTTTATGCCACTAAAGCCCTAGCGACAAAGGGGGATATCTAGACCTATCCTAGAAGGAAAGGCCTAAAGCTAGATCACCAGATCAAACTAAAACATAGAATACATAAGGTGAAAGTTGTAAGCCCTAGATTTAAGGATGAAGTCACAATTTAAGGAATACCCGAGTAGATAATGGTTATGGACATTTGAAATGCTACTCAAGTTGGTTTATTTAGTGACTTATGGAATTAGTTAACAGATATAGGATTCGTGTGTTAATTCAAACAATCAAACTTAAATCTCGAGGGGGATTTAAGGGTAAAATTGAGGAAATACCCTAGGTTGGGTTTGACAGAGAATTAGGGATTCTAGCACACTTGATTCAATGCTTAGATGTCAGGTATGACAATATACAAAATCCAAACAAAACTAGATACACAAAATACTCAAAAAATCACTAACAAGACAAGGTGGGTGATTTCCCTAGAGAATCAATGCCACAAATTGTTGAAATTTAAAGGTTAGATGTGTTTTTTATCACAAGTAATAAAATTTAATACAAAAACATATAAACAATTGTACTGCTTAATTAAATGTAAACTATAATAAAACAAAACAACATAATTTTCATCTCTTTCAAGTTAACGCTCTACTAGTCACATCGTTAACTTTAATGCTTTGCTGGTCATTGCGTTAAGGTTGGTCACTAAGATATTTCACCAAATGTCATGTATAGACAAAAAAAAATTAATAATGTGCAGGAGATACAACATTAAAGAATCATAACTATTATTTGGTTCTGCCTTATACTCGGATAGTTCTGAGTTTGATCTTGTCACTGAAGGGACAAGTCAAACTGGGTAAACATGTTATGTACCTTGAGAGAGAGTTCAAGTAGAAGTAAACAGACCTCAAATTCTTCAATCCAACAGCACAGTCATACTGACAATAGGCACACAGTCATGCTATTGATACATTCATGTGAAGGTAAATGATGTTGAGAAAACCAAGATAGGATATAGACCACAAATAAATTCGGAGGATCCACGCATGTGTAAGTAAACCACACTAGGATAGAGACTCTAGATAAGGGAATCTGTGCATGTGGAAGGACATCGACTCAGTCATGGTGAAGGATACAAAACACACAGTAAAAATAAACATGCTGGCACCCACAGCCACACTGGAACCCGTAAACTTGGCGGAAATTGTGGACATGTAGGTCACACTGGAGCTTGCAGTTACGAGGAATATGCACACAGGTTTGTAATGGAGGATTTCATAACCACACAGGAGACATATAGAGCCTGCAAACCTGCAGGTGTAGACAAGGTGTGACCGACAGGGTGGTGATCGCGCGAAAGACACAAATCGCAGGTCATGCGGAGGTAGGATGGGGAAACATATGTAACCATCCCGTGGAGAAGACAGGGCATGTGGACGTAGACCATCCCATGGAGTAGACAGGGCATGCAGACATAGACTAGCCCATGCAACAACCAGGAAAACCCAGTTCGACGGTCCTGATGTAGTTACAGTCATACAACAACAGGATAAAACGACATATAGATAGGTGATCATAAAACTTAGATAAAGTCCATTTTATAAAGTTAAGAGAAACAAATTGGTTAGACTTAGGAATGAGAAAATGGTCCAAGGAAATAATAAAAAATGGACCAATAAAACAATATAAATTAAAACCAAAAATAAAACATAAGGTAAACATTCATAGGATAGAGGGTCAAAGGTTCTTTTAAAAACATAAAGTCACCATAACAATAAGTGATCCAGAGTTCCTTTAATAAACCATAAAGTAACCATAACAATAAATGGTCCAATGGTCCTTTAGTAAACCATAAGGTAAATACATTTAGGATCGAAATACAAAAATTAAGAGTCATCATAATCAAAGGTGCATACAAGTAAGAGTGCCAGGACCAAGTAAGGTAGAGGACCAAGTGTCAACCAAGAGGGTCACAACAACCCACATAATCAAAGGTGAACTATAAAGGTTGTACAAATGACTCCTATAAAGGACCAACAAAAAACTAGTAAAATTTTCTCTCTCTCAAGGTACATAGTTTTATATATTTTGTCATCAATGTATAAGGGAAAGATCCAATTGGATGGCACAATCCTTTTGTCCTTAACACTGCTCATAAGGGTTAGGTGCTGGTGACATCATTAAAGGGTTTCCAATCCCTTGAGAAGTAACCTAGCAATAACTGGTTAGGAGGGGGGACATCACATCATTATCTTCCATTCTTAAAGAATGGATTTAATCCCTAGGATAATTTTTAGTCTCACACTGAATCATGTTGATCAACCCCTGGACCCTAAATAGGTCCTCCATTCTCTTATAGAATGGTTCTCAGTACTAATCTAGGCTTTAGTTTCACACTGAAAACTGATCAACTACCTGCGGGACTTACTTGGACATCGCGTCCTTGATCCCAGGCCAGAATATGTCTCTGCCTCTACCTACAGGTTCTATTTGGACATCGCGTCCATGGTCCCAAACCAGAATACCCTGGAGGTACATAAGGGCCCCTATCCTCATGTTAGGGGCTTTTCCATGGCATCAACCTTCTTGGTCCTAGACCAAGTACCCCAAGAGACTACTGGATGCCCTTGGGTACCTTCTAGGGTCTTACTCTGCCCTAGTCAACTAACTAGGGTACCATCCTCGCTGAGAATGGGTATCGCAACTGCACTAACTTTAACACTTCCCCTTAGCGAGAGGGGCATTCTTAGCATAATGATAACATACTGCACCCTTACATGGTGACAACTCATCTCAATTCCTATCAACCTGTCATCAAATACAAGGTCTCTTGAGAGCTTCAGACAACTCTCCATCTCATCACAAGGCATGATCTCATAGATCATCTTGGAGGCTATAGTTGACTTCCTCTGATAGCTAAGGATCACTTTCCACATATCATCTTTCCAAACTTGTTGTTTGATTGACTCCCCATAATGAGAGTAACTCGAATCAGTCACATGGCTCTTACTGTAGAAAACTTGAATATTTTAAATAGACTTAATAAAGAGATCAAAAGAAGGCTTCTTGGACTTCTCCCATTGCTTCTCTAAGTGATAATTCTTATAGGCTTCCATCTTGGAGTCATTGGAGGACAAGTGGAAGATCACACTTTCACTTTTTGCAACCCCACTTGGTTGGGGATTAGAGAGTATGGTTAGCTCCCTCTTGATCTCTAAATCTTGACCGGGGTATAAATATTTAACAACATGTCCTGGGACCTTTTAAAGGTCACCTTCACGAACTCCAATCACAATGGTTGGGCTTATACTTATATCTTTAGACCATACCAAACATTTTATTTGAAAAAGTTACAAAGAACTCCTTGTCTTCTAAAACTGTCACTGAAATAACATTCTTCTTTAGACCAGGAACATATAAAATTTCCTCAACATTAATCAACATACCTGAATCAAGTTGTATGTTGGTTGAACCAACCCATTTAATGTCAAAGGTACTTCCATCTCCAAGTTCCACTTTCTTATGGAACTTCTTGGCCTTGATAGTTGCCAGGGTCTTCTTTAATCCATTCATATGCTTGGTGGCTTCACTGTCTATCCACCAGGAATCTAATTGGTTGGATATGGGACTTTAAAGTGCTGAAGCCAAGTAATATTCTTTTCCTTGATCTAAATTTTTGGTCTCAAACCTTGACCTCTTCTGATAAGGTTGCTCTTCTTTTGTAGCAACTAAAACATGATGTTTCTTTCTATGCCAATTTTTGTTAGTTGATTTTCTACACTCCCATGCATAATGACCAATATTACCACAATTATAACACTTAACCCTTGATTTGAAAGAATTCTTACCTCGAGGTTCCTTACTATTGTCCTTGTGTGGTGGGGGATTCTTTCCTTTTGTTGTTTTGACGGCTAGAGCTAGATTCTTATCAGGTGGAGGCTCAGACTCACTTTGGATCACACTTTCTTCATCTAAACAATCATGCCACAATCCTTCGAATTTTGTCTAAACCTCTCTTCCATTTACTGAAGCCAAGAATTTCCCCAAGTTGTAGGGAGACCATCAAATAGTGTCTGCACAAGATCATCATCTTATACTTTATCTTCAATTGCTAGGAGTTGATCTCTTATTTGAGATATCCTAGAAAAGAAGGTTGCAATAGTCTCGTCCTTCTCCATCTTAAGTGATCTAAGTTGTGTCTTCAAGGCTCTTCTCTGAGTAGGATATTTCTTCTCATAGAGATTAGCTAGAGTAGGAAAGCATTCTTTGGTTGTCCTTAACGGAGCTAACACAACCATCAAGTTATCTTTAACTGAGTCAAAGATAACCTGCTTTGCCTTGGCTTGCTTCTTCTTGAATGATGCTCTTCCTTGGGTTGTAGTGGGTTCTTCAACAACTCTGGTAACCAATTCATATAGATCGCTTTCTTCTAGGTTATTTAGAACCCTATCCTTCCATGCATTGAAGTTGGAGGCCCCCTCAAGCCTATATTCTAATTTTACTGAAGGAGTAGTCATCTTAACCTTTACTTGTCAACTTGAAGAGTAAGCTTCTTTAAAGTATAGATCTTGTCTTAGGATCGATGTAGTTTCTATTGGCTGCAAAACATATTTACCTACATTCTAAGCTCTGAAGACTGGTACCATGTTGAAATTTAAAGGTTAGATGTGTTTTTATCACAAGTAATAAAATTTAATACAAGAACATATAAACAACTATACTGCTTAATTAAATGTAAGATGTAATAAAACAAAACAACATAAAGTTTCATCTCTTTCAACTTAACGATTTGCTGGTCATTGCGTTAACTTTAACACTCTGTCAGTCACTGTGCTAAGGTTGGTCATTGAGATGTTTCACCAAATGCCATGTACAGACAAATAAATAAATAATGTGTAGGACATACAACATTAAAGAATCATAACCATTATTTGGATCCACCTTATACTCAGATAGTTTTGAGTTTGATCTTGTCACCCAAGGGACAAGTCAAACTGGATAAATATGTTACGTACCTTAAGAGAGAGTTTAGATAGAAGTAAGCATACCTCATATTCTTCAATCCAGCAACGTAGTCATACTGACAATAAGTCATGTTGCTGATACATTCATGTGAAGGTAAATGACATTGAGCAAACTAAGATAGGATAGAGACCACGAATAAATGAGGATCCACACAAGTGTAATTAAACCACACTAGTATAGAGACTACAAATAACAAAATCTTTGTAGGTGGAAGGACATCAACTCAGTCATGGTGAAGCACACAAAACACACAGTGCAAATGAACACGGTGACACCCACAGTCACAATGGAACCCATAAACATGGAAGAGATTATGGACAGGTAGGCCACACTAGAGCCTGCAGTCATGAGGAGTGTGCACACAGGTTGATCATGGAGGAGTCTGTAACCACACAGGAGATGGCAGACAAATGAATCCTGCAATCTTGCACGATCCCAAAAAACCCTAGGTGTAGACAAGGTGCGACCGACAGGGTGGAGATCACATGAAAGAAAGAGATCACAGGTCATGCAGAGGTAGGAAAGGGACACATGGGTAACCATCCCATGGATCAGATAGGGAACACAGACGTGGACCAACCCGTGGAGTAGATAGAGCACGCGGACATAGACCAGCCCATGGAGCATCCAGGCAAACCCAGTTGGATGATCGCAGTGGAGTTGCAGTCAACGAGCAGCAAGATAAAAAGGGATATAGATAGGTGATCATAAACCTTAGATAAAGTCTCTTTTATAAAGTTAGGAGAACCAAATTGGTTTGACTTAGGAACGGGAAAGTGGTCCAAGGAAATAATAAAAAATGGACCAATAAAATAATATAAAGTAAAACCAAAAATAAAACATAAGGTAGACATGCATAGGATAGAGGGTCAAAGGTTCTTTTAAAAACATAAAGTCGCCATAACAATAAGTGGTCTAGAGGTCCTTTAATAAACCATAAAGTAACCATAACAATAAATGTTCCAATGGTCCTTTAGTAAACCATAAGGTAAATACACTTAGGATAGAAATCCAAAAATTAGGAGTCATTGTAATCAAAGGTGCACACAAGTAAGAGTTCTAGGACCAAGTAAGGTAGAGGACCAAGTGTCAACCAAGAGGGTCACAACAACCCACATACTCAAAGGTGAACTATAAAGGTTGGACAAACGAATCCTATAAAGGACCAACAAAAAACCAGTGAAATTTTCTCTCTCTCAAGGTACATAGTTTCATATATTTTGTCATCACCGTATAAGGGGAAGATCCAATCGTACGGTATGATATTTTTGTCCTTAAAACCGCTCATAAGGGTTAGGTGCTAGTGACATCATCAAGGGGTGTCCAGTCCCTTGAGAAGCAACCTAGCAATAACAATTAGGATTTGAGGGGACATCACACATCATTATCTTCCATTCTTAAATAATGGCTTTCATCCCTAGGTCAAGTTTCAGTCTCACACTTAATCATGTTGATCAACCCCTAGACCTGGACAAGTTCCTCCATTCTCTCGGAGGATGGTTCTCAGTACTAATTTGAGCTTAAGTCTCACACTGAAAGTTGATCAACTACCTATGGGACTTACTTGGACATCGCGTCCCTAGTCCCAAACCATAATATGTCTCAGCCTCTACCTACAAGATCTACTTGGACATCATGTCCATGGTCCTAGACCAGAATACCCTAGAGACACATAGGGGCCCTAGCCTCATGCTAGGGTATTTTCCATGGCATCAACATGCTTGGTCCTATACCAAGAACCCCAAGAGACTACTAGGGGTCCTAGGGTACCTTCCAGGGTCTTACTCTTCCCTAGTCAACTGACTAGGGTGCCATCCTCTCTAAGAATGGGTCTCGCAGCTGCACTAACTTTAACACAAATGGGAGGGAAAATGGATTCTGATGGTGATACCTAAGAGGGAGAAGGGGTTTTGGATGATTTTTTTCAAAACCCATATCACCAAATTTTGAGATTCCAAGTGCAATATGCCTTGGTGAATTTTCCTACTTTCTACAATGGGGTTTTTCAGTAAAATGGATGATGGAAATGCATGAAAAATAAAATAGAGAGAAAGAGGATGATAAACTTACATAGAATTTGTAGATACCTTCTTGGATAATGAGGATTCCCCCCTCACAGATCAAATGGGAAATTTGGGCAAGTTCTTGATTGTATTTTTCTTCTCAATGACCCAAGCATCCTCCTTTCCTGCCACACAAAGTGAAAACCAGTAAGTGAAACAAGAAATATCGGGATATTCAAAAGTAGAAGCAACTAACAGAGAAATGAAGAGTCATAAATAAGTAATTACTCCCTATCGGAATCAATCGGAATTAAGTCGTTAGGGAAAGTCCCCCCACCAATGAAACTTCTCCTTAAATTGCCTCCTACACCTGTAGAACAAATTGGATACAACAAGTGCAAGAAATTATACCAGCATATCCTTAGTGCAAGAGAAATACAATTTCAATCATTATCACATTCAATTATCCACAAAAACACAAGTGTTGAATCCCAGGAAGGTCTTTTTATTCAGAAGTAACAATGCCAGAGCTCATGATTTACAAAGGGGGTAGTCTTGTATTTATATATATTTTGAGAGACGCAAACCCTAACCTACTTTTACATCCAACGATTGATATTATAACATCATCAATGGTGGAGATCACTTTTATATAGATCACTAGATGGATCAACTTGATTAGATCAAGGGGGGCACAATTTTTTCCCAATGATTCCTTGTCTAAGTCAAAATACATCATAACATAATATATACAAATATAATTCATCAAGGGGGTCAACTTAGGGGCTCATGCCCCATTAAAACATCAAAACATAAGATATAACAATGATATACATCACATAGCCAAGGTGAGGGGTGCCCCTTGGGGGGCATCCTCACTAAAGGAGCCAAATAAATAATCCCGGACTTATTGTTGACTGAAACTGGTCAAGAATTGTCTAGAGAGCCATAAAAAACCATCTAGATAGATTTCCCTGCCATTTCCTTGACCACACAAGCCAAATCGATTTTCTCAGTGATTTCCTAGTTCATTTTTTGATGGTACATCCTCTGAAAATCATAAAAATCATCATAACTTCATCTAGGATGAGAACTAGAGAAAAATGACTACACAAAAGCATTTGGAGATATAGTAGAATGGTACAAGTGACTACTCACCCTCTGGAACACTGTGGTGCTCTAGGATAACCAAAATAACTGCCATCTGTAATAAAAAATATGATTTAGCCAATAATAAAATGATAATAATCATTGATCATGCAATCTGAGGCCAAAGTCTAAAAATTGAAACCGCAGTATTGGTCCTAGGCATGTATGGAGTAAATATAAGCACTGCCAAATTTTTAACCACTACCTTGGGAACCGTGTTTGATGTGGTCAACTAGGTTGACCAGGTCAAAATACCCAAGCTAAAAATGAGATACTAAACTGAGCTAAACCTGCATGCATCGAAGGTAAGAATTGCTCCAAGATGTAGATTAAAACCCAACTTAAATCATGTCATTCAGAATCACAGTGACAATAATAATAATAACTAGTAAGATATACTTGTGTTTTTTGAAGAATCATTGAGCCTTCTAGAAGTTTCTTGTATATGTCATACTTACAAAGTCTAACAATTTGCTAATGTTGGGTGATGATGGAAAACAAGGCTAAGTAAAGGGTGATGACCTCTAGTTGGTTTTGACCATGTGATCTCTTTGAATGACGAAAAATACATGCAACCAAAATGACATATGCATGGCAGATAACAATAGGGGATGGTGGTGTCTCACAATTGGATAGAGTACTTGGGCTTGTTTCCTTCAGGATCCAACAAGTTTCTATATGACATATTTAACAATTTGGAACGCTAGTCAACCTTCAAAGGCAGGTTCCCTGGAGAGCCTTCTAGGATTCCAGAAAATGACAAAGACATAACATTTGCAGACTAATCTCACCCTGTTTCCCTATAGGGGAAAATGGGCCAAACAGTATACAAGGAATGAGTGTTCATCCTTTGACCATTCACTTTTTTCAAATAATTTTTAATTTCACATAAGATAATAGGCAGCCTCCAAATGAATGTACCCTAGAAATCCTTCCGGGCTCTAGTAAATGACTAAGGCCTATCCCTGTTGCCAACGAGCATCCATAGGCTCGATGGATTTTCCTCATCATGTTTCCCTTATGGGGGGGAAATGAGCCTAACATTATACAAGGAATGAGTGCTCATTCTTTGGTCGTTGACTAATTTATAACATTCATACTTTGCATCATTTATATATAACCTTTATGCATTCTGAGGACTAAACGAAAACCATCTGGTGAACTTGGACACATTGGCCAAACCACATACTTCATAGCCATAGACACAGAAAAACGTAGAATCTAACATGCACAGGGGTCAAGCTGGGGAAAATATCTTCAATCTGACAAGTCTCAATCAACATACAGTCATGGGAGGAAAACAATTATGGATGAACTGGTTGGATAGGGACAAATGATACATTGAACCAACACATCACTTAGGTTTAATTTTTGTATAAGCATGGCATGAGCAATAGTATTCAACACTAGACTCTTTAATCGTTCTCAACATAAGTTTAAGCATTAGTATATATGTAATATAAGCATAGGTCACCATGATCATCCTAACATAACAAGCTTAGGTGTTTAACATACATGAAAAAGCAAGATCCAACCAAGGAGCCATATCCCTATTCTCACCATATACATGTCTCCATCTGATATGCCCATCTACAACTATGTACCATATCTGCTATTCTGCTCGAATGAGCTAGGTCACCGCTAAAATCATCTCAATAGACAAGGAGATCTTAGTTTTGGCAAGGGAATAATATGAAAACTACTTCTAAACAAAGGCTCTGAATGGATTGATATGAAATGATCCATGCTATAACCCCATCTAAATGTGTAGCTTGTAAAAATAAAGAGATCAAATTGTATCTTGCATCATGGTAGCCAAGTTGCAATATATATGTGATAACATATGGCTTCAACTGGGACAAGTTCTCTAAGAGATAGTGCTTGAGAACCTCAAAAATTTATAGTATGTAGCACCATCTCAGCAACAAAGAATCCAACACTTCAATTTTCTACTTCCTTTTCAGGTGTACATGTTTCTGCGCACATGGAAGCAAGAAACACCATAGCAGCATGTATGGGAAAAATATATGCGTAAAATAAATCGAATAAAACAATGCTAGAATAAATTGGTGCAAATAAAGTACTGAAAATAAATTTATACTCTACACAAATGCAAGGAGCCAGACTCAATGGCCAAATACTCAAGACACATGCAACACTAAAAAAGAACAGACTCAAACTACTGCTCAAAGGAGCTTATTCAATCCTACCTTCCCCACTCTAACCAAACAGACAAGTGCTAAGTAAAATCATAGATCCAATGTAATTACTTGTTGAAAGGATCTATTGATCTTTCTTTACAGTTAATGGCACACAAGTTAAAAATGTTTTGGAAGTAATATAAATGAAACATTACACCACTCTAACATGTTGTTTGAAAATTAAATAAAGATATGGATAAGACGAAATGAAATCATGCCAAGATGGAGACTGATTTGTGCAAACTTCATCCATCAAAATACTGATAGGATTATAAAATTAATGTGATTTTAATGTTGACGAAAGAACATAATGTGGCGCATGATTCAACCTCTCCACGGTATTCTTTGTTACCTCACCTACCCATCTATGACACTCAATTTTGTATACTCTAGGAATGATAATAAAATTAAATGGGGAAAAATTGTAATATAATGGAACTGAGGTTGACATTCAACCCACATTTTGTTCAATTATGGAGAAAAAATGAAATGATGTTTATAAACCTTCTCCAACCACCTATAAGAAAGATTGATCAAGTGAAAATTGTTATTTGTAACACCCCGGTTTTGACCCCGTTTGCATTAAAAATGCATATGATGTAAATATTGTATTTAATCATGGTGTGGAGCTAAAGGCAAAAGCCCCACCATCGATTTATCGTTTCATGTTTCGACTATTAAAAATTGTTGCCGATGGTATTTCGTGCTAGCCATGCACATTATAATTTTGGACATCGTGTAAATATGCAATTTAATTAAAATACCCACAACCAGCTATGTCAATGCAATATTAAAGAGATGGCAGCATGATTTCCTAAGGATAAAGCGGGGGGGGGGATCTTCAAACCTTTGAGCCAATGGGGAAAATCCAAATGGCAAAGGGAGAACCCATCAAATCTGTCAACTACCCATTTCTTGTCTTTTCCCCAATCATTTATTTATGCCAGAAATTGGTTGAGGTAGTTATTGCATGGGAATGGGAAGAGTATGGGCAAAATTCAAATTGGGTAGAGGACCCATTTTGGAAAACGTGTTTTGACTTCCTGGGCAAGTAAAAACCCAAAATGTATGCCCATTCTACCATGCATCCACATTTTTCTCTTCCTCGCATTTTTGGAGCTCCTGGAGCATTCTCCATTCACGTTTTTACAGTGTTCATTTTTCCCATGGCTGGGAAGTGGCTTTGTTAATGTACAGCGGATGGAATCTCTCCTGGGCATTTTTTATGTTGTTTATGTATTCCCACAGTTGGGAATTTTGTGTTCTTAGTGTTGCACAACCAATGGGGAACATATCCACGAATTTAGGGGGCGAGGGAGCCTTTCTTTCCCACATGAATCCACAGAACATTTTTGAAATGAATTTCTCATGCTGGGTCATTTTTCCCCAATTGCCATTTCCATTTTTGGCTCCCATGACATTTTTCATCAATCCTAGTCTCCAGAACTTGTATTTTGTTGTGTATGCATCTTTTGTTTTGGTCTGAGCTGGTTTGGAGTGGAATTGGGTTTGAACTAGATTGATAAACCTAGTGTAGGAAGGAACCTCACAAACAGATCTAGAGGGGTTGGTTTTCTTCTTTGCACACCTTGAATAACACTGGAATGGAAAGCATAGCCTGAGGGACTATGTAGCAGAGAAGGGGATGCTTCCTTGTGTTGGGCATGTACATTTTTTAGGATCCAAGCCTAATCTGGTGCAAGTGTCCATAGGTCTGTGGTTGAGCTCACTAACTTAGTAGTTCAAGCTTCCCACCTCCTTGGAAGCCTGATAAACCCAATTGCAGTTTGGCTTGGCTGAATTTTCATATATATTTGGCTATGTGTGAGCCTGCTAGTGTTCCCTTATTCCTTGTGGGAATCATGCCCAAATCGGGGTTGGCAGTGGTGCTGAGATATTGATGAGCACACTGGCCTATGGTTGGGTGGAACGTTGCAGCGACATAGCTGGTTGCAAGAAAGGCTTCTTCTCAAGATAAGTGTTTCTTGTGTTTAAATATTTGCAAGTGTAATTGTTTTAATGAATTATATGAACATGTTGAATGCTTTGAAGGAATGATTTTTTCTTCCGCGGTAGATTGCATTATGCATCTGTATATGTTTATGTTCAATGCATTTTTATTATGTTAATGTTTATGGAGCCTAGTTTCCCTGTATAAATGATAGCACCAACGACGTTGGTCGCGTCCTCTTGGGCGGGAGGGGACGCAACATTATTCATCCAAGAAGTATGAAAAAATGCATTTTTTCCATTTATGTGATTGTGTTTGGACTCCTGACTAAATATTTGGAAAATAAAAGCTTGTTCAGAACACAAACCCATACAAGAAGACTCAAAACGTTGGGCTGGGAGGGTGGATTGAAAATTTTCTCCCAAATGAATTAGAACAATTGATCTCGGAAATTGATGAGAGAAAAAAGTTTTCAATTGAATTCTATGAATTATTGCAAGATTTGAAGCAAGGTCAGTATCCACACATTGAACCGACACATCTTGATTAAGGATTGGGTAAGAAATTTTATCAATACCATTAGGAAAATGATTTTTTTATCAGATTCACTTACAAACGTATCATAATTATCATGTGATTGATCTTCTTTCGAAATATGATCAAATTTTGAATCAAAATAATTGTCAACTAGGAAATGAGGATCTTTAATGGATTCACAGCTTAGAGAATCAATTATGGATTGCTTCTAATAGTGATCATTTTGTTCTCCCTCTTTATTTGTGCCTTCTTGAGGTAATGATGATAAGATTCTAATAAGTTCCCCTTTTATATCAATATCAAGTTCATAATCCTTAAGGATCGACATTTGCTCATCATCATTCTCTTGAATCATAGGGTCATCCAAAGACACATTCACTGCTGGATCAAGAGAGGAGAAATCAATTTGATAAAGCAAATCATTAGTTATCTCATTATGGTTATATTTATCAGATTGATCCTCAACAACACAATCATTATTTAGCTGTATGGATTCATCAATGTTTTTAACCCATTATTCTCTTAATAACTTAGTGAACATTTCATAGCCAGTGATGGATCCTGGGGTTAACAGATATAACCAAAAACTGACATTACTTCCTAAGGATTTACCTATGGCTCGCATATAGACATCTTCATCCCCTGCACCCAGGGATTCCATATAACACCAAAAAGAATCCAAGTGACTTTCAATTGATTTGATTGCATTTGCATAGAGAAAAGGATTCAATGTATCTATTTAGCATAGGATGAGGTGCCCTGTGTATTTTGGAGAAGTCAAGACGAGATAGAAGTTTCGTTTTAAGATTGGTTGGATTTTCCTTTATTTCTTTGAAATATTTGAGGAATAAATTCCAGTTCATTGTGATTGGTTAGTTTGTTTCTCAATGGAGTCACTAGGTGAACGAATTGATGTGTTCACTAACGGATAATGTCATAGGAGAGGTGAGTGAAATGCATGTAGTGATTGTAAATATTTAAACATGTAAAATGCAATCACTGAAATTAGACTGGATGTGATATGAATGATAAAATATGTAAGTGCATTCACAGACATCGAAGGTAAATTAGATGAACCAAGATAAGCCTCTACTTCCCCAGCAACGAAGCCAAAAATGTTATCATAAATCTTGTAGTTTCCCCTTGGATTGGTC
>LPNX010227611.1:385668-426443 GCA_001517045.1 Pseudotsuga menziesii
GTCTGTATATGAGACATTAAAATTGAACGTGAAGTCTAAAATGATTTAGATATTATATCCAACAAAATTAGAAACCATTCATAGTCATACAATAATACATGTAACATCACATTTTAGTAGTAATATCCAAAGATGATTTCATTATGTAAATGGAAATAGCCAAAAACAACCTGGATATATGAGGCTAGTACATATATATCCAAAATCATCCTTTATATATGAGGCTACAAGTACAATGTTACATCAACATGAACAATGAACATATCAAGAAAACATGAACTCAAGCCCAAATACTAATACTCATCATCCTCAGGCTCATCTTCATACTCCTAAAAAATAGAACAAGAAGCACACCCAACAGTGGATTTGTGAGTGGAAGAGGAATGGCCAACTACACTGCTAGGTTCCTCAATATTCAGGGAAACAAGAGAGATGTCCAAGTCATAGGATTATGGATCCACATTCCATTCTTTAGAAGGCCCATTGTTATATTATGGACCCCTATGAGATGCAAGGCGAAGATTTGTGTGCACATAAACAAGATCCTCAACTTTATGTGAACCCAACCTGTTGCGCTTCATAGAATGAATAAAACCATAGGTGCTCCAATTCCATTATGTAAATGAAGATCTTGCCACTTGTGAAAGAATGCAAATGGAAAGTGTTTGCAAATGCACACCATTTGCTCCATGACAAATCCACCACCTGACTAGACTCATGGTGCTTCTCTCATCCAAAGATGATATATCTGAATAATCATCAATCTTGCTGCAAAACTAGCAAATTCTTCATTCACCTCCCTGTGTAGATGAGCTAGAAACATTCTCATCAGGGATTTTTTCACTCCATTATCCACCTCTCTATATTGATGGGGTGCCTTCCTCTTTCCATTGCTTTGAGCAATGAGTTGTTCATCATAAAATCTTGGGTTCAAGGCATGTGCTAAAGTGTGCAATGGAGTGTTGAAACTATTCCACCTGTCAACCATGATTTTTTGTATCAAATCAACAAAAGCAACATCAATAAATAAAAACTAAGGAGACTCCTGCAAAATGATTTCCATAGTATTCTCAATCATGGTATCCATGCCATCATATACCTCTCCCAAGAAAGGTTGGTTTGTGTCAGCGCTTCGAAGAAGCTCAAATGCAGGGGTTATGGACTTGAGCAAGAAATCTATCTTTCTCCACCACTCCTCGTCAAGACACAATCTATGCACCATAGTTCCCCGCTCTGAATCAGGCTTGTATCCACTTAGCCCAAAGTTGGATGACCACCATAGAAACTTATGGTTGCTTAACCTCAACAAGGAGGTGCAACATGATAAAGTTGGAGGCATATCTTATCTCAACAACTTTCAACAACTCCAATATGGATTACTCTCAAAACATGGCCTGAAATCGGTGGTGGTTGGTGATGAATTTAACTATCTCCCTTGCTTGCCCTGTTAGTTCCTTTATCCATGGAACTTTATTGTCAATCTCCTCTAAGATCATATTAAGATTATGGACAGTGAAATGTGTCCAAAAAATGTTATCAAACCTGCTCTCAACAATTAAACCTACAAATTTGCAAAGTGGTGCACTATCTTTGCTAAATTGCACCACCTTATTAGGTCCTATTTGCTCAATTGCTTTGATTAAAACATTAGAAATGAACTGAACATATTTTACCTCCCCTAAACAGTCTACAGGCTTTAGAAACATTGATCTTTTTGCTGAAGTGGAAATGATGTTTATCACTGGCCTACGCCTGGTATCTATCCATCCATCTGAGACTATGATAACCCCATAGCTACACCATGAAGCATGAATTGATGCTAATACATCCTCCACAAGCTCCTTTTTTAGGAGATCAGTTCGAATTGTCTCATAATTTATCCCCTTGTACCCTACAGGAGCTATATTAATTGATCACACAAGATCGTGCCAGAAAGGAGACCAAACCACATTGAAAGGTATCCCACAAGCATAGATGGCCCTAGCCACCCTTGTGTCATCTTCTTCCCTCCCTTGAATATTCACCATTTTGGTTATTCTACTCTCTTGAATTGAGGGAGTCCCTTTGTTATTTTTGTATGGTTGTACTGCTTATTGAGTTTCTTTCCTCTTCCTTACCTCAAGCACAATCCTTGGCTCGATATTTGGAGGTTGAATGGAAGCATTAGCAAGCTGGTCATGTCTTGTTTTAATCCTATCATCCTCTTCTTGCTCAACTTCATACTTCTTCCTCTCACTTGGGTTACTTGTTTTTGGGAAACCTTCAATACCTGTTCCTGTGTCATGCAATAAATGTGCCCTCACTCTTGGGTAGGAACCCTTGTACTGAGATTTGCAGAAAGTACATCGCCAATCCCATGAGCCACCACCTCCACATCTTGAAATATTTTGAACATGAGCCAAAAGAGAATAGTATTCATCCCTCTTGTTGGACTTAGGCACTAAAGCATGGGCTTGGTTGGAGGCCATTGCTGCTACAAAAAATATTTTAAAACAATGAGCCATGAAAAAAAAGGATATGTGA
The DNA here is from genome assembly GCA_001517045.1 of Pseudotsuga menziesii. NCBI lineage: Eukaryota > Viridiplantae > Streptophyta > Pinopsida > Pinales > Pinaceae > Pseudotsuga > Pseudotsuga menziesii. The sequence goes on from LPNX010227611.1 coordinate 388,192, forward strand.
AGGCATAATCCATGAGAAAAAAAATCACTGCAATAGAGCATGCTTCTCACCACAAAGTGTTCATGCAGGTGATGCTGCTCCAAAATACTGCCCCAAAACACTGAAGTCTGAAATGATGAAATCTTTGCTAAAAAACATATGTCTGAAATCATTGCTCCAAAGGACCAAAATGCTGAATTCAGTCACTTGATGTCTGCCAATCATAGAGGGAAGGACGAGCCACTATCTCCAAATGAAACCTCTGTAGAATATGTCGTACCGTACGACTATCTCCAATCGCTCCAGTTGCTGATATGAATTATGTGTGAAGAAGAATGACGACAATGTGATTTTTATAAGTTTGAATAGAGTGTAGAAGTTTCTGGAAACTCTCATAAAATCCTAGGAGATTAATAGAAATTTTATAAAAAATAGAAAAAAATCAACTTTGACCAAGTGTTGACGGACTTGCAAGAAGGAAACGCGGGCTATGAGAGAAAATCGATTTGAAAACATGTTTCCTTCTCCCCGAAACGTGTTTCCTAAACGTGAAATGCATTTCCTTGGAGTTTTGTATGTGTTTTAGCATTTCCATACATAAATGAGCAGGGGACGCAGGGGGGGCGCGTTTCCTACAACTTAGCTCAAAACCCAAGGGGGATTTGCGAAAAATTGGGGAAATACCCTACGTTGGGTTTAACAGAAAATTAGGGGTTCTAACACACTTGATTTGATGCTTGAATGTCAGGTATGACAATATGAAAAATCCAAACAAAAGTAGATGCACAAAAGACTTAGAAAATCATTGATAAAACAAGGTGGGTGATTTCCCTAGAGGATCAATGCCACAAATGAGAGAGAAAATGGAGTCTGATGGTGACTCCTATAAGGGAGAAGGGGTTTTGGATGATTGTCATCAAAACCTAGATCACCAAATTTTGATATTCCAAGTGCAATATGCCCCAATGAATTTTCCTACTTTCTATAATGGGGTTTTTCAGTAAAATATATGATGGGCAATGCATGAAAAATAAAATAGAGAGAAAGAGGTAGAGAAACTTACCTAGAATTTGTAGATACCTTCCTAGATGATGAGGATTTCACTTTCACATATCAAATGGGAAATCCAGGAAATTTCTTGATTGTAGTGTTCTGCTCAATGACCCAAGCATCCTCCTTTCCTGCTACACAACGGGAAATCCATTAAGTGAAACAAGAAAGATCGAGATCTTCAAAAGTAGAAACAACTAACAGTGAAATGAAGAGGCATAAAGAAGTAATCACTCCCTGTCGGAATCAATCCGAAGTAAGACATCATGGCAAGTCTCCCCACCAATGTGCCTTCTCCTCAAATTGCCTCCTACACCTGCAGAATTAGTTGGATACAAATAATACAAGAAACTATGCCAATATAGCCTCAGTGCAAGAGAAAGACAGTTCCTATAACACCCCGGTTTTGACCCCACGGTATTAAAAATTGTACATAATGTAAATATTGTGTTAAATCATGGTAAGGAGCTCAAGGCCAAGGCCCTGCCATTGATTTGGTGTTTTGTGTATCGATGATCAAGATCGATGCCGATGGTTATAGTGCTAAGTCAAACACAACATATTTTGAAGATATCATGTAAATATGCAATTTAATAAAATACCACAAGTAGCTATACACTGCAACGAAAGAGATGGGGGCATGATTTCACAAGGAATAGGGAAGGGACTTCTCCAAACCCCTAAGCCGTAGGGTGAGGCCAGATGTCAATGGGAGAACCCATAAACTCTCAACTACCCTTTTTGTCCTCTGCACTCAACCATTCAATTCTTCCAGAAGTTGGTTGAGGCAGTTAATGCCTTGGGCAGGGAGAGGCATGGCAGTTGATGTCATGACTAGGCAATCTTGTAGTCTCTAGGAAACCTTATTCTTGCTTATGGGGAAAGTAATCACCCAAGAAATGGGTGCCCAAGTCATTCTTTCTTTATCCCTCAGTTTCCAGAAGAAGGGGGGATTATTATTCATGCACTTTTCATTATTTAGGGTTCTGCGAGAGCTGACAAGGGGCGTTCGTTTTCACATTCTGTAGTGTATCTCTTCACCTATACTTGGTTGGGAACCCTGGTTGTTTGTGTTACAGGGTGGTGTGGAACCCTGGTCTTTTGTGTTATAGGGTGGAGCCATGTTTTGTTGTATTACCTTGTAGTTTTTTGTTATGTGTACCATTGTTTGGGTCTGAACCATGTGCAAGACTTAGGAGTGGAAGATACGTCGAGTGGGATTGATAAACCAGAGGAACCTCACAAAAATCTAAGAGTGGCTGGTGAATATTCTATGCACATCCTGAAAAGCACTGGAAGGGAAGTTATATCCCAAGGGACTGTGTAGCAGAGAAGGAGATACTTCCTTGTGTTGGTTGTGTAGGTATTGTGGATTCCAAGCCGGATAGATCTTAGGGAGGTGTCCCTAGCTCTATGAATGAGCTCACTAGATTAGCCATTCTTCTTTTCCACTACCTTAGCGGCCTGATAAACTCAAACATAGATTGGCTTGGCTGACAGCCTGGTAAACCCAATTCTATATTGGCTTGGTTGGGAAGCTTGATAAACCCAATCATATATTGGCTTGGCTGAGCAACCTGATAAACCCAACTAGTAGTTGGCTTGGCTGTGTCTTGATGTGCATTTGGCCATGTGTGAACCAATGCCCAACTGTAGGTTGGCTTGGCTATGTTTGATATGTTCTGACTATGTGTGAACTTGTTGATCCTTAATTCCTTGTGGAAATCATGCCCAGCTCGAGGGTGGTAGTTGTGTTGAGATATTGATGAACACAACTGGTCTATGGTTGGGTGGAAATTTGTAGCGACATAGCTAGTTGCAGGATAGCTTCATCTTCAAGATAAGTATTCTCTATTTACAGTATGTTATGTATTTGTTTAAGATTTATTATGAATGTGTTGAATGCTTGCTAAAGATTCAAGTAGAGTTTACTTATATTATAATTTCCTGCATTTTACATTTGCATATGCCTTTTGGTTCCTAATGCATTTTTCTTAAGTTCATGGAGGCTGGAATCCTGGTTACATAGTCAGAATGCATCTAACTTAATAGTTTCTGCACCCTAGAATCCACCTACGGAAGGCGAAAGGAAAACGGCAAAAAGAGAAGTGGAAATAAGGCAAAAATGTGGTTTTCTACACCTCAAAATCCTCTTGTGGAAGGAGGAAGTGGAAAAAGAACTGAAAATTCTAAGGTAAAATGTGTTTTTCCATAACCCCAGAATCCACTGCGGAAGGCGAAAATCGAAAAAGTAAAAGATAAATATAAGTATTTTGTGGTTTTCCGTGAGCCAGAGTTCACAACAGAATACAGAAAGCAGAAGGCGGAAGGTGGAAGGATGATAAATGACATCATCGTAATTTGAGTTTCTGCTATTCAGAGCCCTTCGTGGAAAGGTGAGAATTCATAGTGAAAAAATTAAGAGTTCCTCCTGCCGAAAGCCGCATTGAGGAAGGTGGAAGGAGGAAGGCAGAAAGCCAGATTTAGTGCGGAAATGAAATTTCTGGTTACATAATGGATCTATGAGCTACGGAACAACTGTTATAGTGTATTTTCATCCTAAGAATGAATGTTAAAGGATGAACATAACCCATGACTACGTTTAAAGAGGAAGAAATAATAAAAGTTAAATTATTATTCTTATCACTCAGGTGTATGGGAACTTGGGTACATTTACAGAAAGGTATTCGAGCGATAGTAGCACTCACATAGTCCCTCAACGAGAGGCCATAGGGGAGGGTACGTTACAAAGTGGTATCAGAGCTATGTGAGTCATGTCCTATGTGAGCTATGGGCACATTACAAAATGGTATCAAAGCTAATGGTTAAAACATTGGGCCTGAATGGGACAAGTTAAATAGTTGCAGAAAGAAAACTGCAACAAAACAATCGATGAGTAAGTTATAAATTGTTGATATTATTGCGCAGCTAACAATTGTGTTTATAAACACATCTTGTAGAATCCTAGTCACCTCAAAGACAACATTCCATATAGTACAGTTTGGAAATTTTGTCCCAACCGATATGATCATCATGGATGATGCACAAGATCCCTATGAGCTTGAGGCAGATGCCATGGGAGAAAACGTACAAGTTGGGAATGCTGAAATAGAATCCAATGGAAGAAGATATCAAGAGACTCCCCCAGATATTGTAGCCACCATGAGGAGCCTAAAAGTGGGGTTTCAAAGTTGCAAAGAAGATAATGAGAGGATGATTAAATCTTAGGAAGAAAAACATCAGTTGAATGTAGTCATGCTATAGAGTTTGACAGACATCCAAAAGAAGATAAACTTTGGGAAACAAACAACAAATCCACAAGGTAGTAGAAGTATTGCAAGAGGTCCAACATCTCTAGAAAAAGGTATTCTAGTGGATCCTCTGACTCTGAATAATCCATTGAGGATTCAGTCTATTCATCTCACAGGAATAAGAGAAAGAGTCGTTACCAGAATAGTTCACATGGGGAATTTAAGAAGGCAAAGCCTCCTACATTTAATAGCGAGGTAAAATGCAGTCAAGAAGCTGAAGCTTGGATTCTTGGGATGAGAAAGTATTTTCAAGTCCAAGACTACTCTGGAAATATGAAGGCAAGGGTAGCCATCTTCAACTTAAATGGAAGAGCATCTATATGGTGGGAGCACCTTAGGCAAGTGAAGAATATCAGTGACAGAAATATTGTGTGGAAGTAGTTTGAGAAATATTTCAAGGAGAAGTACCTCTCTGATAAGTACTATGATGATAAGATTAAAGAGTTCCATGAGCTAAAATTGGGACAGTTGACCATGGAAGAATATGCAAACAAATTCTTGGAACTATTAAGGTATGTCAGGTATATCAGAGAAGATAAAGTTAAAATTCAACGTTTTCTAAGTGGGATACCTTATTCATATAAAGACATGATTGAGTTTGATGAACCTCGACCTCTGGAAGAGGCTATAAGGAAGGCCAAGAATTTCTATGATCAAAACAAAAACAAACCTAATTTCCAAAAGGCATGGAAGGACAAGAGGAATGAGAATTTTGACCAAAGGAAGAAAGGTTTAAAACCCTCTAACTTATGAAATCAGCAAAGGAAACCATCACAAGCTGTGACTAAGCCAACATAATGGTGGGAGACAGGTCGAGAGATCCAAAGGATCCAAGAGAACCAATCCAATGTTGGGGATGTGGAGGAAACCATATGCGTAGAAATTGTCCGCATGAGAATGAGAATGTAAGGAAAGCTCACAACATCCAAGGAGTTGAAACTGTGGGTCAAGTGGCAAGGACCATCCTTAGAATCTATGCAACGCTAGAGAACCGCTAGGCATATCATCAATCAACTGTGGTTGAAGTTGAAGATAATATTGTTGGGCAATCTATTTCTGTTTTACCCTAGATCTACTCACAATTATATCACTCCTAAAATTGTTGAGATTTGTAATTTTAATAAATTAAAGCATAGCAAATCATGGTTAGTTCAACTAGCCACTGGAACCAAGAGAAAAGTTAGTGAAATGGTAGAGAAATGTCCAGTAGTCATGGATGGGCTATTCACTTATGCAAACCTGAATATTCTTCCACTTGGTTCCTATGATGTTCTCATTGGAATGGACTGGTTAGAAGCACACAAATTTAAACTTGACTATTACAACAAGACATTTGAATGCATGGATAAAGAAGGAAACCCAAGGTTTGTAAGAGGCATTCCAAAGGTGATTTCTATTAGGAAGATATCAACAATGCAACTGACGAAGTTCTGTAGGAAAGGTTGTTGATTGAATGCAGACCATGTTTTGGAGGAAATGAAAAATGATACTCCTAAGTTGGACCACTATCATGTATTGTAAGAATTCAAGGATGTTTTTCTTGATGAGATTCCAAGACTTCCACCAAAGAGAGACATTGATTTTATGAGTGACCTTGTTTCAGGAGCCGCACCAATGTCCAAGAAACCCTACAAGATGAGCACACCAGAATTGCTAGACCTGAAAATGCAGTCACAAGAGTTGTTGGAAAAGAAATATATCAAGCTGAGTGTATCGCCATGGAGAGCACGAGTTCTATTTGTGAAAAATAAATATGGGACACTCAAGTTATGTATTGACTACAGGGAGTTGAACAAAGTCACTGTGAAGAATAAATGCCCATTACCTCGAATCGGTGATCTTTCTTATCAAATGAGAGGAGCAAAAGTATTTTCAAAGGTTGAATTAAGTTCTGGTTACCATAAGGTAAGAATCAAAGAGGAAGATGTTCATAAGATGACCTTTATAACAAGGTAGGGGCACTATGAGTTTCTAGTGGTACCATTCAGTCTCACAAATGCACCCGCTACATTCATGTGTCTCATGAATAGTTTTTTTAGAAAGTATCTGGACAAGTTTGTTGTTGTCTTCCTAGATGGAATTCTTATCTATTCTAAGAATGAAGCAGAGCATGAAGAACAACTGAGAATGATATTGCAATTGCTAAGAGAGCATAAACTGTATGCAAAGTTGAGAAAATGTGTCTTTTATAAAGATAAAATTCATTATTTGGATCACATTATCTCAGACGAAAGAATGTCTGTGGACCTTGAGAAGATTGAAGCCATTATGAATTGGACGACTCTAAGAAATGTGACAGATGTGAGATCTTTTATGGGACTTGCAAGGTACTACATGAGGTTCATTAAAGGATTCTCCAAAAGGTCTCACATTCAATCACTTCTTTTCAAAAAAAGGGGATAAAGTTTGAATGGACACCAAGATGTGAAGAAAGCTTCCAATGATTGAATAATCTTCTGAAAAGTGAGCCAATTTTGAAAATTACAGACCCAGAAAAAGACTTTGTGGTGTGTACCGATGCATGTAATCAAAGACTTGGAGGATTTCTTATGCAAGACAACCATGTGGTATGCTATGAGTCAAGAAAGTTGAAGGAACATGAGAAGAACAATTTTACTTATGATTTAGAACTTGAAGCCATAGTACATGCTCTAAAGATGTGGAGACATTACTTAATGGGAATGAAATTTGAGCTAAGGACAAACCATTGTAGTCTGAAATACTGGTTTGATCAGCAACTTTAAATGCTAGACAAGCTAGATGGTTGCAATTTTTGTGTGAATCTGATTTTGAAATCAAACACATAAAGGGAAAAGAAAAAAAGGTGGCTCATGCACTCAGCATGAATGTACATGAAATGCATGTGGCATCTCTTAGTGTTTTCCAACCAGATTTGAGGCCGCAGATTACTAATCATATTGTTGAAGATGAAATGTACGTGCAGATAAAGGACAAGTTGCAACAACAACGAATTGAAAGGAAGTACGAGCGATATAAATTGGAATAAGATGAACTTCTTACCTATAAGAATAGAATTTATATCCCAAATTTGGTAGACTTGAGGAGGATTGTTATGGATGAAATCCATCAAGCTCCATATTTTGGTCACCCAGGATATTGGAAAACAATTGCTACAGCCAGAAAGCATTATTTTTGGCAGGGAATGAAAAAGGACATTGCTAAGTATATTTCTAAGTGCATGAAATGACAACAGGTGAAGGTTGAACATCAACACCTAGGAGGTTTGTTGCAGCCTTTTCCAATCCCGAAATGAAAATGGGAATTCATTTCCATGGATTTTATTAAAGGGTTACTAATGACTATGAGACAACATGATTCCATCATGGTTGTGGTGGACAAATTAACAAATGCATCACATTGCATACCGGTTAAGTCCACATATAAAGCTGATTCCATTGCAAAAATTATCATGAAGGAAATTTTCAGATTGCATGGATTTCCCAAGGCAATAATTTCTAACAAGGATACCAAGTTTACTTCCAATTTTTCGAAGGGTCTGTTTGCAGATTTGGGTACAAAGTTGAACTTTAGTACCGCCTACCATCCTCAAACCAATGGACAAACATAGAGAATAAATTAGGTGCTTGAAGACATGCTCCGCATGTATGTAATGGACAAACCATCCAAGTGGGAGGCTAATTTACAATTTGTAGAATTTGCATATAATAACAGACAGCAATTATCACTAGGAATGAGACCATATGAGGCCTTGTATGGAAGAAGGTGTAGGACACCATTGACTTGGGATAATCCAGTGAGCAGGATTGTGCTTGGTCCAAAATTGCTTAAGGAAATGGAGAAAGAGGTTGCAAATATCAGGCAGAACCTAAAAGCAACCCAAGATAGACAGAAGAGCAATGCAGATAAGCATAGAGTGCACATGGATTGTGGTATTGGGGATCATGTTTATCTTAGAGTGATGCCAAGGAAGAGTTCCTTGGAGCTTGGGAGTCATGCCAAGCTGTCACCTAGATATTGTGGGGCATTTGAAGTTTTTGAAAGAATAGGTCTAGTTGCATATAGACTTGCATTTCCTGCTAGCACTAGAGCTCATAATGTTTTTCATGTTTCTTTGCTTAAGAAATATGTACATGATCATAACCATGTAATTAATTGGGATGTGATCTAGGTGGAACCCGAGGGAGAGTTGCAAACCGAGCCATTGTGCATCCTCGACAAGAAGGTCATGGTGCTCCAGAACCGAGCCGTTGGATAGGTGAAGGTGTAATGGAAGCACTACAGTCCTAATGAGGCTACATGGGAGCTGGAGGATGCCATGAGAGTGGCACATCTATTTTTTTCAATTTTGTAGAGCACTGAGGACAGTCCAATGAAGGGGAAGGGGAATGTAACACCCTGGTTTTGATCCCATAGTATTAAAATTTGTACATGATGTAAATATTGTGTTAAATCATGACAAGGAGATTAAGTCCAAGGCCCTACCATTGATTTGGTGTTTTGTGTATCGGTGTTCAAGATCAATGCCGATGGTTATAGTTGTAAGTCAAGAACAATATATTTTGAAGATATCATGTAAATATGCAATTTAATAAAATACCACAACTAGCTATGCACTACAATGAAAGAGATGGGGGCATGATTTCACAAGGTATAGGGAGGGGATTTATTCAAACCCCTGAACCGTAGGGTGAGGCAAGATGTCAATGGGAGAACCCATAAACTCTCAACTACCCTTTTTGTCCTCTGCACTCAATCGTTGAATTCTTCCAGAAGTTGGTTGAGGTAGTTAATTCCTTGGGCAGGGAGAGGCATGGAAGTCGAGGTCATTCCTGGGTAAGCCTGTAGTCTCTGGGAAACCATATTATTTCTTATGGGGAAATTAATCACCCGGGAAATGGGTTCCCAAGTCATTCTTTCCTTATCCCTCAATCGCCAGAAGGAGGGGGGATTGTTATTCATCTGTTCGGGGTTCTGCGAGAGCTAGCAGGGGGTGTTTGTTTTCACATTTTGCAGTGTATCTCTTCACCTATCCTTGGATGGGAACCCTGGTTGTTTGTGTTACAGTGTTCTTTATGGTACATAGTGGTATGGAACCCTAGTCTTTTATGTTACAGGGTGGAACCCAATTTTTTTGTATTACCTTGTGGTTTGTTGTTATGTGTACCCTGGTCTGGGTCTGAATTGTATGCAAGACTTAGGAGTGGAAGAGACGTCGAGTGGGCTTGATAAATCTAGTGAAGAGAGGAACTTCAAAAAAATATAAGAGTTCCTGGTGAATGTTCTATACACATCCTAAAGAGCACCGGAAGGGAAGGTGTAACTCGAGGGACTATGTAGCAGAGAAGGGGATACTTCCTTGTGTTGGGTGTGTAGGTATTGTGGATGCCAAGATAGATACATCTTAGGGAAGTGTCCCTAGCTCTATGAATCATCTCACTAGCTTATCCATTCTTCCTTTCCACTACCTTAGCATCCTGATAAACCCAAGCATAGATTGGCTTGGCTGACAGCCTGGTAAACCCAATGGTATATTGGCTTGGTTGGGTAGCTTGATAAACCCAATCGCATATTGGCTTGGCTGAGCAGCCTGATAAACCCAATAGGTAGTTGGCTTGGCTATGTCTTGATGTGCATTTGGCCATGTTTGAACCAATTCCTGAGTATCCTAATAAACTCAACAGTGTGTTGGATTGGTTGAACGGCCTGATAAACCCAATTAGTAGTTGGCTTGGCTAGACCTTAATGTGAATTTTGGCTATGTGTGAGTCGCTGGTTGCAGCCTGATAAAGCCAATTGTGTGTTGGATTGGCTATACATCCTGATAAACCCAACTGTAGGTTGGATTGGTTGTGTTTCATGTGTTTTGGTTATGTGTGAGCCTGTTGTTCTCTAGTTCCTTGTCGAAATCATGCCCAGCTTGGGGGTGGAAGTTGTGTTGAGAGATTGATGAACACAACTGGCCTATGGTTGGGTGGAACATTGCAGCAACATAGCTAGTTGCGGGACAACTTAATCTTCAAGATAAGTATTCCTTGTTTACATTATGTAATGTATTTGTTTAAGAATTATTATGAATGTGTTGAATGCTTGCTAAAGATTCAAGTAGAGTTTACTTATGTTATACTTTCCTACATTTTACATATGCATATGCTTTTTGGTTCCCAATGAATTTTGCTTAAGTACATGGAGGCTAGAAGCTTGGTTACATAGTCAAAATGCATCTGAATTAAGCATTTCCACACCCTATAATGCACTTGCAAAAGGCAGAAGGCGAAAAGAGAAATGGAAATAAGGCAAATTGTGGTTTTTCGCACACCGAAATCTGCCCGCAGAAGGAGGAAACAAAAAAGGAATGGAAAATTATAAGGTAAAATGTGTTTTTTCGCACCCCGAAATTCACTACGGAAGGCGGAAGGCAGAAGGTGGAAATTGGAAAAATAAAAGATAAATATAAGTATTTGTGGTTTTCCGTGAGCCGGAGTCTGCAACAAAATGCGGAAAGTGGAAGTCAGGAGGCGGGAGGATGATAAATGACATCATCGTAATTTGAGTTTCCACTATTCAGAGCCCACTGCAGAAAGTAGAAAGCGCAAAGGTGAGAATTCATAGTGGCGAAATTAAGAGTTCCTCCTGGTGCAAGCCACATTAAGGAAGGTGAAAGGAAGAAGGTGGACAGTCAGATTTAGTGAGGAAATGACTTTTATGGTTAGAGAATGGATTTGTGAGCTATGGAACAACTGTTACAGTGGATTTTCAACCTAAGAATGAATGTTAAAGGATGAACTTGACCCATGACTGTGTTTAAAGAGGAAGAAATAATAAAATTTGAATTATTATGCTTATCAGTCAGGTTTATAGGCACTTGCGTACATGTACAGAAAGGTATCCAAGCTATAGTAGCAGTCGCGTAGTCCCTCACCGAGAGGCCATAGGGGAGGGTACTTTACAAAGTGGTATCAGATCTATGTGAGTCATGGCTTATGTGAGCTATGGGAACGTTACAGTTCCAATCATCATCACATTCAATTATCGACAAACATACAAGCATTGAATCCCAGAAAGATCTCTTTATTCAAAAGTTCCAATGCCAGAGCTCATGATTTACAATGGGGGGAGGGGGGTATCATATTTATATAGATTTTGAGAGACACAAACCCTAACCTAATTTTACAGCCAACGATTGAGATTACAACATCATCAACATTGGAGATCACTTTTACACAGATCACTACATGGATCAACTTGACTTGATAAAAGGGGGCACAATTTTTTCCCAATGATGCTTTGTATAAGTCAAAATACATCATACCATAAGATATAACATTATAATTCATCAATGGGGTCACCTTAGTGGCTCAATTCTCCCTAGGCCCCATTAGAACATCAACACATAAGATATAAGAATGATATACATCACATATCCAAGGTGAGGGACGCCCCTTGGGGAACGTCCTCACTAAAGGAGCCAAATAAATAATCTCGGACATACTGTTGACTAAAACTGGTGAAGAAGTGTCTGGAGAGCCATAACAAATCAACTGGATAGATTTCCCTACCATTTCCTTGACCACACAAGCCAAATCAATTTTATTAATGATTAGGATAGTTCATTTTGAGATGGTGCATCCTCTGCAAATCATAAAAATCATCATAACTTCATTCAGGATGGGAGCAGGGGAAAACTTACTACACTGAAGTATCTGGAGACATAGTAGAATGGTACAAGCAACTACTCATACCTCTTGGAGCACTGTAGTGTTCTAGGAGAACCAAAATAATTGTCATCTATAATAATAAAAAATATGATCTTGACAATAATAAAGTGATAATAATCACTCATCATGCACTCTAAGACCAAACTTTGAAAATTGAAACCGCGGTACTGGTCCTAGGAATGTATGGAGTAAATATAAGCACTATCAAATTTTTAGTCACTGTCTTGGAACCATGTTTGACTTGGTCAAATGGGTTGACCAGGTCAAAATACCCAAACTGAAAGTGAGATACTGGGATGAGCTAAACCTGCATGCATCCAAGGTAAGAACTGCTCCAAGATGTATATTAAAACCCAACTTAAATCATGTCATTCAGAATCATGGTGACAATAATAATAATAACTAGTAATATATATCCATGTTTTTTGAAGAATTATTGAACCTTATGGAAGTCTCTTGTATAATCCATACTTACAAAGTTTAACAATTTTCTAATGATGGGTGAGGATGGAAAACAAGGCTAAGTAAAGGGTGATGACCTCTAGTTGGTTTTGACCATGTGATCTCTTCGAATGATGACAAATACATGAAACCAAAATGACATATGCATGACCAATATCAATAGGGGATGGTGGTGTCTCACAAATGGATAAAGTGCTTGGTCTTGTTTCTTTAAGGATCTAGCAAGTTTCCATATGACAGATTTAACAATTTGGAACATTAGTCAAACTTTAAAGGTAGGTACCCTAGAGAGCCTTCTAGGCTTTAGAAAATGACAAAGCCATAACCTTTGCAAGATAATCTCACCATGTTTCCATGTAGGGGCAAATGAGCTAAACATTATACAAGGAATGAGTGCTTATCCTTTGAATATTGACTTATTTCAAACAAATTTTAATTTCACATAAGATAATAGCTAGACTCCAAAGGCAGGTGCTCTGTAAAGCCTTCTCTGCTCCAGTAAATGACTAAGGCCTAGCCCAGCTTCCAGCGAGCATCCATAGCCCCGACGGGTTTTCCTCACCCTATTTCCCTTGTGGGGGGGGGAATGAGCCTAACATTATACAAGGAATGAGTGTCCATCCTTTGGCCACTGATGAATTTATAACATTCATACTTTGCATCATTTAGATATAACATTTATGTGTTTTGATGCTTTAGTGTCTAAAGACATTGTTGGGTGGAGCACTTGTTTTGAGGACTAAAGGAAAATGATCTAGTGAACTTGGCCACACTGACCAAGCCACATACTTCATAGCCAAAGACACAGAAAAAATATGAATTCTATCATGAACGGGGATCGAGATGGAGAAAATATCTTCAATCTCACAAGTCTCAATCAACACAAGTCATGGGAGGAAAACATGATTATGGATGAACTTGATGGATGGGGACAAATGATACATGGAACCAACGCAACACTAAGGTTTAAAATTTATGTAAGCATGGCATAAGCAATAGTCTTTAACATTAGAATCTTTAATTATTCTTAACACAAGTTTAAGCGTTAGTACATATGTAATATAAGAATATGTCACCATGATCATCCTAACATAACAAGCTTAGGTGTTTATCATACATTAAAAATAAAATTCCAACCAAGGAGCCATATGCATGTTATCACCATATACTTGTCTCTATCAAATATTCTCATCTACAACTGTGTACAATATCTTCTATTCTGCTCAAATGAACTAAGTCACCACTGAAATCATCTCAATAGACAGGGAGATCTCTGTCCTCACAGGGAAATAATCTAAAAACCGTTGTTGAACAAAGGGTCTGAATGGCTCAATATGAAATGATCCATGCTATAACCCCATCTAAATGTGTAGCTCGAAAAAATAAAGAGATCAAAATGTATGTTTCATCATGGTAGCCCAGCTGCAATATATATGTGATAACATGACATTATACTACCATTTAGTCATAAAGTAAAAGAAAACAATGATAATCTCTGAAGCTACTAAAAGGAGATAGAAATTGGATATTGGCCAGTAAGAATTATGGGTCTAGAACTAGTACAATCTATTAATGTTAAGATAATGACTAGAATCAGAGACTTGATGACGAAGTTTTCCTTGAAATGGTTTGTTTGAACTGATTGAGATAACCCACTAAGATACACTAGTTTACCTAACCTAAATAACCAATAATTAATGCCTCTGGTAGAGATAACAGGCAGCCTTGCAATGATCTATAGGATTGCCAGGGTGTTTCAAAGGTCTACATGTTGCATGACAAAGCACAACATATAGGATCACCAAAGTTTTGGAAGAAAATCATATCAAAACGACCTTCAGTCACTCAAATATGATTAGAAATATGCTAAAGTTAGTAAATGATCATATTGAAACCCATCAACATAAAGAAGTCTTCTTGACTCTGCACTAGTATGGGGATCATGTCACTTTAGTCACGTTATGCTACCCAACATAATAATTAAAAAAACAAAAACAAAAAACAAAACAGTAAAATGAAAATTATATTGTGAATTGAGTCCTCCCAATCCAAAATCAATTGAAAAGATCAAACCAAATAAATTTCAATCTGTGGCAAGCAAAGGAATAATCTGGATGAGCGTGATTGTCAGTTTGCAAACATTTGATCGGTTTTCACTGCGTTTATAATTCTGTAAATCTCTACACCCATTGAATTTTGTATTAAGTTTAATTCTGTAAATCTCTACAGCCATTGAATTTTCTATTTAATATGAATCTCTCCCCACCTAAAATAGCATATCATCTTCCCCGCCTGAAAGAGCATATCAGTCGATATTTTATTTGCAAAACAGATAGCTTATTAAGGTATTTCAATACCAAAGTGTAGAGAATCATCCCATTAATTTGTGAAGGAAGATCCATGCAAACATATATTATACCTAACTAACAATAACAAAAAAATTATAAGGACTTGGGTGTAACAGAAAGAGCATATCAGTCGATATTTTATTTGCAAAACAGATAGCTTATTAAGGTATTTCAATACCAAAGTGTAGAGAATCATCCCATTAATTTGTGAAGGAAGATCCATGCAAACATATATTATACCTAACTAACAATAACAAAAAAATTATAAGGACTTCGGTGTAACAGAATCGAAGCAAACTTAGTAGGAAACAAATGATCCAAAATTGAATTTTCACTGCCTTTAGAATTCTGCAAGTCTTCATAGCCATTGCATATTGTATTAGGGTTAAACTTCACATTTCTTACGATTTTGTATGAAATTACGTATAAGTTTTAAACTCCACATTTCGTAGGATTTCGTATGATAACACACAATTAGTCTCAGTTTAAAGTAATGATCTGAACTTCACATTTCGTACGGTTTCCTATGATAACTTCACATGTAGTCTCGGAATAAAGTAAGCTCTAAATGATAAAAACATGAAGAAACATAAATAAATTAACTACAAGAAAAATTAAATATACAAATCATATCTGCGTCCATTGGAAACTATACAGTCTACTCAACCTCCCATGCCCGGACGGTAAATGGGAAACAATCGACTTTGTTGTTGGGCCTGCATATGACCTCAAACCACAATCGCATTTCTCTGGAGGATCGGTGAAATTCTTCAATGTATTGCTTCTATGAAAGGTGTTAAAGGTTTTATGGTCAAAAGGATTGTTGTTACTATTGTCAAGAATTTCACGCAGTCACAAATAATTAGGTTTACATTTGTCGTGTTAATTTTTTTACTTTGGTCAATAATGTTAGGTTTACATTTGTCGTGTTAACTCTCTCTAAGTATATAGATCGACGTTTACAAATCAACTCGATGTTTTTTAATTTCTCACAAGGTTCTTTGAATTAGTTCACTACTACATATGGCTCAAAATTTCCACAAAGTTTGTCATGAAAAATTTAAAAACGTTGTTTTCGTGGAAAAATAGTTTAAATTTTTGGATAATATTGAAAATGCCCTCACTATAGCAACGTTTTTTAAATTTCATCCATGAAATGAAAGTATCAATGTTAAGGGTTACATGTTAAATGGGTGAAGGACATGTGTATTAGGTGTTAAGGATTATAAGTGTTATGATTAAGGATTAAATTTATATGTTATATATGTTAGGGGTTATTAATGCATGGTCATAAGGGTTAGGGTTTACATGGATTTAATGATATATTATAGGTTAATATGGGTTAGTGGTAAGTGGATATAGGGGATAAAAAATATATGGCTTAGGTATTAGTTGTTCCATAAAGGGTTATGAGGGATAATGGTTATTATTATTAGTCTTAGGTGTTCAAATTAATAAGGTTTAAGGATAAAGGTTACGAGGGATAGTGATTATGGTTATAAGAGTTAGGTGTTGTGAAAAATCATCTTCAAGGATTAGAGTTATAAATTTATATGTATTAGTGGAAATATCTTATATGAATTAAGAATGTTGTCTTATAGGAGTGAAGTTGTTATATGGGATAGGAATTGGAGGATGGAAATCTAGAGTTAGAAATAAGGGGTTTATTAAATTGCTATATTCTATATGTTTTAAATGTTAGAATTTATATGACTTAGACGTTTTAATAGTTAGTGGTTACATTAGGGGTTATAGGTCATATGTGTTATCACAATCATAGATTAGGGGTTATAGAGTTTCTATTAGTGGTACATTGGTTATGGGTCATAATGGTTATTAATGTGGGTGATTGTAGGGGTAAACGAGCTGTGACAAATAGGGGTTAGAGATTATTTGTTTCGAGAGTCATATGTGTAAAAGAGGTAGCTAGAAACATTAACTCCCAACATCACTTTCCTAAATCTCTTCTTCCACATGATATAAACCTTGTTGTGCATATATGCATTTATTTGTGATGGGTATTTCAATGAGCATGCAATCCTTGTGACTATATGAAGAAGAGATCATAATCATAAACATCACTATCCAAGAGGACCACCCTGTCATAAATAAACTCAAGGCCATAATAGCTATAATATCTTCCTCTTTAGTAAAAGAGAACCATGAAGATCAACATATTGATAAATGCATAAATAGGGCCTAGGATCCCATTAATTCAGGAACTAGCAATGTTAATCTATTCCATGGGTTTGAGATCACAAACCTTGAGAAGGGAAAGAGTGTAGCAGTACTAGTTCATTTATGTGTAGTAAGTAACATTGAATTTAAGTACCGCTAGTTTTTCAACCCAAACTCTTCTTGATTTGAGCTCAAATCACTTTTCGAAATAAGGGTATGTTGTGTCCCTAATGAAACCAAAGACTGGAATAATTACAAAAATCATTCATATACTTATTGTATATGTTAGACATTTGGGTCTCATAGTCTATTCATGGCCTAATAGCCAATAAAGGTTATTTTGTATACCAAGGCACACTTGTAGTGCATGTATTTTCACACTCAAGGCTAATTATGCACATATCTTCAACATGGTAGTGTCACACTTAATTTTATGTGTGATAGAACCATGAAATCCATAATCATTGATGTCACCATTATAACCTCCCACTATCGTTGATGGAACGTGTTAAATTTCTTTCCATAAGTAGCATTTTACTTAGCTTAGGTGCATGATTGTGTCTTTCCCACCAGGGGACTAAGATTTAGGTTGATTTCCTTATATGTTCATGTGTTTTCCCCTCCCCTTTCCTAGTTATGGTCCTTAATCTATGTATTTTCCTTGGATCTACAATTTGTGGACTTGAGAACAATTTTAGGGTTAATGACACACATATTTGTTAGAAATGATATGATAAATTCATATTTCATCATGATCATCAACATCATCATAATCATCATCATCTTCATCATCGTCAACATCATCATCATCATCATCGTCGTCGTCATCTTCATCATCATCATCATCATCTTCATCATCATCATCATCAATATCATCGCCATCATCATGATCATCATCGTCATCATGATCATCATCTTCATCACGATCATCATCGTCATCACCATCATCATCATCATCATCATCATCGTCATTACGATCATCATCATCATCATCATCATATTCATCATCTTCTTCATCATCATATTCATCATCATCTTCATCATCATCATCATCATCATCGTCATCATCATGAACCTCTTCCTCATTAACATCTTCATCATCATCATCATCATCATCATCATCATCACCATCATCACCATCACCATCGTCATCACCATCACCATCATCAAATTGACACCAAATTAGCTATCATGATGATGTCCTAGCAAGCTATATCTTATATCAATATTAAAGGCCCTTTAACATTGCATATCGATTCAGAGAGCCCCTTCTACGTCTCTAGTCAAGACATGCAGTGAGGTCCCTATAGATTAAGATGTTGGTGGATGTGTTCACTAGTCGAGTTGTCACTAAATTAGTGTTATGTTTGATCATGATCACAACATCGTAGCTTCTTTAAAAGTACATACATACATATATGTATGTCATTAGGGAGATAATATTTTAGAAAATCCTAAATCCGAATATCTAAAAAGGCACATAAATCTAAACTCTTCAATTTCTTCTTTGAAGCACTCTCCAAAATTTGGCGCCATTGACCTTTTTTCATAGTTAATGGGAAAATCTAAATGCTAACGAATTTTGGTTGTGTTATATTTTATGTTTTTTTAAATATATATATTTGTTAATTTTTTAGATTATAATAATATATATCATATATAATATTTAGTGTTTTTATAAAAACATTTAATTTTTTATAAATGATTTGGGGAGGATTTTCTATTGTTGTGAATGAGCAATGACAATACCTTAGCCATAATACACATTTCGAACCTGTTCATGAACCCTGGTTGTGACTGTGTGAGATCCATTCATCCATCCATGGCAGCAATAGCAGGGAAATGGAAAGGCCAATTGGACTTGATCAACAAAGCCTTGATACCCACTTCTTCTTCTTCTTTTGAGGTTTTGGGGAGATGTCTAGGAGATTTGCGAACATATTCATCAGCATCGGTGGAAGAGAATGACGTTGTGGTGGTAGAAGGAGGGCAGGAGGGTATGTTTCTGCCATTAAAGCCACTCAGCTTGGTCTCAAGATGACATGTATAGAGAAATTTGGCTCTCTGGGAGGCACATGTCTCAGCATGGGATGCACCCCCTCCACCCTTTTATCTATCTACTCTAAGATCAAACCTAAAGAACTTGATTATGTCCTCACTTTTACAGTCGAGAAATTCCTCGAGTGCCGCCTTCAGACTCTTGTCTTTAAATATGGCATGGCCAAGTCCATCCACCACATCCGTGTTCTCATCGGGCAATGCCACATCAGGTATTCTATTCTATTCTTCTCTATTTGATTTTATTGTCAAATAACCATAAAAAATTTGGCCCATATTAATCAGCTCACTATGATTCATAAGAGGCTAAATTACTTGTTTAGGGTATGAAACTTCATACAATATCCGTATTACAAACAAGGTATATTTTTGGGTAGTTTTTCATCTTGCAACTTAGCCCTTCCCTAATCTGGGAGAATATAAATCAATGTAGTCAGATTACAACATTCAAATTTGAAGCACGGATCACAATGGGCATAACATATTCGAGGGAGACTTGATCCCTGGTGGGATCTATAACAGGGCTATTTTTTACTAGCAGCCCTTATCGAGGGTATATGTTCTATGACTTGAACCTGAAATCATCTTAATAGTAGATTGTGTTAGTACAGGTAATAAGACCACCAGTTTTTTAATTTTGAACCCAGGTCATCATTGCCACTAGACAATGTTTGGACGGACCCTCTGTTGGATGATACTATTAAATAAAAAAAGGCCCAGTCTGAGTATATGAAATAGAGAAAGGCATACTTATCTGTTTATTGTATAAAAATACATAAATGATCCACTCGATGAACATGTTACCATATATATATATATATATATATATATATATATTATGTCAAAGTAAACCAAGGCTTGTTAGTATGGATAGTGATCTCCCCTGGGATTTGTACTATGTTAGGAAAATCTGTAATGTCAAATTCACCTAGGGCTTGAATACCCACCCCAGTAATTTAACCCAAAATCATCTGAATATACATTTCTCTAGCTAAAGACATTTCTCTGGCTAAATATCTAGGACTAGGAATTTCATTCACTATAATGGAACTTTTCAATAGGGGCCATCCAGGGGGTAATTATTTTCTTATTAAAATTGTTCCTGATATAGCATATTCAATTTCTTTTGTCTATAAGATTCCTATGTCATCGCATTTCTCCGAAATTTAACCAGAGGAGCTTGAAATTGTCCAAAAGGAATCATAGGAATAGTGACGAAAACATGCCATTAAGGGAAGGATCTGACACGATGATGATTTACTAAACCTAGTTTCTATGAGAATGGCATGTTGCTCTTGATTTTTGTCTAGAATAAAATCTAGTTCACTCGCAATATAGCTGCAAGAAAGTGACCACAGATGAAAAACAAGAAACCATCAAAAGTATAAGCATATGAGATAAGAAGAAACCATTGCTTGAAAACAAAGATTTAAACTCTAAAATTTCCTTGGTATGCGGTGAATTTCAGATTTGTATAACTATGGAGAAACTACGAAACCAAGAAACAATGAATAGATTACAAGAGGAACATCCTAAGTTGTTACTTCAACATATAGAATAAAGGAAACCATGATGATGAAACAACATGAGAGGACAAGTAGAAACCAACTCTATTATATTGATCATAATCACCTTGATGGCATAACTACTTGTGGAACAAAAGGTGTATAAGTTGCCTCACGTTCAGCTGCAAGTTGTTGGGATTTTTGAAACTCCTTTAGGACAACTTGAAAATCTTTTGCAAGTTTTGCATCTATTATCTTCTTGTTTGCCTATAGTTTTATCATAAACTTCAAGAGAGATATTTCTAAAACTAATTTAGTAAACAATATGCATTCTTTAAGGAATATAAATATGTTTGGTAGACAGAGAGAGAGGGAGAGGGATCAGAGAGGAAGGCCACTAGGAACAGAAAGGATATTAAAAACTAAGGAAAAATTATTCAATTTTCATAGCAACATTATAATCCAGATTGGTCAAACTAATACAGAAATATATATAATGGAATAAGAACAACTAATTCAAAACAAACAAATAGTATTTCAAACTTGATCTTTGTAGAGACATGAAATAGAGTGCATAACCTAAGACAAGTTGAAAAAGAAGAAAACCTTAAACCAAGAATAAAAGTACTCCACTTTACTAACCTACTCCAATAATGTCCAGTTCTCATCGTAGCCTCTCTAGATAACATAATAGAGCATATTCATTTTTGTTTCTGAGAGAAACTTATTACAAAAATGGCTAAACTCCTGACTTCTGTACATGCTTAATCACAAGAAGTGCTCAGTAGATTAAAAATATTTTAATATTTAAAATCAGCATTTTCCTTAAAGGAAAATTTTTTCATACTATATTAATTCAGTTTTGTAAAAATTTGAAAATAAAAATTTAAAAATTTAATAATATAAACATTTTTCCCCAAAATTAGGTGTAGGGAATAAATTTTCCATGCACTTTGAAACCAATTAAAATTAAAAATATTGTCCGACGTAGCAAACCCTAGTTTCCGCAGCCGGCCTACTGGTTCCAGTATTTAACTTGGGTTCTCACTCTCTCCACATTTGACTTGTCCTGATGATGGATCTTGATATGGATTCGAAACGTCGACTTGGTCATTTCGATACTGTGGTTTCTCCGATTACATCACCAATAACCTATCACCACAGAAATTTGGCAACAGAGATTAAAAATAGATGAAAAGACCTCTGAACCAATTTCAGAAGCCCATTTCTTGATTGTAAATTTATAGAATTATAATTACAATTAGTTTTTACTGTCATCCTGGTGATGATAGGACATGGATGGCTGTCTCATTGAAGCAACCCTGAGAAATACACCCTAAGAGGATGGTAAAACCATAACTTTGGTAGGGTTCCTAAAGGTAATCTAGGGGGACCTAGAAGGAGGGCTAATAATGAACTCCAAAGTCTGCAGTTTGTTCAGCATTGCTTTAACATATGGATTAGTCATCTACATTTAATCTCAAAACAAGTAGGCTAGTGATCAAGGGGGGGCCTTTGATCATTTTAAACCGTATTGCAAGGAAATTGCGGACAGAAAATGGAAATTATTAGAACTGCTATAGGAAAGGATATCAAAAGAGGTATACGATAAAAAATAAAGTATATTTATTAATATGAAACAGTTGATAAAGTAACAACTATAGGCTACAAAACTTATGAAGGAGGAAAATCATGTGTATGCATGTTATTGTTAGTATGGAATATGTATGCAAGGTAATTTCATGAATAATTTCATGAATTACTTTTAGTAATGCCTTTGAATATTTACAATGTTTTCTGATGCTATGAATCTGATTGTGTTTGCAATCTTGATTTGGATCCTTCCAGGACAATTGGCAGATAAGGTTGGGTTAAACAAGACAACTAAAATATAGGGTTGGGTCAAACATTACCCTATATCCATACAAATTTACAGAAGCATTGTTCAATTCCTTACATTTCCAATAGAATGTTGTTATGGTGTATTTCCATATTTTCCATTTCCAAAACTGAAGCAAAGCAAAAGAGGTAGATGTAGCCACGAAACCATTATCATATAAGATGATCTAGTAGGGGTCTCATTTTCCATCACTGCAGGTGGAATAACATTTGTTTTTCTCTTTATGGTGTTTGACAAGCTAGAAGGAAGAACAATACTTCCATAATTAGTCCATTGGGGATGTTTTTAATTTGCAATAAAACTTCACATTATAAATTTTGGTGAATTAGAGAATTTCCTGGTTGCTTCTACCTAGTTTTACATTTTTAATACCCTAATGGGTTTAGAAGACTTTTTTTTAACATTTTATGTAAATAAGGACAATTTTCCAAGCTATTTTTCCCTGATTTTATGGCTTCTAATCCCTTGCCATTTTTTTTCAATGTACACGTTATTAACTTATTGATGTTGATCTCAATGCAACTAGATTCCCTAGTTTGATGATTACACTGTATAGTTGGGTAATTGTATACCCCATAATTGTTGAGAGGAGGGATTTTTATAGTCATAGAACTAATTCCATTATGCACACAATGGACATATTTGACTTTAAATCACACATGCACACATCACACAACTCACAAAGGAGGGAAAAAATGTCAAGAGGCATATACATCATACAATGAATTTAGCAATATGTTAGTAGGAAAGGGCATGACCATTGGACCCATCTTAATTGGCATAAGCTTCATGGCATTTAAGGACTTTTACAACCCTGTAAAATTGTCCCCTTAACCAAGGAAGACCCAAGTAAATGTGATTCTATAATGGTAATATGCTGAAAGTAAATGACTTTTATATGTTGATTTCAAGTTCAGTTATTTCGTTTCTCACAATCTAAACTGATATTGCTACATAAGATGAAATTTCTTTCTTTCTAATACATACTAAGATTTTTGTTTTTAGTTTATAAATTAATTTGTTGTTTCTTCTAATAACAAATACTGAGATGTTTGCTTATAGTTTATAAAGTAATTTGCTGGGTAAGAGCTAGGAAACTGCTAAAGATGCTACCAAAGAGTTTCGTAAGCATAACCTTCAATTATTTCAATGACCCCAAAGCATAATACAGTGGACATGAGCAAATAATGATAGATGTGGATTGATGTTTCATTATGCCTTGTTGGAGTGGTATCTCATATGAAGTATTAGTTAATTGAATTTTAATGCTTTGAATATTGTTATTCTTTTTACGAAGTATAACCACTCTACCAAAATTAGGCCAAGAAAATAGTTCCATTTGCATGCAAATTCCAGAACCTAAACTCTTAAACTAACATCCATATGGATTTATGTTCTTCCATAGATGACATCCATTCACAAATCTTTAGAAGATCCCAGAAAAGTAGCTCTGTAAAATATAGTGATGAGGATAAGTAGGATAATTATAATACTACATAATTTTATTTAATTGTGTGTCCTTATGCTTACACAAGATTGAATGTTAATGGAAGAAGTTCTGCTACTTCCCTTGCTTCGATGAGAATTTTTACCAGATTACTACACAAGAACAAGAACAAGGAGAGACTCTTGGTTTTATCATCTTCTAGTGAGACCACTGGGTAGTATACAAGTTTCCTCATTAATTATATAACTGTTTGAGGAGAAAAGGCAAGGGTTTAAGGTTCAATTATGTTTTTGTGTTATTTGAGAACATAAACCATCTACCATTTACTCTCAATATGTTGAATGTTGAATTTGATTGCAGTTATATCTTAACATGTGATTGAAAATGGCATATTCTTTTGTTAGATTGTTTATCTTTTAATTATTTTTTTTGCAATTAATCGAAGGCATTATTCAGATGGGTTTATTTGAATTTCATTGTTATCCATTATATTTTTTTGTTATCAATATGTTGAGATATCATTATAGAATCCTAGTTCATTATGAATTCCGCCAAAAGTATATTGTTGTGCTCATGGGTATTTACTACAAATAGTGGGAGTAGAGTGTTTTCACTTGCATGGTTTTATGTTACCGTTCATCTCCTATTTGCATGGTTTTATATATTTATATAGTATTTTATAGTAGCCTTTTTTCTGGTGGCATATTAAACATTTTGGATCTTCTTCTTATACAGTGATGATAAAGATATATGGAACACACATGAAAATATACCTTGAAAGAGAAAATATTAAAGTCGTTGGTCCTATTGGTCCTATAGGTAAAAGGGGTTGGCTCCCCACCTTTATGATACACCTTGGTCTTGTGGGTATGGGGGTTTCCTTACCACCTTGTTGTGACCCTTAGTTGAGTATGGTACCTTTGGTACTGGCACCCTTATTGTTTGTGGGTCCTTGACCTCTTTGAGATGATGACCTAACCTTATTGTTTTCATTTTTGTTATTTATGTGACCATTTTGACCTTCAGTACCCTATAGTAAGTCAACCTATTTTTATTTTATTGGTAACCATTCTAAAAGTTGGGTTTGAAGAACGACCCCTTAGAAGTCCTTTCAAGTTATAAAAATAAGTCTTATCATTCATTATGGATGCATCAAAGAAGATACATCTGAGCTCAGATCTTTCAGTTTGGTGTCAAGGAGTATGTTGCTAGGTTTTCACTACTTCACCCCTGGGTTACCAGATCTGAGTTTAAGGGTTTCTTTTGTGCTCCCTTATTGGCCGAATCGCGAGTTGTGATGAGTTGTGACCTTATGCATATGACCTATGGACTGTGTGGTGTCTCTCTTGTTGAGTTGTGACCTTATGCATCTGACCCATGAAATGTGTGGTGTCTCTCATGTTGCCATGTTGGGTCATGACTTTATGAAGCTGACCCTTGACTGTACTAGGTTGATCCAAGACCATTTTTCTGCTGAAAATATAGCTCGTGTTCAGTTCTATGGGTTACTCTTGGACTGTTATCTTTGGCGTCATCCCTCTGGGGATGCTAAACCTTATTTGTGACTGTGTAAGGTGTATCCTAATGGATTGTGACTATGTATGATCTCCCCTAGATGGGCCATGGAGTGTGATGACCTCCCTCATTCTTAAAGTGGACTTTTGTAACCTCTCCTAGCTAGGCCATGGATAATTTGACCTTACCTCTCTATGCATGACTTGTTTGGTGTTAATTATGCTAGAGGGAGTTGTGATCTTTTAAGGTTGATTAGCTGTGTTTTGGGCTAAATATCGATGCTACTATCCTACTAGGGTCTTCACACGTGGTGAATGAGATATCTTGCTTTCTACTGTATGTATCTAACCTCAACCTACAACACTCTAACCTACTCTCTATCAAGGTATGTCATTTGTTCCTTTGGTGACTTGTCCTTTCATATCTGAACCTAAAAGTATTCGAGTATTGTCACGTCCCCGTGCCTCCAACCGGCGAAGAGGACGCGACCCGTGGCTTAAACCACCCGAGCTAAGAGCCCCATGAACATGTACAGGCATAAAATTGCTAAAACAGAATGCTTAAACATACACACATGAACATTTACCATGCATAGATGCAATCATCTATCAGACACAACGGAAACATCATACATTTCAACCGGCATTCATTTTAACATGTTCATCATTTTCATATCATTGACAAGGAAAATATGGTTGCAGAAGTAAAAATGGGTAAGATTACTTATCTTATGAAAAATTTGCTCCGCAACCAGCTATGTCGCTGCAACGTTCCACCCAACCATAGGCCAGCGTGCTCCTTAATCTCTCAGCAACGCTGCCACCCCCGAGCTGGGCATGATTCTCCAAGGAATAAGGGAACAAGCAAGCTTACACATAGCCAAGGATATACAAAACACACAGCCAATCCAACACAGTTGGGTTTATCAGGCCATTAAGGAGTTGGGAAAGGCTCAATGCTAAGCCGGTAAGCTCATTACAGAGCCAAGAACACCCACACCAGAACTAGCCTGACCTCTAAGACACCCAAACACACCCAACACAAGGAATCAGTCCCTTCTCTGCTACACAGTCCCTCAGGCCCTGTATTCCCTTCCAGTGATATTCAGGGGTGATGGAGAAGAAGGCCATCCCTCTAGCTTTGTCAGTGTGGTTTTCGGCCACCAGGTTTATCAAGCAAATCTAACCAACATCCCTGCTCCTCTCACAGTCTGAAGACCAACCATTGCACTCAAGCAATTAATTAGCTATCACAGCTTAAACAGGGAAAAGACTCCCCAGCGAATTACACAGTCCTAAACATAGCAGCAAACACAATTCCAACAGGCGGAAAACCACAGCCCCAAAATGCATCAGCATACATATTACCAATAACGTGGGGAACAACGACCCATTTTGCACAACCAATGCTACTGGGAAAAAAGAAACGTACGCAAACCACAATGGGGAAGAATTTACAATCTCACGATCGGTGCGTGAATCAACCACAATGCAGAACCCACGAATCAGCCCATGAGTAAAGGATACGGCCACACTATTCACAAATCCGCAGAGGAAAACTACCGCGTGGGTAAATCCAGCAAAATCCTGTGCGTGAAGATGAAAAACGGGAAAAGAATCCCTCTGCATGAGAATGCACAGCAATGGAGGGGACGCGAATTGCAAGTGCGTGAGCATTTTTTCCCAGTCGTGGGAAGAGTGGAAGAATGTCTGTGTGAGTGATGAACAGCAAAAATGGTGAGAACCCCCAAAATTGGAAGTGCGTGAGCCTTCAGCACAGTCGTGGAGAGAAGAAGATCTGCGTGAGAGGATGAACAGCAAAATCATGGGTAGAGTGTGCGTGTGGGTGAGGACTGACAGTCCTGCCACCCCACTTCCAAGACCATAACTGCCTCAACCACCAGCAGCCTTTCTTAATGAAAGTGGTTGCAATAAAACAAAGGAAGAAGACATATGGGTTTTTCTCTCATTGGCCAAGTTTGACAATTTCCCCCACCCCTATCCTTGTGAAAATCATGCCCCTTTCTTATTTTAGTTGCCACGATCGTAGCTGGTCGGGTTCATTTTTAATTATAGATGCATATTTACATGATGACCGTCATAATATATGTCGCATGCCCTGATATACCATCGGTGACAATTCAAATCCAAAACATAACATAACCGATCAATGGTGGGGCCTTGGCCTTTAGCTCCACACCCTGATCATTTACAATTTATACATCATATACATCTAATGTAATGGGGTCAAAACTGGGACATTACATTCCCCTCCCCCTTCAATAGCACTGTCCTCAGTGCCTTACAAAATTTTAACAAAATGCTACACTGGTATCGCCTCAATGTTCCGTAGAATTGAACAAAAATGGATGTGCCAATCGCATGGCATCCTCCAGCTCCCATGTAGCCTCTTCAGGTCTGAAGTGCTCCCATTGCACCTGTACCTGACCTATGGCTCAGTTCTGGAGCATTGTGACCTTCCTGTCGAGGATGCGCATTGGCTCGATTCGGAACTCTCCCTCGGGTTCCACCTGAATCACGTCCCAATTTATCACATGGTTAGGATCATGTACATATCTTTTAAGCAAAGAAACATGAAAAACATTATGAGCTCTAGTGCTAGTGGGTAATGCAAGTCTATATGCAACTGGCCCTATTCTTTCAAGCACTTCAAACGGCCCACAACATCTCAGTGACAACTTGGCACAACTTCCAAGCTTCAAGGAACTCTTCCTTGCCCTCACTCGGAGGTAAACATGATCCCCAACACCGAACTCCCTGTTCACCCTATGCTTATCGACATAGCTTTTATGTCTGTCCTGTGCTGCTTTCAGCTTCTGCCTAATCTTTACGACCTCTTGCTCCATTTCCTTGAGCAATTCTGTCCCAAGCACAATCCTGTTCACTAGATTATCCCAAGTCACTGGTGTCCTACACCTTCTTCCATACAAAGCTTCATACGGACTCATCCCCAAGGATGCCTGATGTCCATTGTTATAAGCAAACTCCACTAAGTGCAAGTAATCTTCCCACCTGGTTGGTTTGTCCATCACGTACATGCGAAGCATATCTTCAAGCACCTGATTAACTCTCTCTGTCTGCCCATCTGTCTAAGGATGGTATGCAATGCTGAAGTTTAGCTTTGTACCCAAATCTGCAAACAACCCCTTCCAAAAGTTGGAAGTAAACTTGACATCTCTGTCAGATACTATTTCCTTCGGCAATCCATGCAATCTGAATATCTCCTTCATGAAGATCTTTTCAATGTCGCCAGTCTCATACGTAGACTTAACCGGTATAAAATGTGCTGCCTTAGTCAACTTGTCTACCACAACCATGTTGGAATCATGTTGTCTCCAAGTCATCGGCAATCCTGTAATAAAATCCATGGAAATAACTTCCCATTTCCATTCCGGAACTGGCAAAGGCTGCAACAATCCTGCTGGATGTTGATGCTCAACCTTTACCTGTTGACATTTCATGCACCTTGAAATGTACTCAGCCATATCCTTTTTCATACCTGGCCAAAAGTACTACTTTCTAGCTGTAGTAATTGTCTTCTGATATCCTGGGTGACCAGAATACGGAGCTTGATGGATTTCATCCATAACAACTCTCCTCAAATCTGCTACATCTGGAATATAAATTCTACCTTTATAAGTGAGAAGTCCATCGTCTTCAAATTTATATCCCTCATACCTCTTCTCGAGACTTTGCTGCTGCAATTTGTCTTTTACCTGCTCATACAATTCATCTCCAGCAACATGACTAACAATCTGCTACCTCAAATCCGATTGGCAAATACTAAGAGATGCCACATGCATTTCTTGCATCTTCCTGTTGAGTGCATCAGCTACCTTATTCTATTTTCCCTTTATGTGCTTGATTTCAAAATCAAACTCACATAAAAACTCCATCCATCTTGCTTGCCTAGCATTCTGAGTAGGCTGATCAAATAGGTACTTCAAACTACAATGGTCTGTTCTGAGCTCAAATCTTCTACCCATCAAGTAATGTCTCCACATCTTGAGAGCATGTACTATGGCTGCAAGCTCTAGATCATGACTGGCATAGTTCTTCTCATGCTCCTTCAGCTTTCTTGACTCATAACATATCACGTGGTTGTCCTACATAAGGACTCCTCCAAGCCCTTGTCCACATGCATCGGTACACACCACAAAATCTTTCTCTGGATCTGCAACCTTTAATACAGGTGCACTAGTGAGAAGATTCTTCAACCTCTGGAAGCTTTCTTCACACCTCGATGTCCATTCGAACTTCATCCCCTTCTTTTGCAAAGAAGTGATAGCATGTGCAACTTTGGAAAATCCCTCAATGAATCTCCTATAGTATCCTGCAAGTCCCATAAAAGATCTTACATCTGTCACATTTCTTGGAATAGGCCAATTCGTAATGGCTTCTATCTTTTCAGGGTCCACAGATATACCCTCCTCTGAGATAATGTGACCCAAATACTAAATTCTATCTCTATAGAAGTCACATTTGCTTAGTTTCGCATACAACTGATGCTCCCTGAGCAATTGCAATGTCAATCTCAAATGCTCTTCATGCTCTTCCTCATTCTTAGAATAAACAAGAATGTCATCAAGGAAAACAAGAACAAACTTGTCCAAATACTTGCTAAAGACTCTATTCATAAGGCACATAAATGTAGCTGGCGCATTTGTGAGACCAAATGGTACCACTACAAACTCATAATGCCCATACCTTGTCCTAAAG
Organism: Pseudotsuga menziesii; assembly: GCA_001517045.1. Lineage (NCBI taxonomy): Eukaryota > Viridiplantae > Streptophyta > Pinopsida > Pinales > Pinaceae > Pseudotsuga > Pseudotsuga menziesii. The sequence goes on from LPNX010227611.1 coordinate 418,381, forward strand.
GTTGTTTTATGAATGTCTTCATCCTTGATTCTTACCTGATGGTAACCAGACCTCAAGTCAATCTTGGAAAATACCCTTGCTCCTCTCATTTGATCAAAGAGGTCATCAATCCTAGGCAAAGGATACTTATTCTTCACAGTAACCTTGTTCAACTGTCTGTAATCAATGCATAACCTGAGTGTACCATCTTTATTCTTTACAAACAGAACTGGTGCTCCCCAAGGGGACACACTCGGTCGGATATACTTCTTTTCCAACAACTCTTGTAATTGCATCTTCAACTCTAGCATCTCTGGTGTACTCATTCTGTAGGGTGCCTTGGACACTGGTGCTGCTCCTGGCACAAGTTCAATTGTGAAGTCAATGTCCCTCTTTGGAGGAAGCACTAGAATCTCATCAGGAAACACATCCCTGAATTCCTGTAACACCTGATAGTCCTCCAACCTCGGAGTTTCATCTCTCGTTTCCTCCAAAATCTGAGCTACATACAACTGGCAACCCTTCCTACAGAACTTCTTTAACTGCATTGCTGAAACCTGACGTACTGAAATCACCTTTGGAATGCCTTTCACAACTACTAGGTTTCCTTCTTCATTTATGCATTCAAAAGTCTTATTGTAGCAATCAAGCTTCACCCTGTGAGCTTCTAACCAATCCATTCCAATAAGAATATCATAGGAACCAAGCGGTAGAACATTCATATCTACACAAGTGGCCAATCCATTCATGACCAATGGACATTTCTCTACCACTTCACTAACCTTTCTCTTAGTTCCAGTAGCTAGCTAAACTAACCAAGACTTTCTATGCTTTACTTTCTTAAAAGCACAAATCTTCACTATTCTAGGAGTAATGTAACTGTGCATAGAACCGAGGTCAATCAAAATAGAAATAGATTGCTCAACAATCTTACCTGCTACTTCAACCACAGCTGACTGGTGATCTGCCTGGCGGTCCTCCAGTGCTGCATAGATCCTAGGAACTGCCCTTGCTACTTGACCCACTGTTTCTGCTTCTTGAATGTTATAAGCTGGCCTTACACTCTCATTCTCAAGTGGACAATTCCTGTGCATGTGGGGTCCACCACATTTCCAACATTGAAATGGCCCTCTATTCTGTTGCGGATCCTTAGGCTTTTCTCCTGTCGTTCCAACTAGTTTACTCGCAGCTTGAGATGGTTGCTTCTGCTGATTCCTGAAGTTAGAAGGTTTGAAACCTTTCTTCCTTTGGTCCAACATCTCATTCTTCTTGTCCTTCCATGCCTTATGGTAATCAGGTTTACCTTTGTTTTGCTCATAGCAATACTTAGCCTTTCTTATTGCTTCTTCAAGAGTTCTAGGTTCATAAAACTCAATTCGATCTTTGTAAGACTGAGGCAATCCACTCAAAAAATACTGAACCTTTACTTTTTCATCTCTGATGTATCGGACATACCTCAACAACTCCAGAAATTTATTTGCATATTCTTCCATGGTTTGTTGTCCCAACCTCAACTCATGGAACTCCTTAATCTTGTCATCATAATACCTGTCAGATAGGTATTTCTGCTTGAAATACTTCTTGAACTGTTTCCACTTCAGTTTCCTTTCACTGATCCTCTTTACCTGCTTGAAGTGTTCCCACCAAATGGATGCTATTCCATTTAGATTGAATATGGCAACTCTTGCCTTCATGTTTCCTGAATAATCATGCACTTGAAATTACTTCTTTATTCCAAGAAGCCAAGCTTCAGCCTCTTGTCCAGTCTTTATCTCGCCATCAAATGTGGGAGGTTTAGCTTTCTTAAATTCATCGCGAGAGCGATCCCTATGGTGTCTCTTTCTTTTTCTTCTATGCGAAGAAGAGCTTGAATCCCCACTGGATTCTTCAGAATCATATGTTCCACTAGAAGTTATTCTCCTTCTCCTAGTACTACTCTTACTGCCTTCTGGTCTTGTTGTACCTCATCTAGAGTCTATCTTCCTTTGAAAGTCTGTCAAACTCTGCAACATAGCAGCATTCAACTGATGCTGCTCTTCCTGGGCTTTGATCAGGCTTCTCATGGTAGCTGCAACATCTGACGGTGTCTCTCGGAATCTCCTTCCATTAGACTCTATGTCGTCATTTCTATTACGTACATTTTCTCCCATGACATCTTCTGCTCGCTCGTAAGAATCTCGAGCATCATACCCATCATGAGTTCTCATACTAAACCACCACTTGCTTATCAAATGCACTATCTGGAATACTTCCCTTGAAGGTGACTATGACTCTGCAATGTGTTAGTAACACAATTGTTAGATGCATAATATTGATATAAACCAACATTACTTACCTTCTCTTGGAAAATTATAAATTACGAGTTTCCCAAAACATAGAACTTTCTCCATCAAAGAGTGTCTATCTGAAGGGGACGACGGGGGTCAAGGGGGCTTGCCCCCTTGTGGATTCCGCCACTGCAGGGCGGGTCGAGGGCAGTGCCCTCGTTTTTTTTTGTTTTTTTTGTTTTTGGAAATTATTGGTTTTCGCGCAATCTGGCGCATAAGATCACTGCCTCTTTTCTCCTTTTCAGCCCTGAAATTTCACTGAAAAACAACTGAAAAATCCCTCTGAAAACAGTTGAAATCTACTGAGAGATCCCATGGAAAAACTCAGAATTTTCCTTTCCTTCTCATTGGCTGTCGGATGTCTTTCCACATCGGAAGTCCTAGTGCTTTGGCTTCCGCAACGGCAGACGCTCAATCACTTTCTCTCCCGATCGATGAACTGATTGACCAGTGTTGGCAGTCTTTCTAATCGGAAGCTTTATCGCTTTGGCTTCCGCAACGGCAGACGCTCAATCACTTTCTCTTATGCAACGGCAGCTCTCGGAAGCATTCCTTCTTCCGCAACGGCGGCTCTCGAAAGCATTCCTTCTTCCACAACGGCGGCTCTCGGAAGCATTCTTGCTTCCGCAACGACGGCTCTCGGAAGCATTGCTTCTTCCACTACAGCGGCACACCAATCACTTTTTCTTCCGTCGGTCGCTCTTTTCTTAAAGGAATTTTAACTTCGGATGTCGGCGGACTTTTTACATCGAAAGACAAATGACTTTGGCTTCCACAACGGCGGCTCGCCAAATGCTAACTTCTTTCGATCGACACTTACCTAGAACAATTTTAACGTCGGGCGTCGGCGGACTTCTTACATCGGAAGACAAATGACTTTGGCTTTCGCAACGGCGGCTCACCAAACGTTAACTTCTTCCGATTGGTCACCCACCACTTAGAAATTTCCATGATTTTCTTCCCCGTCGAAAGACTTAGCGGTTTGGACTTCCGCAACGGCGGACGGGAAACCACTAACTCTTCCACTACAGCGGAACTCTTGGGAAAATAATTTCCACGGTTCTCTTCGACCGTTCTGTCGGATAGACTTCCGCTACGGTGGAAGCCTCTTCCACAATCCCTTCCGCTACGGCGGAAGTCTGAACCTCTAAGTGCTCCGACTGTCAGCACTTAGGCCATTTTAAATTTTTCCAGTCATCCACTGCTTGCTGCTGGGTAGAAGAAACGCTGCCTCTGTCACTGCAATCCTTCAAGGCTCATGCAGGCCCATGTTGCAACATGAGCTCTGATACCATCTTGTCACGTCCCCGTGCCTCCAACCGGCGAAGAGGACGCGACTCGTGGCTTAAACCACCCGGGCTAAGAGCCCCATGAACATGTAAAGGCATAAAATTGCTAAAAAATAATGCTTAAACATACACACATGAACATTTACCATGCACAGATGCAATCATCTATCAGACACAACGGAAACATCATACATTTCAACCGGCATTCATTTTAACATGTTCATCATTTTCATATCATTGACAGAAAATATGGTTGCAGAAGTAAAAATGGGCAAGATTACTTATCTTATGAAAACTTTGCTCCGTAACTAGCTACGTCGCTGCAACGTTCCACCCAACCATAGCCCAGCGTGCTCCTTAATCTCTCAGCAACACTGCCACCCTCGAGCTGGGCATGATTCTCCAAGGAATAAGGGAACAAGAAGGCTTACACATAACCAAGGATATACAAAACACACAGCCAAGCCAACACAGTTGGGTTTATCAGGCCATTAAGGAGCTGGGAAAGGCTCAATGCTAAGCCAGTGAGCTCATTACAAAGCCAAGAACACCCACAACAGAACTAGCCTGACCTCTAAGACACCCAAACACACCCAACATAAGGAATCAGTCCCTTCTCTGCTACATAGTCCCTCAGGCCCTGTATTCCCTTACAGTGATATTCAGGGGTGATGGAGAAGAAGGCCAGCCCTTTAGCTCTGTCTATGTGGTTTCCGGCCACCAGGTTTATCAAGCAAATCTAACCAACATCCCTGCTCCTCTCACAGTTCGAAGACCAACCATTGCACTCAGGCAATTAATTAGCTATCACAGCGTAAACAGGGAAAAGACTCCCCAGGGAATTACACAGTCCCTGTTAACACCATTATTTACCGAAGGGGTGAAAGACCATGGTGGAGAAGAAAAATAATGGTTTTTTGGATACTTGGGTCAAAAGATATATCATAAAAGTGGAGCTATAGGCAAAATGCGATCAAGTCACCGAAGATCCTAAGCCGCGATGGAAGAAGGAAGAAGATCAATGGCTGGTATTCTCTCCGCTCCTCAGAGATACAAGGAAGATAAAGGTTTGACCGGGTGCTTATCAAGCGCACAGATCAACGGCCGTCAGGTTGGTTCGGGTGGATCAATGGTCTATATCCAATCCGCTTCGTGAAGTCGCATCCTGGTTAAAATGACACAATCCGATGGAAGTGGGTACAAGCTACTCAATCCAATGGCAAAGAGATGAAGTCGAATCACATCCACGGTTGAGATTGATTCTGGAACCAGAACCTGCTCGACCGATAAACCTACAGCGCCCAGTGGAATGAGTTACCCGGTGCTCGATCTGACGGTTGAAGATCAAAGTGATCCAGATCAGCGGCTATTATGATTTCCGGAGAGTGAACTAGTGCGGTGGATAATTCCGAAGCACCCAGCGGAATTTGGTACGTGGCATATGGTCCGATGGTGGAGGATTAAAGGGGCATCACATCAACGGCTGAGAACAATTTCGGGGATCAAAGCTGCACGTTGGATAAAAGAAAGGAGCCCAGCGGAATTCATTACATAGTGCTTGATCCGACGGTCGAAACTTAAAGGCGGAATGATCAACGGTTGGGATCGATTCCGGGGTTGAAACTTGCACGAGGGATAATTCCCCGACTCCTAGCGGAATTCGGTACATGTCACCCGATCCAACGGCTCATGATAAAAGGCGATTTCATCGACGGTGGGAGATCATTCCGGGATGGAGACTGGCACGTCGTTTATCACCAAGGCGCCGGGCGGAACGGGATACGTGGCACACGATCCAAAGGCCAGATATTAAAGAGAAACCCGATCTACATTCTTGAATGAAAAAAGAGAAGTGCACGGCAGTTAGGGATAAGTGGTGGTTGCGGAAATAAATGTTGTCCGTGTGGTGAATTGGGTGGTCCTATAAAGGCAGGGTTGACCTCTCCAATGATTATTTTATTTTCTCGGGACTCGACGAAAAGGACCTGGCGATTTGGGAGCTTCCATTTGTCAATACCAGGCATGTTCCAAACACATGCCTCCACAGTAAGCCAGGTAGGACTTTAACCCTGTAACTCCTTCGTCCAATTACCATTATAAATTAAGAAATGGACCAAGGGAGCGAGGTTTGTGTGTCTGGTCGGGTCACGGATGACAGAGAGGAATTTTTAGTAGACAGACACAGGGGCGTCTGTGACCCCTTCCTATCCACAAGGAGCGTGTCCGGCAGCAAAGAGAGATTATGGTCTTATTTTTCATAGGGGAATGACGTTCTGAATGTATGCAAGTCTTTTTTGTACCATTTCACCCTTGAGCAAACCCTCCACTTCCCTGAATTTGCCGAATGGTACGTGGTGAACTATTATCCCTCTCAGAGGATCATTGTGAGTAGGTCCGCATCGAAAATACTGTGTAAAATTGATGCTTCGGTCGTCAGAGAAAACCTTAATCTGCCTGAAAGTTACCCTATAAATCGTGAGTCTGTAAATGAATCTGTCCTTGCCGAGTTTTTCAAAAATTGCGAAAGTGAAAGTCGCTGTCAATTCTTGTCAAGTATCCTGAAGGAAGGTCAGTCCCTTGAAGGTCTTTTCTTGCCTTACCCCTTGCACATTTTTAAGACTGAGGTGCAACTGGTAATGTCTTTGGTCTGTCAAGTGTTAGGTCTAGATGACGATTGTCGTATAGGTGATGTTATCCTTGGTTTCTTGTTAAAAATAAATTCTTTAAGCCCTGAGTCCCAGTCGGTCCCCGTGCTAAATTTAGATGAGTACCTTGCCGAAGCGATCCACCTCCAGTTGGCTGAATTTCCCAAGGTCCAGTTCTTTAGGTTTCAGACATACTTGCTTAACATGTTACTATGCTCTAATGTTACTGAATTAAAAATTTTAAGTGCTCTATGTTCTTCTAATTTACCCAAGCAAATCAACATGGTCGAATTTGCCAATTCGATCATGTCCGAAATGTACAGAATGTTATTTGATGAATACTTGCCCCGTGTCCTGGACGAAATGAGATGCCTAATGCAGTCGTCACCCGAAGATCGAGTAGGGGACTGGTTCCTGTACAGAGGTTACACAGTGTTAAGAATATATGGCTTTACTGGTCAGCCTTCTAGGCTACCATCCTTCTTGACCCCAAGGATTTTCGCACTAGATTTCATGAGGCAGAGATTGCTGTCTGAGGAAGAGCACTTTGGTGCTTTCAAGAAATCTTCGAATGTTAAATTTCCATTTAAAGTCGGCCCTTTCATTTTTAAAGGTAAAGGTGCCCTGGCATTTGTAGAAAAGTTGATGGAGAATATGGATTTCATAAAAGATGTAAATATGAACTACGACCCCCACCAGGCGATATCATTGAGAAAACAGGCAAACAAGAATAAACCATTTGAGCATCAGGCTATTGAGGGGCTAGCTGAAATGGCCAATTTGCTACAGTGTACTGACAGGTCAAAGTCTGATGAAGAGACAGCAGCCCAAATAACAGAAGGTGCTGGTATTTTGGTCAAGAGGAGTTTGTCTGAAACTGAGAGTATGGATGTAGACGAGGAAGGCCCCCATAAAAGGACAAAGCTGCTTCAAAGTGGTGAAATTGTAGATGAGGAGGTTTCTGATGGTTCCAAAAGAGGTGCCCTAGTTCCCCTGAAAGCGGTGTAAGTAAGTCAATTCTCTTTTAAAAATACAAAGGGTGATGTAGACAGTTCGGAATTATGCCACGTGTTTAAGTCGAAGGAAGACCTAAAATCCAGTTACATGGAAAAGTGGAAATAGTCTATGGAGGAAACGAGGAATTTGCTCCCAAAGGTTAGAAGTTTGTACAGTTCGAAGACCTCTCTGGTCTCTGCTAGAGATGCTGAGAGGAATACTTTTAAAATGGCTATGGTAAGCGATAAGAAAATGGCTGAAATGGAGATCCGGTTAGACAAAATCAGCACTCCAAATAAAATTCAACTCCACAAACAGACCAACGATATCATCTACTCAGACTTACTACAAGCCATGGTGAAGATTAATAAATTACAGGTTTTGATAGATAAACTGGAAATTCAGTTGAAACATGAGAAAGTAGAAAATAAAGCAAATGTTGTGCAGATTAAGAAGCTGCAGACAGACATTGCTAGTTCAGATAGTACACAGGCAGTCAAAAGGTTGTTAGAGGAAAAGGATAATGCGCTCCAGGTCCTGAAGAAGAAATTGAAGATCCCAGGTACTGAACATGTTCAGTCATCTGAGTTGCTAGCCCTCCAAGAAGAAAAGGATAAATTCCATCAGGAGATGATGGAATACAAAGGAAGAGCAGGAGAGCTGCAAGAAGAAAAAGAGAAGTGGGAAGCCGAAAGGGAGGAACTGTTATCCCAAATCTCCTTGATGAGAAAAGATTAGAATGAAGAGAAGGAGATTATGGAAGAGTTGATGAGCCAGACTCCCACCGGCGAGGACCTGTCTATTGTAAATATCCAAAAGCCATTAGA
>LPNX010227611.1:426714-504425 GCA_001517045.1 Pseudotsuga menziesii
CAGTGTCGCATGGACCACTCAAAATTTAATGATTTGGAGAAAAACCTAACAGGGAAGACTATTGTGGATATGCTCACAGAAGATTTCGAGATTCTACAGAAGTTCGCCATCATCAGGAGCAGATTACCCAGAAAGTCCTATGAAGCATATATGGAGCTCGAGGTAGCTATTCGGGAAACGATGGAGTGTGACACCCCAAGTTCAGAGCAGTGGAAAGCTGTGGAGCGGTTTGGAAAAACAAAGTATATTCTCCATCCCTAAGAACAGGTGTCATGCACTGAAGAGCTGATGGGGCAAAGACGTGGAGCTGATGGGGAAAAGATATGGAGCTGATGGGACAAAAGTTTGTTGTCAAGTTGATTCGTACTTTATGGTCTGTTAGGATTGGAGTTGTAACAAACTTCCTAGGGGTTAGGAATTCAGTTACAAACTCTAAATTAAGCCGATCATCCTGTTATTGATCTTCTTGTTGGAGCACCGATCATTTTATGTATAAATATGCATCTTTTTTAAGAGATGGGAGTTGGAACCCATCGGGTGGTGAATAATTTTGGAGAACATATCTATTTGTGAAATAACAAAGTGAATGCATGAGAGTTTTGTCAGAGATTCATGTGTCGTTGATATTGCAGTCTGTGCTTCTTTCTTTATGTGATTGTATTTCCCTTGTGTAACACTCCATTTTGTTCCTTCCTTGTATCTGGAATATAGCGTTAGATGATTGGAATTCATGTGTTTATGCTCTGATCATCATTTCAGATATTATATGATTTTTTCTACTAAAGTTGATATAGAACTCATCCTTGTTGATGCTCCGTATTAATGGGTTGTTCCTTCATCTCTTCTGTTCCACCTGAATCAATTTGAATGACTGTGATGATGTGATTATCTTGCCTTTGATGAATATCATGTATATGTCTTTGTGGTATCTTTATGTTTATATGTGACTCCATGCCCAATGGTTATGTGATTGTTTCAGCCAAATACATAAATCTTTGAATGTTATTTTAAATCTGGTCTTGTTAAATCTTTATTGAGAGATCCCTCTTTGGAAGAAAATACCAGTTTCTTCCTAAAGTGGTTTTGCTGTTACCTTGGAGTATACCTTTTACAACCTGGGTACATTCTGAGTGCTAACAAACTGGCGTCGTTGCCGGGGACGAAAGTGCTTATCTGCCCCAGGAGAACGACAAAGATTAAGAGAGATTTTTGTGGGCAAACAGGAATTTCAAAGAGAAAAGAAGGTTGTATATTTGCCCTGGCGACTTCATTGTGAACTTGTTTCAGAATTCATGGACGACATTCTGGCTTCAATAAGACATACACAAGGTAACTCTGATACCGAAATCCTGAAGAGTTTTGAGGATCCAAAAAATTTGTTTAAGAGAAAAAATAAAGAGAAGTTAGATTTCCCTTTGTTCGGTCGATCGTCATCACCAGATTCTCATATTAATCCAGCATGGGAAGTCAATACTGGGCAGACCCTGTTAAGAACTAGATCCGAACCCGACCTAAAAAAAACTGAGTTCATTCCTTGTGGGTTGAGAGCTAGGTCTGAATCCGACCTCAAAAATACTGAGTCCAATCCTAGTAGGTTAGAATCCTATCTGTTAGATTCCCTCTGGAAGGACTTGCAACAAACCTCTAAAGCTGAAACAACAGCCTCCGAGCATTCTCAAAGTACTGCAGTTCCTGTGAACCCACCAAGGCCAATGGCCACTAGATTTGCTCCCTTGCGTTTTCCGGCTGTATTACATGAGCTCCCCCAAAATTATTCTCAGAGGATTTCTCTATTTGATGGGGAAGGTGATATAACCACAAAACAGCATGTTGCCAAGTTTGAAGATTTCATTGACTTGGAAGAAGTTGACTATCCTGATGTCAAACTGTGGTTATTTTCCCAAAGTTTGTCTGGGGAGGCAAAGAAGTGGTTTAAATACTTGCCTAATGGATCTATAGCAAATTTTCAGGCCTTTCAAAATGTCTTTCTAAACAGGTGGGACGATAAACAGAACCCTCTGCAACTTTTATCTCAGTACAATAGTCTTAAGAAGGGGGGTTTTGAGTCTGTTCATGAATTTTCAAGCAGATTCATGAGGGCTTACAACTCTATTCCTGGAGATATAAAACCTTCCCCTGCAGCTGCTCAACTGCATTACGCTGGAGCTTTTGATAATGATTTTGCATTTTCATTACGGGAGAGGAGATCGGCAACTCTTGCAACCATGTTTACTGATGCCCTAGAAGTGGAAGCTAACATGATGGCTAGTGGAAAGCTAAAACATAGGGACATGGACAGGAGGAGAAGGGAAGAAAATATGCCTTCTACTTCATCTTCTTCCGTTGATGTTAAATTTGAGACGATGTTGAAGACTATGGAAAAGTTGATGGATAAGTTAACCATGGATACTAGGCCCTTCAACAGGGAGCAGGGGGATCCCCAAATCAGGAATCCAAATTTCAGAAGACCCAATCCCCCTGTCCCTCCCCAGAACAGGCAGAGAAATCCAAGAAACCAAGAAGAACAACCTATCCGTCCGCCTTTCCCTGAAAATTATGTCGGGGATGAAGAAGACCCACCTGAAAATGAGATTCATCTGTTAGGGGAACAGGATTCAGAAATATATCTTACTGAAGAAGAACATAATATGTTTGCGTAGGAACGTCCAAATGAAGAATTTGAAAATGAGCTATATCAGAGAGGTTATTTGCATGCAATGGATGATGTGCAGAGGAAAATGAGACTGAGGAATAGGGATGTCCCCATAAATAAAGGGAAGGCAAACCCAAATCAGCCTTCCTCTAGTTCTTTAAATACAGAAAAGGGGAAAGGAATACAAAAGGAACCCTTTGTGAGTAAAGAGGTAGAAAATGATGTACAAAGGGATAAAATAATAAAGAAGGCGACTCCGATTGATGTGGAAAAGATTGGTGCTGGTTTTAACCTACAGAATGAGCTTTCAAAACTAAAAATATATGTTCCATTTAATGAGTTATTGAGAAACACTGAATACAGAGATACTATCACCAAAATGATCAAAAACCAAGGAGAATGGCAGTCAGACATTTTGGAACTAAATGATGATAATCCTGCTATTTCCTTTGGACCAAAAGTTGAAAATTTAGAAGGTGAAGAGGTTCCTCCTTTCTATTTAAGTCTAAATGTGCTTGACAAAGTGGTCGACAATGCTATGTTGGATTCAGGGGAATCCCATAATCTAATGCCCAAAGGAGTCGTGGAAAGTCTGGGATTAGAAGTGACTAGACCATATAAGGATTTATACTCATTTGATTCTAAGAGAGTAAAATGCCTTGGTTTAATTAAAGACATGGTGGTGACCCTGAATAAATTGCCATCTAAAACTATAGTCATGGATGTGGTGGTAGCAGATATTCCACCTAAATTTGGGGTATTGCTATCAAGATCCTGGACCTCCAAACTGAAAGGTAGTTTACAGATGGACATGTCATATGCAACGATTCCTGTTCCAGATGGGAGCAGAAGGTTATATAGTGAGAAAAGAACTCCCCTATGTGGTTAGCAGTCAAGATAAACCCGAAGTCCATCACATATATGCTGTTGATACTGATTTGGGGTCTTCCATTTTCTTTAATGAGGCTGTCCCACATGAGGCAGAAAAGACATTGCAAGAGAAGTCTCAGGAGAATGAGAAAAAAGAAGTTTTGGAACAGGAAGCTTTGGAAGCAAAGCAGAAAAAAAGAAGGCCAATGGATCATGTACTTTGATGGATCTGTTGCAAAGGTTGGTGCTGGGGCTGGTGTCTATATCATTTCTCCTATTCATGATTTCAAAGCTTTGTCATACAAATTGCTTTTTGAATGCACAAATAATGTAACAGAGTATGAGGCCCTGTTATTAGGATTACATGCTTTGAAAAATTTGGGGGCTTAGAGAGTTAGGATCTTGGGAGATTCTGAGTTGGTGATAAACCAGGTAAATGAGAGTTATCAAGCCAGGAATCCTCAGATGAGGGCTTACAGAAATGAAGTATGGGATATGCTTGGTAATTTCTTCACAGAGCATATGGTTCAGGTTGTTCCCAGGGTTGACAATTTGGTGGCCGATTCTTTGGCAGTATCTACTGGAAGATTTGAGACCCCAATGACTAGCCAAAAAGAATACCAGGTGGAGATTTTGAGCAGACCTTCTATCCCTGACAATTCCAAATACTAGCAGGTGTTTGAAGATGATATGCAGATCCGAAGATTTCTAGAGTAGTCAGGAGAGTTTGTGAATACTCATTTTGACAATGAAAATGATAGTGATAGGACCCCTGGAGATGACGAAGAAATTGAATCAGAAGAAGATACTAAGAGGTTAAAGAAGACCTTGGGAGGTAAGGATATCATCCAGCTGAAAAATAATTTCATACCAAGAGGCCTGATCCCTTTAGAAAGGCTCTTTGATCAAAATGATGTTGCCAAGAACCCCAAAGTGAAACCTGTTGGTGATGCCGTTGAAGATAAAAATATTGGCACTGAGGAAAATCATAAAATCATAAAAGTATCCAAGAAGCTGCCAGAAAAAGAGAAAGAGGAGTATGTAAAGTTGATGAAAAAATATACAGATGTGTTTGCTTGGAGTTATGAAGACCTCAAAGAATATGATACATCTATCATACAGCACACTATTCCTATAAAGCCAGGAGAAAAGCCTTTTAAGCAGAAACTCAGGAGGATCAATCCTAAGCTGCTCCCTATCATTGAGAAGGAAATAAAGAAGTTATTTGATGCTAAGATCATTGTTACACTCATATTTTCTAAATGGGTTGCAAATTTGGTCCCTGTCAGAAAGAAGAATGGAGAGATAAGACTGTGCATAGATTTCCGCAATTTGAATAAGGTCTCCATGAAAGACAACTATCCTCTACCCAAGATGGATCATATACTACAGCAAGTGGTGGGAGCTGAAAGGATTTCGATGCTGGATGGTTTTTCCGGGTATAATCAGATCAAAGTGCTGCCAGAAGATTAGGAGAAAACTGCCTTTACTACACCATGGGGCACTTTCATGTATGCGAAGATGCCTTTTGGTTTGATGAATGCAGGCACCACTTTTCAGCGGGCTATGGACATTGCCTTTGCAGGAGAAATTGGAAGTTTCGTGGTAATTTATATGGATGATATCACAGTCTACTCAAAGTCTGACAGAGAACATCTGCATCATCTGGAGAAGGTCTTCATGAAGTGTAGGAGGTATGGCATATCTTTGAACCCTAAGAAGTCTAATTTTGCATTAGAAGAAGGAAAGCTGCTAGGCCACATAATACCCAAGGATGGCATAAAGATTGACCCTGAAAGAGTAAGTGCAATTCTGAAGGTGGGAGAACCCAGAAGCAAAAAGGAGATACAATCATTTTTGGGACAGGTTAATTTCTTGAGGAGATTTGTACCAAGCTTTGCCGAGATCTTGATGAATATTACAAATATGTTGAAGAAAGGTCATGAAATAAAGTGGAATATAGAAGCTAAGGAGTCATTTCGGGAAATCAAGAAAGCAATTTCAGAAGCTCCTGTTTTGAGAAGTCTAGATTTTGCCAAGGATTTTTCAGTATTCTCATATGCTTCTGAACATACTATAGCAGCAGTATTATTACAGAAAAATGAGGAAAATTTGGAAAAACCCATAGCCTTTTTTAGTAAAATGCTACGGGATGGGGAGTTGAAATATGATATCATGGAAAAGCAGGCCTATGCTCTGATTAAAGCATTAAAGGATTTCAGAATATATGTTTTGCATTCCCATGTAATTGCACATGTTCCAACCGCTGCAGTAAAAGCAATTTTGACTCAACCAGACCCCAAAGGCAGGAGGGCGAGGTGGATAGCTACATTATTGGAATATGATATAGAAATAAAACCCACGAAGCTGGTTAAAGGACAAGGGTTAGCAAAGATCATGACAAACTCAAATTTTGAATCTTTACAGATCAATTTTTTGACTCACTAGTCTGATCAGGTGGACACAGAGATAGAAGTGATGGCGGATTTTGTAGCCTCTCCATGGTATTCTGGTATTGTATATGTCCTCCAAAATTTGCAAGCACCAGAAAAATTAAGTAAATCGAGAGCAAGATCTGTAAAGTTGAAATCTGCTAAATTCTGTATCATAAATAAATATCTTTATTGGAAGGATCCTGGAGGATTTCTACTAAATTGTCTATTGGAGGACGAAGCCCAGCAAGTTACCATAGAATTTCACAAAGGAGACTGCGGGGGACATCATTCTTGGAAGGTGACTGCAAACAAAATCCTAAGAGCTAGTTACTATTGGCCTACGTTATTCTCTGATGTATATAAAGAAACCAGCAAATGTCATCAATGCCAAATTTTCGACGGTAAGAGAAAGGTATTGTCTCTCCCTCTGGATCCAATAACAGTTGAGGCTCCTTTCCAGCAATGGGGTTTGGATTTTATTGGTGAAATAAATCCCAACTCATCAGGTCAGCACAGGTGGATCTTGACAGCTATAGACTATTTTACTAAATGGATAGAAGAAATTCCTACCAGGAGGGCCACTGAGAATGTGATCATGGAGTTTCTTGAAGAAAATATATTGGCTCGGTTCGGGTGTCCAAAGAGGATAGTAACAGACAACGCAGCTGCTTTCAAATCTAGGAAGATGATTAACTTTTGTCATAAGTATCATATAAGCCTCAATCATTCAACTGCATATTACCCTCAAGGAAATGGATTAGTTGAATCTTCAAATAAAATCCTGGTGAGGATTATCAAAACGTTGTTGGAAGATAATAAGAGGTCCTGGCACACCAAACTAAAATATGCTCTATGGGCTGACAGGATTAGTACTAAAAGAGCAATCGGCATGTCTCCATTTCAACTGGTATATGGTGCTGAAGTAGTTTTTCCAACATCATTAGGGGTACCAGTTATGAGATATTTCCAGGATCAGCAAGAAGAACCAAATCACATACAGCAGAGGATAAATCAGATCATTGAGATGGAAGAACGAAGAAGTAAGGCTTATGACAAAGTGCAGTCTCATCAAGAGAAGATGAAGAATACTTTTGACAGAAGGATCAAGGAAGAGCAGTTTCAGATTGATGACATGGTTTTGAAGTGGGATGCTCCTAACGAAGACAAGCATGGAAAGTTCGACCCTATGTGGGTCGGACCTTATGTTGTTGCTGGGTACAGAGGACAGAATGCGTTTTTGCTGGAATATACAAATGGGGTTCTTCTGGAGAGTAACCCCGTAAATGGAAGATACCTGAAGCATTATCTGTCCTGAAGGGGAAGGTAAAATTTGTATCATAGATTGTATATACTTGTCTTTCTTTACAAATAAACATGAATGGTAAGCCGAGTGCATTTGAAGCTCGCAATGAAATCCCTGAGATCCAGGAGGCCTACCGTTCACTTGCTAAAATATATAAAAATGATATATTTACAAAAGACAAAAGATAGGTTTTTGAGAGTTATTATGCAAAATCAAAAAGCAGGCACCTGGTCTACGAGTTCTTTGATACCTCTTAGGGAGGATATCATCCCCAGATGGAGCCAGCTGTTAACACCATTATTTACCAAAGGGGTGAAAGACCATGGTGGAGAAGAAAAATAATGGTTGTTTGGATACTTGGGTCAAAAGATATATCGTAAAAGTGGAGCTATAGGCAAAATGCGATCAAGTCACCGAAGATCCTAAACCGCGATGGAAGAAGGAAGAAGATCAATGGCTGGTATTCTCTCCGATCCTCAGAGATACAAGGAAGATAAAGGTTTGACCGGGCGCTTATCAGGCGCACAGATCAACGACCGTCAGGTTGGTTCGGGCGGATCAACGGTCTATATCCAATCCGCTTCGTGAAGTCGCATCCTGGTTAAAATGACACAATCCGACGAAAGTGGGTACAGGCTACTCAATCCAATGGCGAAGAGATGAAGTTGAATCACATCCACGGTCGAGATTGATTCCGGAACCAGAACCTGCTCGACCGATAAACCTACAGCGCCCAGCGGAATGAGTTACCCGGTGCTCGATCTGACGGTTGAAGATCAAAGTGATCCAGATTAGCGGCTATTATGATTTCCGGAGAGTGAACTAGCGCGATGGATAATTTCGAAGCACCTAGCAGAATTTGGTACGTGGCGTATGGTCCGACGGTGGAGGATTAAAGGGGCATCACATCAATGGCTGAGAACAATTACGGGGATCAAAGCTGCACGTTGGATAAAAGAAAGGAGCCCAGCAGAATTCATTACATAGTGCTTGATCCGACGGTCGAAACTTAAAGGCGGAATGATCAACGGTTGGGATCGATTCTGGGGTTGAAACTTGCACGGGGGATAAGTCCCCGACTCCCAGCGGAATTCGGTACGTGTCACCCGATCCAACGGCTCATGATAAAAGGCGATTTCATCGACGGTAGGAGATCATTCCGGGATGGAGACTGGCACGTCGTTTATCACCAAGTCGCCGGGCGGAACAAGATACGTGGCACACGATCCAAAGGCCAGAAATTAAAGAGAAACCCGATCTACGGTCTTGAATGAAACCGGAAAAGAGAAGTGCATGGCAGTTAGGGATAAGTGGTGGTTGCGGAAATAAATGCTGTCCACGTGGCAAATTGGGTGGTCCTATAAAGGCAGGGTTGACCTCTCCAATGATTATTTTATTTGCTCGGGACCCGGTGAAAAGGACCTGGCGATTTGGGAGCTTCCATTTGTCAGTACCAGGCACGTTCCGAACACACGCCTCCACAGTAAGCCAGGTAGGACTTTAACCCTGTAACTCCTTCGTCCAATTACCATTATAAATTAAGAAATGGACCAAGGGAGCGAGGTTTGTGTGTCTCGTCGGGCCACGGATGACAGAGAGGAATTTTTAGTAGACAGACACAGGGGCGTCTGCGACCCCTTCCTATCCACAGGGAGCGTGTCCGGCAACAAAGAGAAATTGTGGTCTTATTTTTCATAGGGGAATGACGTTCTGAATGTATGCAAGTCTTTTTTGTACCATTTCGCCTTTGAGCAAACCCTCCACTTCCCTGAATTTGCCGAATGGTGCGCGGTGAACTATTCTCCCTCTCAGAGGATCATTGTGAGTAGGTCCACGTCGAAAATACTGTGTAAAATTGATGCTTCGGTCGTCAGAGAAAACCTTAATCTGCCCGAAAGTTACCCTGTAAATCGTGAGTCTGTAAATGAATCTGTCCTTGCCTAGTTTTTCAAAAATTGCGAAAGTGAAAGTCGCTGTCAATTCTTGTCAAGTATCCTGAAGGAAGGTCAGTCCCTTGAAGGTCTTTTCTTGCCTTACCCCTTGCACATTTTTAAGACTGAGGTGCAACTGGTAATGTCTTTGGTCTGTCAAGTGTTAGGTCTAGATGACTATTGTTGTATAGGTGATGTTATCCTTGGTTTCTTGTTAAAAATAAATTCTTTAAGCCCTGAGTCCCAGTCGGTCCCCATGCTAAATTTAGATGAGTACCTTGCCGAAGCGATCCACCTCCAGTTGACTGAATTTCCCAAGGTCCAGTTCTTTAGGTTTCAGACATACTTGCTTAACATGTTACTATGCTCTAATGTTACTGAATTAAAATTCTTAAGTGCTCTATGTTCTTCTGATTTGCCCAAGCAAATCAACATGGTCGAATTTGCCAATTCGATCATGTCCGAAATGTACAGAATGTTATTTGATGAAGACCTGCCCCGTGTCCTGGACGAAATGAGATGCCTAATGCAGTCGTCACCCGAAGATCGGGTGGGGGACTGGTTCCTGTACAGAGGTTACACAGTGTTAAGAATATATGGCTTTACTGGTCAGCCTTCTAGGCTACCATCCTTCTTGACCCCAAGGATTTTCGCACTAGAGTTCATGAGGCAGAGATTGCTATCTGAGGAAGAGCACTTTGGTGCTTTCAAGAAATCTTCGAATGTTAAATTTCCATTTAAAGTCGGCCCTTTCATTTTTAAAGGTAAAGGTGCCCTGGCATTTGTAGAAAATTTGATGGAGAATATGGATTTCATAAAAGATGTAAATATGAACTACGACCCCCACCAGGTGATATCATTGAGAAAATAGGCAAACAAGAATAAATCATTTGAGCATCAGGCTATTGAGGGGCTAGCTGAAATGGCCAATTTGCTACAGTGTACTGACAGGTCAAAGTCTGATGAAGAGACAGCAGCCCAAATAACAGAAGGTGCTGGTATTTTGGTCAAGAGGAGTTTGTTTGAAACTGAGAGTATAGATGTAGATGAGGAAGGCCCCCATAAAAGGATAAAGCTGCTTCAAAGTGGTGAAATTGTAGATGAGGAGGTTTCTGATGGTTCCAAAAGAGGTGCCCTAGTTCCCCTGAAAGTGGTGCAAGTAAGTCAATTCTCTTTTAAAAATACAGAGGGTGATGTAGACAGTTCGGAATTATGCCACGTGTTTAAGTCGAAGGAAGACCTAAAAGCCAGTTACATGGAAAAGAGGAAACAATCTATGGAGGAAACGAGGAATTTGCTCCCGAAGGTTAGAAGTTTGTACAGTTCGAAGACCTCTCTGGTCTCTGCTAGAGATGCTGAGAGGAATACTTTTAAAATGGCTATGGTAAGCGATAAGAAAATGGCTGAAATGGAGATCCGGTTAGACAAAATCAGCACTCCAGATAAAATTCAACTCCACAAACAGACCAGCGATATCATCTACTCAGACTTACTACAAGCCATGGTGAAGATTAATAAATTACAGGTTTTGATAGATAAATTGGAAATTCAGTTGAAACATGAGAAAGTAGAAAATAAAGCAAATGTTGTTCAGATTAAGAAGCTGCAGACAGACATTGCTAGTTCAGACAGTACATAGGCAGTCAAAAGGTTGTTAGAGGAAAAGGATAATGCGCTCCAGGTCCTGAAGAAGAAACTGAAGATCCCAGGTACTGAACATGTTCAGTCATCTGAGTTGCTAGCCCTCCAAGAAGAAAAGGATAAATTCCATCAGGAGATGATGGAATACAAAGGAAGAGCAGGAGAGCTGCAAGAAGAAAAAGAGAAGTGGGAAGCCGAAAGGGAGAAACTGTTATCCCAAATCTCCTTGATGAGAAAAGATCAGAATGAAGAGAAGGAGATTATGGAAGAGTTGATGAGCCAGACTCCCACCGGCGAGGACCTGTCTATTGTAAATATCCAGAAGCCATTAGATGATTTCTCTACTGACGATTTGTTGGTGCCAATGTCCCAGGTGAGTTTGAAAGAAGAAGCAATCAAAGATTTGAAAGCAGAAAATGAAAAGATGAAAGCTGAACTGGCCAAAGTTAATGAAAGCAAAAAACAAATACTGCAGGACAGGAATCAATTACAGAAGAAATTTAATAAACTAAAGGAAAAATGCATTGGGAAAGGCCCTCTTCAGGGGGAAAAACACATCATTTGGGATACCCTGTGTATAGAGATTACCAAGTTCAGGCACTATTTAAATTTTATTGATGATTTGAATATAATGATAAATACGGCCCACCAGAGGCTGAAACTGGTTAACGAACATATGGAGAAAAGACCCCTTGTTACGGCTCAGAACACATTAAATTTTCTAAACTCATTATCATATCAGAAGTTGCAGGAATTGGGCATAAAGGACAAAGTGTCAATAGTGATGTGGAGAAAGAAAATCATCCATAAGAATCACTTAATCAAAACGGTCTATGATAAATCAGAAGGGTTGTTGCTGCAGGTAAATAATTTTAAACAGGAGTTTAAAGAACTGTTCGAGGACGGATTGCCTTCTTTCTGGGATGGAGAAGGGCGGATGTTCTCACAGGAACATTATCATAACCTGCTTGTTCAGTGCCGCATGGACCACTCAAAATTCAATGATTTGGAGAAAAACCTGACAGGGAAGACTATTGTGGATATGCTCACAGAAGATTTCGAGATTCTGAAGAAGTTCGCCATCATCAGGAGCAGATTACCCAGAAAGTCCTATGAAGCAGATATGGAGCTCGAGGTAGCTATTCGGGAAATGATGGAGTGTGACACCCCAAGTTCGGAGCAGTGGAAAGCTGTGGAGCGGTTTGGAAAAACAAAGTATATTCTGCATCCCTAAGAACAGGTGTCATGCACTGAAGAGCTGATGGGGCAAAGACGTGGAGCTGATGGGGCAATGACGTGGAGCTGATGGGGCAAAGATATGGAGCTGATGGGACAAAATTTTGTTGTCAATTTGATTCGTACTTTATGGTCTGTTAGGATTAGAGTTGTAACAAACTTCCTAGGGGTTAGGAATTCAGTTACAAACTCTAAATTAAGCCGATCTTTCTGTTATTGATCTTCTTGTTGGAGCACCGATCATTTTATGTATAAATATCCATCTTTTTTAAGAGATGGGGGTTGGAACCCATCGGGTGGTGAATAATTTTGGAGAACATATCTATTTGTGAAATAACAAAGTGAATGCATGAGAGTTTTGTCAGAGATTCATGTGTCGTTGATATTGCAGTCTCTGCTTCTTTCTTTATGTGATTGTATTTCCCTTGTGTAACACTCCATTTTGTTCCTTCCTCGTATCTGGAATATAGCGTTAGATGATTGGAATTCATGTGTTTATGCTCTGATCATCATTTCAGATATTATATGGTTTTTTCTGCTAAAGTTGATATAGAACTCATCCTTGTTGATGCTCTGTATTAATGGGTTGTTCCTTCATCTCTTCTGTTCCACCTGAATCAATTTGAATGACTGTGATGATGTGATTATCTTGCCTTTGATGAATATCATGTATATGTCTTTGTGGTATCTTTATGTTTATATGTGACTCCATGCCCAATGGTTATGTGATTGTTTCAGCCAAATACATAAATCTTTGAATGTTATTTTAAATCTGGTCTTGTTAAATCTTTATTGAGAGATCCCTCTCTGGAAGAAAATACCAGTTTCTTCCTAAAGTGGTTTTGATGTTACCTTGGAGTATACCTTTTACAACCTGGGTACATTCTGAGTGCTAACAGTCCCAAACACAGCAGCAAACACAATTCCAATAGGGGGAAAACCACAGCCCCAAAACACATCAGCATACATATTACCAATAACGTGGGGAACAACGACCCATTTTGCACAACCAATGCTGTTGGGAAAAAAAAAACGTACGCAGACCACAATGGGGATGAATTTACAGTCTCACGACCGGTGTGTGAATCAACCACAATGCAGAACCCACGAATCATCCCGTCAGTAAAGGATACGGCCACACTATTCACAAATCCGCAGAGGAAAACTACTGCATGGGTAAATCCAGCAAAATCCTGTGCATGAAGATGAAAAACGGGAAAAGAATCCCTCTGCGTGAGAATACACAGCAATGGAGGGGACGCGAATTGCAAGTGCATGAGCGTTTTTGCCCAGTCATGGGAAGAGTGGAAGAATGTCTGCGTGAGTGATGAACAGCAAAAATGGTGAGAACCCCCAAAATTGGAAGTGAGTGAGCCTTCAGCACAGTCGTGGAGAGAAGAAGATCTGCGTGAGAGGATGAACAGCAAAATCATGGTTAGAGTGTGCGTGTGGGTGAGGACTGACAGTCCTGCCACCCCACTTCCAAGACCATAACTGCCTCAACCACCAGCAGGCTTTCTTAATGAAAGTGGTTGGAATGAAACAAAGGAAGAAGACATATGGGTTTTTCTCTCATTGGCCAAGGTTGACAATTTCCCCCACCCATATCCTTGTGAAATGCATGCCCCTTTCTCATTTTAGTTGCCGCGATCGTAGCTTGTCGGGTTCATTTTTAATTATAGATGCATATTTACATGATGACCGTCATAATATATGCCGCATGCCCCGATATACCATCGGTGACAATTCAAATCCAAAACATAACATAACCAATCAATGGTGGGGCCTTGGCCTTTAGCTCCACACCCTGATCATTTACAATTTATACATCATATACATCTAATGTAACGGGGTCAAAACCGGGACATTACAAGTATAATGCTGATCCAAAAAGTTCTAGACTAGATTTATTATTGTTCTTTGTTAACTGGTTATTAAATTTACTAGTATTTCTATTACTGCTTTATTTCTTGTACATTGCTATCGTTCTTTTCATTAGTTATAATATTGTTATTTTTTTATGTTTTATACATGGTTATTGGTAAATACTGCAATAGGCCTATTGTAAATACTTCAAAAGAAATAGGTGAGAGATGGGATATACATTAAATAAAATATCATTTGCGAGAACATGGAAATAGGTTATGCGAACCATTGTAGTCTATGAATTGTATGGATTTTTCCTGTAAATTGAAAGGGATATATGTTGCGTTTCAATTATGGTTGTTGTTAAAGTCACAATGACCAAGTATGTCAAGGTCACTTGGATGTTGTTACTAGTGTGCAGTTGGATACGATTTTCCAGTTGTCAATTTCCATGGGTTGTTGGGTATGTATTTTATCTACAAATAGATATTTGTCAAGGTTTGAGGTTTTTGAGGTGCTTGGTCAATATTCCAAGAGAATTTTATAAGTTTTTGAATTGGTCCTATTTTGCTAGTATTTCTTCATCTTAGTATCCAATTTCATTTGGAATATGGCAGAAAATTTTGTAGAGAATTAGTTCAATTCTACAGTAATTGATGTAGTGATTTGAATATGTTGGGCTTTGCAGAGTAGTGTGGCATCTCTTTCACATCATTTCTCCACCAAACGATTCTTTATGGTGATCTACCTTGGTTATTATTTTGGAATTTTCTCTGTTGTGATGTCTAAAGATAACCCAGTTTAGTTTTAGCTATTGACACTTGGTATGGTGATTAGAAGTTCTTAGTCATTTATACTTTTTTGTTAGTCAACAAACTATCTTAAGATAAGTATTTTGTTAGTAAGTTGTAGTGTATGTTATTTAACAGATTTTTATGTAAAGTTAGATATCCCACATGCAAAAGACAAGCTAAAGTAGGATCATTACCTATAAAACGGCTCTTAGGGATTACAATAGGGTATCTTTTTGGGGAATGTGTAACAATAGTGCTTGGTAAGAGAGATCTTTTGGCAAGCAGTAGAGTCCATACTACCCTTGATTTGGCCTTGAGTTGACATCCATACCTTTTCATGAGTCCATACTACACTTGTATTTGGGCTTGCGTTGGCGTCCATATCTTTTTATGTAAGTTTCGTTGTTTGTGATGTAGCTTTTGAATATTCAGGTGATATTACTACCCCCCGTATTAGTGCTATAGAATCTATGATCATATTTGTTGTTGAACAGTGCTGGAATTGGCATTGTTTTTATTGAACTTATTGTTGTTAGTGCCGAATTTGCTGCTTTTTGTTGTTTTTCCTGCTGCTTATTACTATTGGTGTCTTACTAGTTTCAAATTCATATTATTTTCCGAGTTTCAACTTTGTGCTACGAGTCTCAGTTTTAAAAATTAGATTTTGAGTATGGCTCATAGCAGTGGTATCAAAGCTACTTTTATGGCCTCATAGGAAGAAACAAAGATGGATTCTTTCTTATTAGCAACTCATGGGGAAGATACTGGAATTGATAAATTACATTATTGTAGAAGAAGATGTAAGGGATACCTTGGATGGGATAAAAGACACCATGGTGTAGATAAATCAAGTATTGCTTACATTGATTATGGCCATGGACATAGGAGTAGTAGTGAAGGTTAGTAAAGGCCCAAGATTGGATAAGGTAAGCGGAGCAACATTACGATAATTGAAACATTTTTGTAGAAACATTAATGGAAGGAGTGTCAATCATGAAAGCCATGCCAATCAAATAATTAAGAGAGAAATCATATCAAATAGTGACTGTTTAAGAGAATTCCCATTCCCAAGTTTGATCGTGTCAATGAGACTATATGTGTGCTTGCCCATTTTTTAATTCATCAATACATTAGTCCTCTTTTAGCAGTGTATATATTTGTTTGCTTGCTACAGTCCATCATAAGTTGTGTAATTATGACTAAAGTTTGTATGTGGGATTATTGTTGTCATAGGTTGCTTGAGGAGATCTTTTTCCTTGATTAGGTAGCTATACTATCTAGCAACTTTATTGGAGCTTGTAGGTGCTTCAACTCTCATTTAGCTTGACACTTAGAAACCGCCAAATGTGATGGACTTTTAATAAAAATTATCATATCATCAAGGTAGTTGTTAGGGATGACATGATTGTTAAGTGATGACCTTGCTTGTGATTCAAGGGTTTGGATAGTGAAGTTGTCACATTTCTTTTGAATAATCCTATGGTGGATTATTGGAAAATCCTATTTACAACCCTACACCAATAAGGCTTTACATTTGATTGGGGAAAAACTAAAGGAAAATGAATGACATAAAGTTGTTCAGTTGAAAATAACTATTTGGGTGAATTTTGAGTTTATTTTTTATAACTACTTAGAGGCTTATATCCAAGAATAGTATTTCTTATCCCTAAACAATATAAAGGAATAAGACATGGTGGTCCACTACGTGAAAGAGTTCCTCCAAGATAGCATGCTTGTAGTAATTTTTTTTCCTTTGTATGTAGTTGTCATGTATATTGATGTGTTGAAAGATCTCATCCATATAAGTTGTGCCCTCTTGAACAACAAAGAGTGGTCCTGAGGAAACTTAAAAATTCAACAACCTTGTTATTGCTAGTTTTGGACAATCCAATAGTATAATGAAAGACCTTGTAGTGATTGTTTTCTTTGCACAAAGGGGTATGTTTTAACTGCAAAGAGAAATGTCCAAGGGACACAAGGGTAAGACTCACGGAAGATCCACATGATTGAAAATTTGGAAGAGGAACCATTGGAGATGGATTAAAATGGGGTAGAGCACATATTAGAGGAAGAAATTACTAATATGGATTCCAAAGTGCTATAAGACATCATCGCTCTTGATGAGGTCACTGCCCCCCTTCAAACAACAAAGAGTGATCCTAAGGCACCCCTCCAAACTCTAGTACTCATGTTATAAAAATTGTTGGACAATAGAAGGGTAGAATGACAAAAATTGCAACCATTGTAGATCCATGCACAAAGGGGCTACCTTCAAATTCAAAGAGAAATGGTCCAATCCAAAGAGAAATGGTCAATTTGTTTTTTTTTAAATTTAGATAACCTCCGCTATAGTGACGAATTTTTTTTTATAAATATCATGAATCATTGCAATAGCGACGAACCACTCTTTACACAAATTTCATAGCCGTCGCTATAGCGACATGGTTCCGTTGGTATTGCGGCAAACCTTCCATTCATATTCCAACAAAGCACCAATGCTAGTATATCAAATTCATCGGTTCATTCGTCGCAACTTTTTGTATTGTTGTCACTATAGCGACGAAATTTTGTCGCCACTTTTTGGTATTTCGGTCGTCACTTTTTTGGTATTATCATCACTATAGAGACGCACTGTGATAGTTTGTCGCAACAACGATGAAACTTCGTCGCAATAGTAACAATGAATTCATCACAATAGCGACGACCCTACATCACAGTAGAAACCAATCATTCGTCCCAATAGAGACACCAACCATGCGTCGCAATAGCGACGAAGTATGGAAAGTATTACATGATAGGAACGAAAGATTTTCCACGAAAAGAAGGGGTCATGTGCGTCGCTATAGCAACGCAGAAATTTTGCAATGGCAATGATTTTCCATGGAAAAAATGTCCACATGTACTAGTGGTTAGAAAAACAACATTCGCTCGAAAAAAATAATATTATAAATTTATATATTATTTAACTGCCAAATCAATTATCAATATAATATTAATTCTGCATTCTATGTTCATCTAAATTATAAAATTTCAAATATTCCATTAATAATGAACTCTCTTTCTTTAACTTAATATTATTATGAAATCAACTATCTATATAATTATTTATTCTACATCCTATGTTCTTATAAAATATCTTGTCTTTATTCCACTAAAAAGACATACAAACAATTTTTAAACTAATTAAAGAATATAATTATGTATTCTACATCATGTGTTCTTTTAAAATATCTTATCTTTATTCCACTAAAAACAAATACAAAATGTTTTTTAAACTAATTAAAGAATGTGCAAGGTAAATTAGTTGACTAAAAATGTAAAAAAACGTAGTAATATTAATTTTAATGCATACCAAACTTGGTTTTAAAAAAATGCATATACATAGAAACTATTGCAATGCAAAATTTATTATGTAAAATGCTTATACATAATAATATGTAATAATGTATATATATGTATAGTAAAACAATGCAATAGTTTGATTATTTCATAATAATATGCAATAATGTATATGCATAGTAAAACAATGTAATAGTTTAATTATTTCATTCATTTCTGTGATTGCATTGTAACTTTTTTCTCCAATTCAATTTTATATGGTGGGAAGAGTTAAATAACTAAGAGGACCAATCTTAATTTGATTCAAACTTAATTAAAAACAATTTCATACATATAATTCAGTGTTTGTAGCTTGATATAGTATTTTTCTTTCCATCAATTTCAGTGATTGTAACTTGATTAATTTTTTGCATAGATTTAAGTGTTTGTAGCTTGAGTTACTATTTCCCCTTCCATTGATTTCAGTGATTTGGATCTAGTTGCATATACAATGATTATAACTTGATTAAGTCTTTTGCATAGATTTCAATGATAGTAACATGAAAGTATTTTTGCTAATATGAGACAATATGAAACCCTTGCATAAATTTTAGAATTTGTTTACCTATTGTAATTTTTTTGCATTTCAACATTTAAATGGTGGTTTCACTATATATTGTACTTATGATTTTTCTAATTGATACATAATATCAACTAAAGATGGAAGATGTGCACGTGGAAGATGTGAGGAGACAAACACGAGCAAATGATAGACAAGAAAGAGAGAGGCTTGAGGAAATAGCAGATGAATAGAAGGCACATCAAAGAATACAAAAACTTGAACAACAAAAAGCATATTGTCAAAGAAATTTAGAAACAATGACAATTGAACAACAGGAAGAAAAAAGAAAACAAGATGCACAATGAAAAAAAACATGTCGACAAAGAAATTCAAATGAATTGACAGCAGCAGATCAAGAACAACAAAGAAAACGAAGAGAAGATCAACAAAGAGCATATCGACAAAGAAAGGCACAACAAATGACAATTGAAGAACAACGTGTACATGGTACACAAAATTTAGAATGACAAAGATCATGTCGTCAAAGAAGACAATATTCAACCAATATACCCTCAGTACTAGATGCAGAACTCGATGAGGAAGATAATCCCACGAAAAAAAGAAGTTTAGAAGATATATACATTAGAGCTCAGCGTGTGACTCCTACTGAGAAAAAAGATGTAGAAAATGTTGAGGAAATCCAAATGGAAGAAGTTCCAAATGCTAATATGGTCCGACATGAGGAGATTCAAATTGATAATAATGTATTAGTACCATCTAAACAAATGAATATTAGACATTTAAAATTTCATGATAGAATAGATCGATTAGGAGAAGTTCAAATGTGTCATGTATGCCAGGAGTCCTACAGCAGGATACAATTATTTAGAACAAATACAGGGTCCAATGTGTATGTGTTGTAAATGAGAGGGAACTAATCACAAATTCTCAGCTAGGAACCACATGGATCCAGGAACATACCCTCATGTACTTGCAGTTCTTACACAAGTTGAGGAGATGTTGATAGCACGTGCAAGTCCAATTTTGAAAGTTATGCATTCAATAGATGGACAATACAAATATCGAGGACACACCATCAGTTTTCCACAAGAGATTAAAGATATTACGAAGACATTGCCACGATACATCAACAACTTAGATTTAATGATTGTTGTGAGAAAAAAAGGATGACAATGATCAGGTTATGATTTCATTGTTAGGAAACAAAGAGTTATGGATGCTTTATTATATAAGATTCATAATGATCCATATTATCAAGATGTTTGAGTCGATTATAATGCAATTGAAGATTTACCAGAAAATGCAATAGATGTTTCACATTTGATTAATAATGTTACTATACCCGAGATTGACAATGACACGGAATTTGCAATGTTGGAAGGGATACCAGGGATTGATGATATGTTAGATGGTTTAGAAACATCCTCTTTTGCAGCTAAGCTTCCAAATGCACCACAAGAGATTGATATTATTCAAGCATGGGCCAATAATCATGATTCAGAAGAAAATAACATAAATGATGTGATAAATTAGCATGGAATTGGGTCATCTCCAATTAATGAGTATAACATAGTGGGATTATTTGATATGGCATTTCCAACATTGTTCCCTAAAGGTGAGGCAGATTGGTTGCAACCGCGAATGCGAAATGTCTATCTACATGAGTATGCAAAACATATCTTAGATATCATGATAAATGATTTAGAAGGCATCCTCGCTTCAGATATTTTTTACTCAATATCATCATGAGACGTCGTGGTCAGGAATCATCGACAGTTTTTGTAAAACAAAATATGACGAATTTACCCACAACAATGGAAGAGTTGTGACACCATTTACAGAATCTTTCAGATTTGAGATTGGGAGAAAGATTAATGAGATTTGAAACTATATTAAGAAGTACACATGCATATTGGAGCAATTGTCATGCTGAGTTATCTGACTTAATTCCACAAATTGGTTGTCCTACAATATTCTTCACACTAAGTGCCACAGATATGCAGTGGCTTGATTTGCATAAATTAATGCCAGGTACAAGTCCTATTGATCCTAGGGAAGCGAGAAAATGGAGACGTCAAAATGTAATCAATAATCCTCATATTGTATCACATTATATGCACTTGAGACACACAATCTTTCAAGAAGAAATTTTCAAACAGTTTCATAGACAACAGATTATTGAAGTCGCTACAAATGGAAACATCGTGGATCTCCTCATGTCCATGGATTTTTGTGGTTAAAAAATGCTCATAATATGGACACTTTGAATTGGGATGATCCTAGAGAAGTTAGATATGCAAAGAACTATTTCGATAGATGTGTGCATGCAATGAATCCATGTAATCGTCATCAAAGAAATATTGAGGTTATACTTAATGTTGATGATCATCCTTTTGTAAAAGACACAGAAAAAATATTTCAATCCAATCTGATGATTGATTATGAAGAGCTTCTTAGTTGTGTGGAGCGTCACATTACCTGTAGTGACAAAACATGTCTTCGAAAGAAGGGAGGTAGAATGGTATGTCGATATAAGGCACCATGGGAGCTATGTGAACATTCAAAACTTTACATTGATGAAAATGGAGAAAAAAAGTATGAACCTAGAAGAAATGATGGCATAGTGAATACACATAATCATGAAACATTGATGATATGGAGGGATACTATAGATTGGAAACCTGCACTTTGAAAGTGTGTGGTCATTAATTGCATAGAAAAATATGCTGCTAAAACATAAAAAAGATCATAAACATTTCACGATATGTTAATGTGTGTCTTTTCTATCCAAAATCCAAATGAACCTGTAGCACGTGCATATAAAACTTTGTTGTGTGAAACCATTGTTGACAGGGACATAGGTGCACAAGAAACTTGTCATTTGCTTCTGTAGCTTCCTCTTTTCGAATGTAGTCATTGATTTATCATTCTCAATGTTGGTATGAAGGTTTTCAAAAAAGTACAGGTTGATACCTATAATGTCAATAATGATAATTCTCTTATTGATGCATATACTATACTAAGTGACTTGTGTATATGGAGCACCTTGCATTGATAGATGTTGCAAAATCTTGGTCCTATGAAAAACGTCTACATGGAGAAAAATGGTTACCATGAAGGGATGCAACTATTGTACATGTATTTCCTCAATTTAACTATGTTCAGAGAAATTTGTAGAATGTTTTTAGTCTGAGTTGGTTTTGTACAAGACATTTCGTGACTTCTAAAAAGACATAGGTCACACATCAAATGAAATAGTACAGAATTGGGAAAATTTTCAATATAGGCCTTGGCATGTTGATCGCAACCCATTGCCTCAAATTGAACAAATGGAATTTGATGAAGAAGAAGAACATCCAAGCCCACAAAAACAATCTAGGCAACATGAATGGGAGATCATATGTGGGTTGTATAAAAATCGATTTATAAATTATAATGACTTTGAGATGCTTGGACGTAGATATCGTGATCGTTTGCATGACTGGAACACTAATTTTGTGGATGAAGACACTTCAATTCATGCAATTCATTTCATATCTAAAAAGTGAAAGTCAATGACCAGTATTATTACTTAGAAACCAAAGTAATTTTTTATGTAAATCTTGGGCACAAAGCAAAGAAAAACATACGATGTTATCCTTGACCATTATAGATCAGGGGTTGATCCACTACACATGATAATACAAGGAATTGCAGGTACAAGAAAGTCATATTTGATTAGAGCTATTAAAAATACCCTATATGGTGTCTCTCATCCTAGGAAAAGTTATTAATCTTGGACATTGATATAGGGACTAAACATCAGTCTCATCAAAGATTAATCAACAAATAACTCATGAAATGGTGTAATCTGACTACATAATGAGTAGCCACTCTGTATATTCACACAAAGAATGAGAAATTACATTACAATGTCATGTTGCAAGCATGAATGAGAAGCAATTCAAATTCCTAAGGAGGTCATTCGAATTGAATGAGTGAGTCTAGCTTACCTGAATGTAAGCCACAGTCAACACTCAAGTTAACCACTGATCAAAACCATAATTGACTCAACTGAGCCCTAACTGAAGTTGAAGTGCAATAAATGACTGAGTCTCAACTGAAAGAGATTAGACACATGACATAGCAAGCCAACCATCAAGTGCTAGCACTTCAATGACTCCAATGAACCTCGATGAGGTTAACCGAAGTGTAACTGAACATCAAAAGTGGTTGGAGGCACCCCTGTCGACTCAATTTCATTAAATAATCATTAAATAATCAATTTATGAAGGGGCGAACCTTCACTGCCCTATTTAACTGATTATAACCATCAGTTAGCAATTAGGTGCATTAATATCACTCGGATCACCCCCGGAGTGCTCTAGTTAGCCTCCCTGAATGTAGGAGAAGGATAAGTTAGCCTCCTTGACTGATGGTAGGCGTGGATGTGATCTAGATAATGAAATTTAATGCTCCACTGATGTTAATTAAGCCAATAATACTTAGGATAGTGGTTTAACTAGGCCAAATTGACCAAAATGAGTGTGTAAGGTGGAAAATGTCTCCAACACCCCCCCTTGTGCTATAATTAGGAGGAGTTAGAAAACATAAATGCATAAAAATGCTACGGCCCTGACAACTAAGGCCATAGGTCACCCTATACAATGTTGAAACTAAAACAATGCTCAAAAACAAACTAAGTGAGGAAAAGAGGGAAAACCCAGTGGGAAACCCCCCCCTCAAGTTGAACACTAAAAGTAGTCTGAATCACCCTGATGAACTCACCCCCAACAATGAACGAAGGTAAGTGAACTTCTTTTCTGAAAATATCTTGGTGAATATGTCTGCAATCTGCTCATCAGTCAGGTAGTATTGCAGAATGATGGTCCTGTCATGCACTAGCTCCCTGATATAGTGCATGTGGATCTCTACATGCTTGGTCCTCTGCTTGGTAACTGGATCTGTGGATATCTTAATAGCACTTTGATTGTCACAAAAGAGGACAGTGGAAAAATTACTACCAAGATCAAACTCTAAAAGAATGCCTTGCAACCAAACTACTTGGATGCAAGCATTCACCGCTCCTCGATACTCGACCTCTGCTGAAGATAGTGCTATGGAAACCTGCTTTTTGCTAGACCAGAAAATGGGGCCACCACCAAACATGAATACATATCCAAAAGTAGACTTCTGATTAATAGAATCACCCACCCAATCGGAATCTGTGTATCCAACCAGCTCTAGCTCAGAGTCTGCAGCATAGTGAATGTCGTAGGTCCTGGTTCCCTGAATATACTGGAGGATCCTCTTGGCTGCCTTCCAATGAAGATCATGAGGCTGTTGCATGTATCTTGATACAACATTCATAGCATAACATATATCAGGCCGAGAATGTGTCAAGTACAACAAGCTACCAATTAGCTGTCGATAGATAGTGCAGTCCATGGGAGGTGTGATTTTTCCTTCTTGAAGGTTGATCCCTGAAAGGAAAGGGAATGGTGTAGGCCTACAATCAGCCATGTTAAACTTGACTAATATGTCTGAAATGTATTTGTATTGAGTGACCATAATCCCATTAGAATTTTTCTCAATTTCAAGCCCCAAAAATTGTCTTAGGAGCCCCAAATCACTCATTTCAAAGGCATTGTGGAGAGCAGTTTTGATGGCTGAAATGGAGGCCACTGCACTACCTATGATCAGTAAGTCATCAACATATAAAACAATAATAATAATTTTACCATCAGACTATTTTAAATACACATTTGGATCTGATCTACACCTTTGGAAGTTTTGCGAGAGAAGGAAGGCATCCATCTTGGAATACCACTCTCTTGGGGCCTGTTTTAACCCGTATAGTGACTTATTTAGCTTGCAAACCAAAGATGGATCAATGATGTAGCCCTCAAGATACTTCATGTATATCTCCTCATGAATATCTCCATGCAGAAAGGATAACTTAACATCCATATGATGCACTTCCTAGTGCTTAGATGCTGAAATTGCCAAAACTAGGCAGATGGAGTCCATTTTTGCAACCGGTGCAAAGGTCTCATGGTAGTCCACACCTTGGACCTGAGAGAAACCTTTTGCCACCAGCCTTACCTTATATTTGTAGGTTCTGCCATCAGCAGAAACATCGGTCCGAAACACCCACTTGCATTAAACCAATTTCCTTCCCGGAGGAAGAGAAACTAGCTCCCAAGTAGTGTTTTTCTGAAAAGAATTCATCTCTTCATCCATGGCAAATTGCCATCTCAGATCCTTCCGAGCATGGTAGTAAGATTTCGGATCTGAACTAATCATCAAATAGCAAGTTTCAGACAGCAAATTATCAGGACAAGAGAGCGCAATACCTGGTCTTTGGAAATTAGACCGGTTTCTCCTTGGATCATCCAGATTTCTAATGTTATCTCCTGCGGAGGAGAGTGTCTGTCGGGCCCATGTAGGAAGATGATTTTGCACTTCAGGTTCTGATTCATCATCTGATGATTTCTGCACGCTGATATCAAAAATTAGAGGATCCAAATCAAGGTCATCACCCCCAATTTCATCATCCAAATATTCAATAGAATAGGAAGGAAATTCAGCAGTTTTCTCCTTCACTAGTTCCACCTCCTGAAGTGGCTCATCGAACTTGACACTTCTCTCAATGATGATCTATTTGGTTCTGATATCCAGTAGCTTGAAACCTTTAGATTCATTAGGATACCCAATAAATAGACATTCTATGCTTTACAGTTGCAAAGCCCTTCTTTTATCAAGCGGAATCTGAGCCCATGCATTGGACCAAACACCCGTAGGTTCGACACATCCGAATTATGTCTGAAGTATGCTCCGAAAGGGGTCTTCCCTTTCATGGATGAGTGTGGCACCCTATTCTGAATGTATGCTACAGCATGCATGGCTTCATCCCACAAATTTGCAGCAAGCTTCTTTGATTCCAACATACAGGTGGTCATCTCCTTGAAAGACCAATTCTTCCTTTCCGCTACTCCGTTCTGCTGGGGAGTGTAGGGAATTGAATGTTGGACCTGAATACCACTTTGGGAGCATATGTGAAGCAACTCATTACTGACATACTCCCCTCCATTATCAGATCTCAAGATATTGATCTTAAGCTCAGAGGCATTTTCGATCAAGGCCTTCAATTCAGAAAATTTTCCACATACTTCAAACTTCTTTTTGAGAAAGAAGACCCATGTGTACCTTGAAAAATCATCAATAAAAGTAAGAAGATACATTGATCCATTTATGGATGTGATAGGCATCGGACCGCTGATATCATAATGTATCAACCCCAATATGCATGTAGCTCGATTTGCATTCCCCTGATCAAACTTGTGCTTAGGGTGCTTTCCAATCACACAGCCCTTGCAAATTCCCGTGGTTTCCTTGATGATCGGGAGGCCTTGAACCATGGAGTTTTTCTATAATTCCTGCAAATATTTGAAATTAAGATGGCCAAACCTCTCATGCCACAGCCTACTAACCTCATTTCCATGAGTTAGCAGAGTGGTGGGATTTGCATCCGCAACAAAGTGAGAGAACTCATAGGCTTTTGCATGATGGTTTGCAAGGCCTTTAGCAATTAGTTTCCCGGATGCAAGCTCTGTTATCTCAACATCATTTGGGCTAAAAGAAACTCTCTTAGGCACTCCAGTATGTGTCATCTGATAGACACTAAGGAGATTTGATGCCAGAGACAGTACATACAAAACATTTGAAAAAAAACCATTTTCAAGATCAACAGTACCTTATCCTTCTGAAATGATGGTGGAGTCATCTCCCATGTGGATGGGGATGGATTTGCTGGTCTCCAAGGATGAAAAGGAGTATCTTTCAGCCATCATGTGGTTCAAAGCTCTAAATTCAATCAAGAGTGCTTTAGACTTCGAAGTGCTTGCCATGAGGGCATGACCTCTTTCATGCTGTGGTTCTCGATCTTGCTGATCTCTCCTTTGAAAGCTTTTTGGAATATTGATGTGATTTCTCTCCAGGAGAGAGGTAGGTTCATCAAGCTTCTTCTTCATGTAGGCATGTTCAAGGTGGAATCCCTTCCCGCAGTATGAACACTTAACTTTTTCCTTACCATGGTGCCCTTTTCTTTTGTTCTTCTTTGAGCCAGAAGACTCACCATGCTGCTGGTTTTCAACTCTAGGATTAGGAGCATCAAATTTAGTTTTTTGGTTCTTCTACTGCTTTACTTTACCCTTCAGATCGTTGGGCCCTGAGACATGGAGGGCTTGATCACGGGAATATCTAATGATCCCCATCTAGACAAGCTTGTCATGTTCACTTGTTAAGGACTCAATGAAGGCATTGAGTGTAGGCATCTTCCATCCAGGGGTTGTGAGCTTCCCCGCACGGAATGTAGAAACAAAAACTGAATAATCAGCCCCAAGTTTGGAGAGTATGGAAAGGATGAGTTGATCATTTTCCTTCTCCACTTTGCATTGCTCCAAGAGTAAAACAGTGTGCTTGAAATTTGTGAAAAAGTCATTCAGAGTCTCGAAATTGGAGAGCTGGAGAGACATTAATTCATTTTCGAGCTGGTAAACTCTCAAGTCATCTTGCTTTCCATATAGAGTTTCCAATTTGTCCCATATTTATTTTGGAGTCTTCAATCCCGCAAGATGGAAAAGAAGATCCCGGGAAATAGAGAGGCACAAGAAACCGAATGCTTCATCCTTCTTGTTCAAGAATATTGATTTTTCTATGGAAGAACCAAGCTCATCGTCAGTGTCCATGGTGACTCTAGAGTCCTCTGGAGCGCAGCTGAATCTCCATGTCACCTTTCCATGAGTGGAAATTGTATGGAGTCAAAAGATCTACTGAGGAGGCCATCTGGATCTGCTGGAGCGAATGCTTCACCTGTAGAAAACCTGAAAATCACAATAGAAAGGGAAATGTAAGGTCGAACAGCCTGCACATTTTATGCTTTCATCACATCCAGCATAGTCAATTAAGCAAGCTTGATCAACAAGTTCTTTACTTGGGGTATTAAGTGTTAAGCCTTGGCTTCTGGTGCAGTGCTGGATTTTTGAGCTATTGCTCAATTTTCATGCAGAAATCTGTCAAAAGCTTGTTTTTGAGAGATAGAGCTTCATCCCACCGTGAGCTCTGATACCATATTAATCTTACACATTGATCTAGGGACTAAACATCAGTCTCATCAAAGATTAATCAACAAATAACTCATGAAATGGTGTAATCGGACTACAAAATGAGTAGCCCTCTATATATTCACACAAAGAATGAGAAATTGCATTGCAATGTCATGCTGCAAGCATGAATGAGAAGCAATTCGAATTCCTAAGGAGGTCATTCGAATTGAATGAGTGAGTCTAGCTTAACTGAATGTAAGCCACAGTCAACACTCAAGTTAACCACTAATCAAAACCCTAATTGACTCAATTGAGCCCTAACTAAAGTCAGAGTGCAATAAATGACGAGTCTCAATCGAAAGAGATCAAACACATGTCATAACAAGCCAACCATCAAGTGCTAGCGCTTCAATGACTCCAATGAACCCCGATGAGGTTAACTGAAGTGTAACTGAACATCAGAAGTGGTTGGAGGCGCCCATGTTGACTCTAGTTCATTAAATATTCATTAAATAGTCAACTTAATGAAGGGAGGCACCTTCACTGCCCTATTTAACTGATTGTAACCATCGGTTAGCAATTAGGTGCATTAATATCACTCAGATCACCCCCGGAGTTCTCCAGTTAGCCTCCCCGAATGTAGAAGAAGGCTAAGTTAGCCTCCTTGACTGAAGGTAGGCGTGGATCTGATCTAGCTGGTGACATTTAATGCTCCACTTATGTTAATTAAGCCAATAATACTTAGGATAGTGGTTTAAATAGGCCAAATTGACCAACATGAGTGTGTAAGGTGGTAAATGTCTCCAACAAAAGTCCATTGCTTCTTTTAGATCCTACAAGGGTTGCATCTTTTAACATATCTGCAACAATAATTCACTTTACACTTCACATTCCAGTCAAAGCGATAACTCATCTACAAGGGCCACAATTAATTACATTACAAAGAGAGATGAAGCATGTGAAATATATTTTGATAGATGAGATGAGTCTTTTTGGAAAAAATATTTTGATAAAAATTGATTCAAGACTTCGCCAAACCTTCCCAAAAAATGCTAATATTCCTTTTGGTGGAAGGTAAATTATATTGGTCGGTGATTTGGGATAGTTGTCACCTATCATGGATAAACATCTATATGCATCTGAAGGTAATGCAAAGAAATTCTGGAAATCATTCACGACAGTTGTGACCCTTGATACTGTGTTTTGACAAGATGGACAAAGAAATGATCAAGAATGTTTTCTCCATGTGTTAATGAATGTCAGAGATGAAATTCCAATGGTAGAAGATTGGAAAATACTTATGACTCAAACATATACTTCCTTAGATGCTTCAGTGAAAGATTCATTTGATAAGGAAATACATCTATTTACGAAAAATGATGATGTACACAATCATAATAAGAGTTTAATAAGAAACTTGAATTGTCCCATTGCAGCTAGTATTGCTACATCGGTAAGAAGCAATTATTATATGGAAAGAGATGAAGAAAACTTAGAGCTTGAATTAGTTATAGTAGTTGGAGCAAGGGTAATGCTCACATCAAACTTATGGATAGATGCAGGACTCGTCAATGGTGGTCTTGGAGTTATACAACAAATTGTATATAACTCTCGAATTTCACCTCCAGAACCACCCACATATGTTTTAGTGAGATTTGATCATTATCTCGGGGTTCCATGGGATGAATCATTCCCTCAAGTTGTTCCTATTATACCTGTCGAAAGAGGTAATAAAAACAACTTCCATTGAAACTCGCTTGGGGCTTAACAATTCATAAGTCATAAGGATTTACATCGGACAAGGCTACAACTAATATTGGAAAAAAAGAAAGACAAGGTATGACATTTATAGCAATATCTCAAGTTAAAGATTCGGTGGGTCTGCGATTTCAACCTCCCTTTTCATATGATCGATATGAAAAGATGTCAAAACTATCTGGTGTAAATATAAGAAAATATGAAAAAGATAGATTGAGATTGACCACAATGTAAACTATTTGTTGTTTGCATATGTGATACACATTCCTTATAATTTGACTTATTCTTTACTATATAATTGTCTCTTTTTTTTCAAATTAACTGATGAATATATGCAACTCTTTCCTTACAATTTAACTTAGTCCTTAGAGTATAACTATCTCTTTGTTTACAACTTAACTAATGAATAATCATCAAACCCAATGTTGAGAAGGTGAACTTAACAATCTTGATCAAATTCCAGTTTTATGTC
The DNA here is from genome assembly GCA_001517045.1 of Pseudotsuga menziesii. NCBI lineage: Eukaryota > Viridiplantae > Streptophyta > Pinopsida > Pinales > Pinaceae > Pseudotsuga > Pseudotsuga menziesii. The sequence continues at coordinate 456,661 of LPNX010227611.1, forward strand.
ACTTCCCATGATTGGAACCAACCTAGATCCAAATCCAAGGCTCTTTCAAGCGCCGGGAGGGATCAAATCTCTCTAGGTGCAAACCTCGCTTTAGGTATTGCACTAAAAAAGGGGACATGATAACATGAGGCCAAGAGGTTTTCACTTCAAGAGATTTGATCCCTATCGACGCTTAATAGAGCCTTGGATTTGGATCCAGGATAGTTATTAGGCTAGAGAAAAATACATCAACAAATCAGTCTTTATTAATCAGCCAAATAGTCTGTTAAAATAACAATCTCAAAATCCATCGATCATCAAGTTATTCACCTGTAGACATAACATGTCGATACACATGAACCTCCTCTGTGGATATAATTGAAACATACCTCGAATCTAGAGTTAAAGTTTTTTTTCAAGAAGAAAATGTGGATTTCCTTGATATTCATTGAATCAAAGGTAGCAATATGCATATCAATGATAATAAGTATCATATCCAACAAATATCCACAAATATTGCTCATCAAAAGGAGCAGCCAAAACAAGCTCCCGTCCTTAGAAAAAATACTCCGGCCGATACAAGATAGCGGTATCAAAAGCAAACTCTAAAAAAGTAGTCACCAAAAAGGAGCATCTAAAACAAACTCGCATCCTGATTAATAAACTCCGGCCAATACAAGATAGCAACTTCAAAAGTAGACTCCAAAGGAACTACATCATAACAGAGATAAAAAAAAAGAGAACTCCATCTCTACTTGAATCCTATGATCTATAGAGAACAAAAAATGAGTGGAGAAATATGGAGTCAAAGTTGTCCCAACTTTATCGTTCTTTATTGTAAATAGCATCAAAAGGCTATATGGATCAACAAGCGACCAACAAAAGACCATTGGAGTAAAAAAACTAGGTATTACAAAACTCTTTTTTCCTAGGTTAGTATTTTCTCCAGCATTTGGTTTAAGGGAAATGCCCCTTGGTCCTTGCAGTTTATTTTGTGCTTTGTTTTTACCTTTCTTTTATGCATTTTTTTGCTAAAACATCTTGATATGCAATGGGTAATTCTATTAGTCAATGTCGTGGGTTCCAGTTAAGGTTATGCAATTTCTTAGCATCCTATTTAAGTTTATGACTATTTCTTTACAGATTGTGTTGTTAGTATTAATTACTTCTAGGGTATTAGTGCACTCCCTCTAGCTAGCACACACCATTTGTAAAATGATCACCTCCAACTCCTTTCTTTCGGCTAGTGATAATGTGGGTACTTCTCATTCATTCGTCATGTAGACCACCTCTCTTGAAATATGTGGGTGATAGATTGATCACTATCTCGCATCAGCTAAACATGAATAATAAAACCAGAATATGTAGAGTTTCTTGTGGAAAAAAATTGGTTGACCGATGAAAAACAAGTGGAGATACCTCCAAAGAAATTAATATGCCATTTATTTTATGCAGATCGGTAGCCACGTTCTCCTGAAAACCTACACAATCCATTAATAACTCTTTGAAAACCGTGGAAAGCAATAACTATCTGATTTTCATACCTTCTTCATATCAATGTGGGAGATTTTTTTCTTTAATGTATAATATGTGGCTTAATAATGTACAATCCAACAAAAATTTCATCTAAGTGTTAGGTGACAAACACTGCAAATATTCTTTGAAATTTATCTTTTGAGAGTGGCGTACTCTCCTACCTTTCTCAACACTATTGTTCATTATGTGATAGCTTTATTTCTTGTCACCTAACACTGCAAATATTCTTTGAAATTTATCTTTTGAGAGCGGCGTACTCTCCTACCTTTCTCAACACTATTGTTCATTATGTGATAGCTTTATTTCTTTTCATGACAAGCTTTTGATTCTTTGATTTTAACTCTATACAAAAAAATAAAGCATACAGTTATGTTATCGTATTTTCTAAAAGTCATTTTAAAAAGTAATAAGTCCACCAATAATTTCGTCGAAGGCGTTTTTACTATGGAGACGTGGTCTCAAAATATTCCTCGTCTCCCTGTCCACTAAAATTCCGACACGTGTCCCTGGTGATTGGCGATTTTAAGTACAACACACCCATGGTTAAAATTTCTGGTTATTATATCCCGTGATCCGACAGGGACCAAAGAAGGAGGCATGGAGTTGATCGGTTAAATACACGTTCTAAAAACGCTCAGCCTTTATTCTGTGTGTTTGTATTCTTTCCGCATAACTTCTTCCTCCGCCAACTCCATCCTTATTTTAAACTCGCTCTGCGTTCTTTTTTATCAGTCTGCCTCTAAAATTGGCGAAGATTTTGGCCTCTAAATTGGTACGATTTGCAGTAAGAAGAAAAAGAACTGGAGAGAAAATGCAGGCTATTGCAGGAAGCACGCCCATGGTTAAAATTTCTGGTAAAAAATTATTTTACAGAGTAACTATTTAACAATATTTTGGTAGGTACAGCACGCCGATGGTTAAAATTTCTGATTATTATATCATGTGATCCGGTAGGGACCGAAGAAGGCGGCATGGAGTTGATTGGTTAAATACACATTCTGAAAATGGTCAGGCTTTATTCTATCTCTTTGTATTCTTTCCGCGTAAGTTCTTCCTCCACCAAGACCATCCTTATTTTAAAATCCCTTTGCGTTATTTTTTATCGATGTGCCTCTAAATTTGGCGGAGATTGTGGCCTCTAAATTGGTACGATCTGTAGGAAGAAGAAAAATACATTGTCACTCAAAGAGGAAAAAGTTACGCGAAAAGAATATGAATAGACAGAATAAATCCTGATAATTCTCTTTTCGAAACAAGTTAAATATAAGGATGGACTTGGCGGACGAAGAAGTTACGAGGAAAGAATACGAACAGACATAATAAATCCTGAGCATTTTCAAAATGTGTATTTAACCGATCAACTCCAAAGAGTCTTGTTTTCATAAAAGCTACCAGAAACCAGAGTTTCATGCGATTCTAGGGAGCACTTTCGAGCTTATCTCGATTTTCCACCGCTTTCAGGCAAATTTTTAGGCTCAAAATGCGTTACCTTTTTTACCACTTTGCCTCATTTCCATTTCTAGGATCTTCCTGAGAAATTAAGTAAACGTCCACAAGATTTAACTATAACATTGTAAAAATTTCCATTTTGGCAGCTATTTTGGTCCCAGCCCGGGTTGTCTTGGTCTCATCCACTTTCTGGATTGCTTCGATCTGTTATGTGGGCGTGTTTGGAGTTAGGAAACTTCAAAGATGTGGCAGTTTTCATGAGTTTTTTTAGATGGTTAATATAAAACCAACACGTTCTAAAATTCAAAACCAAACTGATATTGAATCACAGATGCCTAGCCCCAGGACTTCCAAATGCTATGGATTTCAAAATCACATATGCCTAGCCTCCATGGGTACAATTTTCATCTCAACGGATCTGCTAGATAGATTTCCACTGATTTTCAAATTTGATTGATTGAATACCTATAGGAAATGTATACTCCATTGATAATAGCCATCTCTATGTTGTAATCTTAGTGGGGTTAATCAGAGTAGTAGAAATACAATTTTGTCAGTATGGAGTTCATGTCTTACAGACCATATTTAAGCATTTAAGCAGTCAACCGCATAGTAGTTCATTCATAAGTCAAGTTGTTTTGTAAATTTTTACTCATGTAATATTAGTTCAACCGCATAATAGTTCATTCAGAAGTCAAGTTGTTTTGTAAATTTTTAGTCATGTATTATTAGTTTACAATTTTTAATGTTACTTTGTAGCATTCAGGAGAAGCCAAAATATGTAGATGAAGTTGTAAAAAAAGGTTTGTAGACTCAATAAATTTTACAAGGAATATTATAAATTATGAACAAGAATGAGGATCTGAAATGGGTTTATTGCCTGAAATTTGTAACAAAGAAAACCCAACATCCAGAAGAAAAAAGGATTCTTGTCATTCAGTTCTTGGCTTCTCTATCTTTTAGGATATACCTGAACAATTTCTGCATGCAGCAATGGACCTCTCAAGCCAACATCAATAGAGGAAGCTACCATTACAACAGGACCAGTGAGAAATCTAATAGCCATTGCTAATCCAGAAACAGATTTTCCACCTGCTATTATTTTTGGTTGCAGTGCCATGAACAACCCTATTTGTTGCGCATTGACAAGCTTATCAAAAACGCAATAAGTACTTGGAATAATTGTGTATCTATCCGAGTGCAATATACTTATCTATTTATCTTTTTGCAGCTGATCGAACCCCTTGAAACACCAAAAATTTCAATATAATGCAAGTCAAAAATAATACAAACGATCGACCTTAATCTTGGAGCATTTTAAACTTGGTTTTGTTGAATTTTAGCATTAGCAAAAATACTTAAAAATTTGCAGATGAAATCAAACAAATAACAAGTGCAATAAAATAACATTCATCACATCAACACAATGGACACAAGAGTTTTTCACTAGGGAAACCTTCAAAGGACAAAACGCCCAAAAAGCATTGGTAGCTCATCTCGTAAATGAGATGACTTAGGAAATTATTCAAAACGTTCCTCAAACCCCAATCTGGTTAAACCACAATTTACGGTAATATTTTCTCAGTAAAAATCAGAGCAAGGGTTTCAAACCCTAGTATCTGAAATTTCCAGATCTGACTGGAAAAGATCAGTACTGTCCAAAACAACAATCTGCTCAAAATTATCAGATCTTCCCAAAAATATCAGATCTGTCCAAAAATATCAGATCTTCCCTAAAATATCAAATCTTCCCAAAAATATCACATATGTCCAAAAATATCATATCTACCCAAAAATATTAGATCTATCCAAAAATATTAGATCTGCCAAAAAATCACAGATCTGCCCAAAAAGAAGGTGGTTGCCTAGATCAGAATTGTGGTTGCTTGGATCTAGAGAATGGTTTCCTGGATCTGAAGGTATGAAGGTGGTTTCCCTAGATCTGAACTTGGTCGCCCAGATCTGAAGATAGATGCCCTAGATCTGAACTTGGTTTCCCGGATCTGGAGAATGGTTGCCCAAATCTGAAGATATGAAGGTGGCTGCCCTAGATCTGAACTTGGCTGCCCAGATTTGAATATGGATTCCCTAGATCTGAACTTGGCTAAAGATGAGGGTTTGGTAAAACCCTTAAGATAGAAAAGATAAGAAACCCTAGCTGAGGGTTAGTTGATTTGGATGCCCTAGCTAAGGCAAAAACATAAAAACAGTCTTCTTCAGTAATGGCAGCTTCACCTGTGAGAGCAAAATTGAATGTATAATAATGAGAATACCTAATCTTATTATATAGTCTTCATTCACCTATAAGTGGGCCAAAATTAGGAAAGATAAAATAATAATATTTTATTCTTGTCCTAATTTCACTTTTACCTTTTTACCAAAAAGGTCATTTTAGTAAATTTGACTTTACCCAAAAAGTCCTTATTTATTTTTTACTTTCCCCTGTGGTCATTTCCTGTGGTCTTTTTTATTCAAAAAGTACATCATTATAAACCGAGAGAGCTACTAATGCTTTTATCTCACACTCTATGTGACACCTGGATCTGGTACTAGGGTAAATTAACCAAAGGTAACTAATCCTTGGAGAAGTACACACAACCCATAGATTAAAGGTCAGAGTGCCACACATGCCTAGACCTAGTCTAGGGTTTACAGTGCCTTCCTCATAAAAGACCAGGTTCCTCCATTCTCCAAGAGAATGGTTACTCATAACTAGTTGAGTCTACCAATACTAGACTGGTCCACATCGTGGTCCCAGATGATATGTCTACCATTCAACAGAATGGTCACTCAACACTAGGTTGAGTCTACCTAAGGAAAAGGTGGGTCTATATCGTTGTCCCAAACCAGATATCTACCATTCAATAGAATGGTCACTCAACAGTGGGTTGAGTCTACCTAGGGCAGAGCTAGTTCTATATCGTGGTCCCAGACCAGATATCTACCATTCAATAGAATGGTCACTCAACGCTAGGTTGATTCTTCACCATGATCCCGGACCAGGTGGCCCCATTTTCCTAAGAGAATGTCTCTCGATGCTGCTTAGAAAAATAAACACTCCCTCTCAACGAGAGAGGAATTCTATGGCATACCAAGCTTGTCACGAAAGTACACTAAATTTGATGCTGACAAAGGCTTGGTTAAGATATATGCAATCTGTTCATCTGTACGAATGTACTGCAACTTCAAAGCACCTATTTGTGCTGGGTATTTGATGAAATGTTACCTCATTTCAATGTGTTTCAATCTATCATGAAACAATGGGTTTTGTGAAAAAATTATGCAACTCTGATTATCGCAATGGATGTTCGTTGAGTCAAGTTTTCCCCTGAATAGATTAGATATCAATTTTTTGATCCAACCTGCTTCCTTGCAGGCATCACTTGCAACGACATACTTTGCCTCAGCTGTACTCTGAGCTATGGAATCTTGCTTCCTGCTAGCCGAAGAGATCATTGCTGATCCCATACTAAAGTAATAACCAGAGGTACTTTTCTGGTCAACTGCACTACTAGCCCAATCTGAATCAGTATATACAGATAACATTACTCCACTACTGGAAGTAACCCTGACCCCATAGGTGTTGGGCATGCATTGATTCAGAGCATTATCTGTGTCTGGTCTCGTATGCACGAGGTGCATCCAGGATCCAAAAACGTTGTCTATACAAAGTAGAGTCCATACTCTGTGAACTGGTAGCTGAGTCACACAACTTTGTTAAGTTGATGGTCATGGGTATGCCCATAGACTTGAAATCATGCATCCCAAATCTTTGCAAGATGTCTCCTGCATACTTTCCTTGTGTCAGGAAGATGTTTCCTAGCTTTTTCCAGTCTTCTAAGCCAAGGAAATAATGCACTAATTCAAGATCTCTCATCTCGAATTCAAAGGTAAGCTCCCTCTTACATTGTTCTATCAATTGTTCAACACATGCAAGGAACAATTCATCTGCATATAGAACAAGTATCAAAACATGATTATGAACAACCTCAAAGTACAAGCCTATTAAAGGAAATTTGGGGTCTAAAATGGGCCTTATAAAAAAATGCGCCATGGATGAGTTGGATAGAGTTGGATTTTTTAAGCCAATAAAATTCCAATATCTTTGGTCAACCATTATAGTTGACTTGGACATATAATGCTTATGTGTCATAATTTTATTTGACAATAGCTAACTCCATATCAACCTCACATTGGTTAAGATCGTAAAATTATCATCTCAAAATACGATATATATACTTGAAATAATAAATATATAATATTTTATTTGATCATTACTTCCAACTCATTAAAAAAATAATTCTTGCATTAATTAAAATTATAGTGGAGACATTTTGAAATACTAAAATCATTTACTAATCAATATTTAAAAAACAAAACTAAATAGTATTTAATTTTAAAATGACTTATCTTGAAATACTAAACAAAAATATTTAGTATTTTTAATATTATTCTCCATTTTTTGGGATAAACCGTAGTTCACGCGGCTTTGTTCATAGTAAAAGTTTAATAATACATTTCACTTCGGTAAAAATATAAGAAAAAAATTCTATCAATATTACATTTACACTAAAATTTGCAATATTACATTTACATTAGAAATGGATAAACCGTAGTTCACCCAACTTTGTTCATATTAAAAGTTTAATAATACATTATTACATTTCCCTTTGGTAAAAGTATAAGAAAAAAATTATATCAATATTACATTTACACTAAAATTTGCAATATTACATTTACATTATAGATTTTCTATGCGGTCTAACAATGTCTTTTTAATATTTAGATTTTGCAATATTACATTTACACTATAAATTTTCCATGTCGTATAACAATGTGGTTATAAGCAAATTCATCGTTATATAAATGGAAATATTGAAAAAAAAATCAATAGTTTTATATATTTTAAATCTTTTAGATTTTTATTTTAAATGTTATTTAAATTTTTTTAAATTTACATGATAATAAAAATATTATATTTTTATATTTTATAATTTTATTATAAATATTATATATAAATTTTTAAAAATCAAGTATGAAAAAAATTATATAAGAATATATAAGGTTTATTAGATTATAAAAATTATATAAGAATATATATGGTTTATTAGATTATATAAATTATAAGAACATATATTGTTTATCGTTTTTTAATGTAATATTTTTATATGAATTAATATAAAATTTATATTAAAAAATAATAGTGATTTTTTTTTAATATGATTGTAATTATATTTTCCATTATAATTTAAATATGAATATATTTGAGTTTTGCATTTTATTAAATATATAAAAAGTAGCGGTGCAATTATTTAAAAAAAAAATTAATATAAAATTTTAAAAATTCCACTATATCATTTATTATGTGTGCACGAGAACCTAAATATTTCATTAATATTTTTAACCGATATCTCCTTACTCTACATTAACTCAACACACTTGTCAACTACCATTAATGAGACAATTTAGGTTGACTTTCAGTAGATTTAATGTGACATGGCATATTTGTAGTGTGATTTTTATTATTTTCTTTAGGAGGCCCATTTTAGACCCCAATTTTCCTCTAATAAGTTAGACTTAGTTGTAATTTTGGAAGACCCCAAGTCATGGAGCAATCCATCCAACCTCACATACCAAACGCTTGGAGCATTTTTTAGTCCATACAAGGATTTCTTCAGTTTACATACATGGGTCTTCTTCCCATGAGTCACAAAGCCTTCAGGTTGTTCAATATGAGCTTCCTCCTCAATCTTACCATTGAGGAAGATTGTCATTACATCTATCTGATGTAACTTCCATCCGAAAAATGCAACAAGTGAAATGATGGTTCTAAAGGTAGTATACCTGTCAATAGGAGAAATTGTCATTACTGACTTTCCTGTTGGTCCGGGAACAACTTCCCACACATCATTCTTCATGATTGACTTGTCCTCTTCAATCATGGCATCAACCCATACTTGTTGGCTTGATGCTTCTTCGTATGATGGAGGTTCTGTACTGTCAAGCTGGTTGATAAGACCTGAGTACTTCTGTGGTATTTCTCTGAAAGTCCCAGGAGGAGCTTTAAGCTTCTTGCCTTCTTGTACCATTTCTTGGTACCGAGCTGGTCTTCTTTTGGAAGGAGGAACTCCAAGTAGTTCTTCTTATGGACTTTCAGTGTCTTCTGGAACATCTGGAATTTGATCCTCAAATTCCTCTTCCTCCCTCTGAGTTTCTGAAACTGAAAACTCCAGTGGAGGTACTTCATCTTCCTTTGAAAGCTCTTTTGTTTTAAACAAAACTTTCTCATGGAAGACCACATCTCTACTAACTATCTTCTGTAAGCCTGGAAGTGTTGTTCAGTGAAGGTTGTTAGATTTTTATCATTCAAGCTATATGATCTTAGGATCTTATCTAAGAGAATAACAAGCACAGCAATCAATCAGTACAATAGATAATGAACACAAAGATTTTCCTCGCGGAAACCATAAAGGATAAAACCCCGCAACTTCCTCAAAGATAGAATGAGCACAAAAAGTAAAACCCAAAGATACAAAGATGATCTCCCGACAACAGTTCTCTCTCTCTCTCTCTTGTCCCAGCTTCTTCTCTCTCTCAGTTATGCACTACAACTAAGTGTGAGTGACTATGTGATAAATAGAGAGGCTCACTCTCTATTTATATTCTTTCATTCACTTAATATTTGAATATGTTATGTAGGCTCGAGTAACCACAACTAGGGTACTAATGACCTGAATTACAGTGGAGGGGACTTCCTCATGACTTTTAGTAATTCTCCTGATATGAACATGGGGGTACAAATAAATACAATTGATTCTCCTGATAGGAGCATCAGGGACCAATGAAATACAATATATACAAGTGAATACATTTCGAAGTTACAAATATATCAACACTCCCTCTTAACTAGGAAGGTATTCTCTTGACACAATTCATCAGCACAAGTCTTCTGCTTTGGATCATCATCAAAGTTGGATCATCAGTGGATCATCATCAAATATGGATCATCACTAGATCATCATCAAATATAGATCATCACTCGATCACCATCAAAGATGGATCATCAATGGATCATCATCATCACTGCTTCCACTATCTTGATCAAATGGTGTTATCTCTCAATTCTACACGTCACCGGAAGTTCTACAGAGCGAGCCCTTTTTCATGTTGGTTGTAGGCCTAGCCTCCAGGTAGGTCTTCATCTTCTTCAGCACTTATATTTGACCTAGTCAAAAAATCCCACCCATCACTTACTTCTGACCCTGGGAGGAACACATCCACCACCATGTTAGAAAGGCACGCCCAATGCTCACATCTAACCTCATCATGTTAGAAAGGCCCAACACTCACATTCGACCTCATCATGTCAAAAAGGCTCATCCAGTAGTCACATCTGACCACATCATGTCAGAAATGCCTAGCACTCACATCTGACCTCATCATGTCAGAAAGGCTCGTCTAGCACTCACATCCGACCTCATCATGTCAGAAAGGCTCGTCCAACTGTCACATCTAACCACATCATGTCAGAAATGCCTAGAACTCACATCTGACCTCATCATGTCAGAAAGGCTCAACACTCACATCTGACCTCATCATGTCAGAAAGGCTCATCCAGCACTTATATCTGACCATGTTAGAAAGGCTCTGCACTTACATATGACCCAGTCAGAAAGGCTCTGCACTTACATCTGACCCAATCAGAAAGGCTTTGCACTTATATCTGACCATGGGAGGCCCAACCTACTACCATGTCAAAATGGCTCTGCACTTACACCTGACCATGGGAGGCCCAGCCTACCACCATGTCAGAATGGATCTACACTTACATCTGACCATGGGAGGCCCAACCTACCACCATGTCAGAATCGATTTGCACTTACATCTGACCATGGGAGGCCTAGCCTACCACCATGTCAGAATGGCACACAGACTCACCACTTCCCCTTGGAAGGAACCACGATCTGGAGAACACCAAGCTTCTCCCTGAAGTACTCAAACTTCACTTTGGCCATTTCTAGCATAGAATCACATCGGGGATGATTAGGTCCAAGGATAACCTGTGAACATCGCCAGGACCGATTACATCTGAGGAAAACCTATAGGACCGTTTACGTCTGAGCCACCTGCTAGCTTCACTAGTATTTTATGCTCAGACAACCTATCTCACTGGCTATGCTAGAACTCCCTCTTTCAAGAGATCTCAATCTGTATCACATATTGGAACTTCACTGCTCATCTCTGCATCATACAAAAATGCAAGTCAGATCAATCAAATCAAATAGTAGTTTTCAAAAGAAACATACTACCTCCCAAATAGCCGAGCAAGTGGCAACATATTTTGCCACGGCTATTCTCAGCGCCACGTGGGACTGCTTCCTGCTAAATGAAGAGATCACACTTGATCCCATACCGAAGCAGTACCCCGAAGTTCTCTTCCTATCAATGGCACTGCCTACCCAATCCGAATCCATATACCCCTCTAGGTTAATCTTCTGATTCGCTTCATACTTGAGCCCATAATAAACTGTACACATTAGATACCTCATTACATGCTTTGCAACCATCGGGTGAACATGTCTCAATGTGTTCACAACAAAGAAAATATCTGGTCTCATATTCATCAGGTACATCAAGGAACAAATCATCTGACAATACATCATGGCATCAATCATCTCTGATGAAGCATCACTCAATAGCTTCAGGTTCTATGCCATAGGTGTAGTCATGTCCTTGCAGTCCATCATCCTGAACCTCTTCAGGATCTCCACTACATACTTCCCTTATCCAAGGGAGATTCCATCTGCACACCTTCATGCCTAGAAAGTAGTGCATCATATGCAAGTCCTTCATATCGAACTTTGCAGTAAGTATCCTTCTTGCAACTTTAATGAGTTCCTCTTTTCTGTCAGGAACAAGTCATCAACATATAACAGGAGCATCACTGGTCTTCCATCTTCAACCTTGAAGCAAAGGTTGGAATATGCTTTGCTCTCAGCAAAGCCTAGATCCATCAGTAAGCTGTCCATCTTGTCGTACCATGTCGAACCTCGGGATCTTCTGCAGTCACTCCCTCTGAAGTGGAGAATCATTCTCCCTCTACCTTTCGTACTCTATGCATTGAAACATTCTATATCAGAGTGACAAGTAGCTTCCTCTGATACTAATTTTCTATGTATCAATCTAGGATCACTGGATACCAAGATCCTCTATCTTGAACCTTTTCAAAAGTTCTTTTCGCACCCATCTGTGAGTTTGTCATCCTCTATAGGATTTCATCTTCAACCTTGTAGCAAAGGTTAAGATCTTCATCACTCTAGATGATCTTCAAGCTCCTCATGTATGTGTTGTCCCATGGGTATCTTCTGAGCTCGTACAAGGCCTTATTTCATTTGTACACATGATTATGCATGTCATGTGTCTTATCTTCCAATGGCAGAAAATGTATTTTCGTAGTCTATGCCTTATTTCCGTGAGAAGCATCGTGCTACGAATATTGCCTTGTATCCCAAGATGTTGCCATCTACCACATGTTGGATCTTGTAGATCCATATGGAAGGCATTACGGACTTCCCTTCAAGTCTCGATACTGCATCCTAGGCATCATTCTTCTTGAACTGGTACTCTCCTTCCCTTTCTTCTTGGCTACTTCTTCATAGCTCGAAGGCTTTGCATCAATGATGTCGTTCAACAATGTCACATAACTACACTGTGTCTGAGACCTCTTCTTTCTTTGAAAGTATCGTCATATTATTCTTCATCTTGGATCGAACTGTCGTCACTTGTTCTTTGGAACAAGTCTCATCCTTCTTTTCTTGTAGGTGATTTGTATGCGATCTTTCCTACAAGTCAAATGCACCAGTTGTATGGTTAGAAGCATTTCATAAGGCATATTCACAATGGAAAATTCTTATGCATAAAGATATAATCATGCAACTATTTTAGCCAGTACAACATTCATCCATATCTCACGAAAACTTTATAGATTCCTTCCATCTCTACCAAGACATCATTGAGATTGTGCACTAATCCAATATGTCTGCAAAGAGGTTTCCTTCTAGATAAGTAGCAATGGAGAATTGTATAGCACCATGAGCTACTTACCCATCACATGCATATTAGTAGTATAATGTCATTAATGCAAACATTCTATCATGCATAACACATCAACTAAATATAAACAAATGCATAACAAAACAATATCATGAAATGACAATTGAATACTTATCTTTATTTGTTTCGTGGGTAGACTCCTTCTTTCAGCTTCATCATCTTCTTTGAATCGTGAGAGCTTGATCTTCAGTTGCTCCCATATTCTCTTTCTCTTATTATGAGTCGAGCTTCTTCTTATGTGCACTCTTCGTAGAGTCTGCTGAAAGTAATCACTTCCTTCTAGCACACATTCCTCGAATGAGTGAATCCCATGATCCTGGGAGGCCATTCAAGGTGGTTATAATAGTATCTTATTCTTCTTCGACTGCTTCGTCATAGCATCGAACAATTCCTTTTGCTGTCTTCAGGGATGACACATGAGGGATGAGATGATCTTTAATAGAATCTGCAATGATTCTCTTGGATCTATCCTTAGCCTCATCTCCCTTTGTTTCCTAGACCTTTCTTATACGGATCCAAGTCAATTTCTTGAAGGATCACGAAGTTCCTACACTTCATCTGATTTATATTATTTTCTTCAAATAGATTGGTCAAAGAATCAAACATATCCTTAGGTGTCTTAAGGGAAAACACTTGTGGTATAAGGTGATGGAATCAATAATAATCATTTTGGCCTTGACCAAGTTCTTCTTGTGTAAGGATTTAGCCTCATCTCCCTCTGGAACTGGAACCTCTCCACTTATGTAGGTGTCCAATTCATTTTCTTCAAAAACCAGTGAAATTATATACTTCCATGCTTGGAAGTTGTCAGCTTCACCAAGCTTGTCATCAAGTTGGTGTGATTAGTCATCTTAAAATGAGAACCTCAACTGTAAATAGCAAAAGATTAGATCTTACCGATTTGAGGCGTCCGTCCTGGTTGCGGAGTTGGCTGATCTAGGGTTTTTCACAGAAACCCTAATTTTAAAACTTGGAATCTTTCAGATCTGATTGGATATAAATAAATACCTTTTCAAGGTGAGCTATCCAAAGTACTCCTTTTTTGAAAACAATGGAGGGAAGCTCCCGGAACAGGAAGCCCTAGTTTTTTTATTTCTTCTGCAGAAATTCATGATATTGTTTCTACATTATCTCCGAACATACTATTCCTCTATGTCTAAAATTTCATATTGAGGTAGCCTCATCTTTCCTTTTTCCAACACCATAGTTTTGAGCAGAATTGGTTTCACCATTTGGGACTTATGAGACTTGTCCCAAGGTGACTTATTTTAGGACTGTTCATTATAGCGAACTTGTACGGACTGACACGTGTCATTGTTTGACCTTCTGGGTCTAAAACTTTTACCATAGAAATTACAGTCCGTTCCCTATCTAGAAAATCTTGCAAAATTTTATTTGGACCTTCGTAGCACAAGATATAGCAATTCTCCCTAGGTGTCTTGTTTAGGAATGAATCCTAGAAGAGGCTAGAACACTGATTTGAAGGAATCATATCTTCTAGAATATAGTGAAACTAAGGCCAAAATTTTTATACAAGGTACATCAGGATTTTATCTTCATCCTGTGAAAATTTTGGCCCCTGAGACTTATTCAATCCCCATATATAGAGAATGTACCAAAACTACCAGTTTTAGTATTTTAGGGTTTTTCAGGCCTGGGTCAAACTAGGGTTTGACTTTTCGGGAGTTTTACTCAACCAAAAACTTTGAACTTGGTGTCTAAAATTCTATTTTGATGAGTAGATAAATCCTATGATGGGCTCACTCAAAAATTCCTCTTCTGTAAAAAGCCCTAATTTCCCGTAGCAAAAACTGAAAATGCCTGAAATCAAATTCTGCTTCAACAGAAAGATGCGCCCTTCAATGGAGAATTAGCCTAGCCTCCTTTTGCTGATGGATTGTGGAGAGAGACCCAAAAAGTAAGAATCCCTAGCTTCTGTAGCTGCACAATGTCTTCTTCTCAGGTTAGCTCTAATAGCGTGTTAGATTTTTATCATTTAAGCTATATGATCTTAGGATCTTATATGAGAGAATAACAAGCACAACAATCAATCACAATAGACAATGAACACAAAGGTTTTCCTCAGGGAAACCATAAAGGAGAAAACCCCGCAACTTCCTCAGAGATAGAATGAGCACCAAAAGTAAAACCCAAAGATACAAAGATGATCTCCCGACAGCAGTTATCTCTCTCTCTATCTTGTCCCGGCTTCTTCTCTCTCTTAGTTATGCACTATAACTGAGTGTGAGTGACTGTGTGATAAATAGAGAGTCTCACTCTCTATTTATATTCTTTCGTTCACTTAATGTTTGACTCTGTTATGCAGGCTCGGGTAATCCTAACTCAGTTATGTAGGCTCAAGTAACCACAACTAGGGTACTAATGACCCAACTTACAATGGAGGGGATTTCCTCATGACTTTTAGTAATTCTCCTGATAGGAACATCGAGGTACAAAGAAATACAAGTGATTCCCTCGATAGGAGCATCGGGGACTAATGAAATACAATATATACAAGTGAATACATTCTGAAGTTATAAATACTTCGACAAAGGTGTTCAAACCTCCTATACCACAACTCACATGGATCAACTGCATGAGTAGAATCCTCGGAATCCTTGTAAAGGCCTCCCTCTTGAACCCCAATCTATAATTCTGAGATTAGATATGTGTCTTTTGCCAATAAAAATACCTTCTTTTCCATGAAGAGGACTCTGTATCCATGTTCTTCTAAACTAGCAACAGATAAATGATTCTTCTTTAAACTAGGGACATAAAGAATATCATCAATATGAAGAACCATACCTGAGTCAAGCTGAAGTGAAGTTGAGCCAACTCCCTCAATCTTGTAAGTGGAGTCATCTCCAAGTTCTACCTAAGTGGTGAACTTCTTCTTTCTGTAACTAGTGAGAGTTATATGGTTACCTTTCATGTGCCTAGAGGCACCACTGTCCACCAACCAAGAAGTGGAGCAATCTGAGAAAGAACTAGTTAGAGTAGAAATCAAGAAGTACTCTCTTATAGGCTCTTCATCCTTGTTAGCCTTGGTTTTCTTCTTATTCTTCTTTGGTTCTTCATCTTCATCTTCTTCTTCTTCTGCTTCTGCAGTAGATGCTTGAATCCTTGGCTTGGGTTTCTTCTTGTTATGCCTGCAGTCTCTAGCAAAATGTCCAAACTTGTGGCAACTATAACATTCCACTTTTGACATGTCAGAAAACTTACCCTGAGGTTTATTTCCCTTCTTTTTCTGAGGGAAAGGCTTCTTGAATTTCTTTGTCTTTGCTGCAAGTGCAAGGTTGTCCTCCTTGATTACCTTACCAGATTTCCTTCCTTCTTCTTCTATGCAATCGTGCCAAATCCTTTCAAAGGTTGGTTGATTCTCTCGTCCACAGACGGATGCCATGAAAGTTTCCCAAGATCTTGGGAGACCATCAACCAGTGTTTGCACAAGGTCATCATCATCAATAGTAATATCAATAGCAATGAGTTGATCTCTTACCTGTGCAATCTTTGTGAAGAAGGAACCAATTATTTCATCTTTTTTTAGCTTCAAAGTTCGTAGCCTTTTCTTCAAGACTCTCTTCTAACTGGGATCCTTCTTTTCATATAGGTTCACCAAAGTATCAAAGCATTCTTTAGCAGTCTTCAAAGATGTGATGTTGGGCATCACTGACTCTCTAACAGAATCATAGATGATTCTTCTAGCCTTACCTTGCTTCCTCTTGTAAGCAAGTCTACCAACATTTGTTGTAGGCTCTTCAATGACATTAAGAACAATGTCATCCAAGTCATTCACATCTAGAATGGTTGTCAACCTGCCTTTCCAGGAGTTGAAGTTAGCCGAACCATAGAGCTTCTCTTCCAGGTTGAAACCATTGGTGGCCATCTCTATCGTTTCGTCAAATGTTAGATATGCAAATCTTATCCCAATATCTAGTGAAAAACAACAGTAGTGTCCCTTTACTGTGTTTTCAAATTCTAAGCTATGATACCATGTTGAATTTTAGCATTAGCATAAATACTTAAAAAATTGCAGATTAACTTAAACAAATAACAAGTGCAGTAAAATAACATTCATCACATCAGCACAATGGGCACAAGATTTTTTCACTGGGAAATCTTCAAAGGACAAAAACCCCAAAAAGCATTAGTATCATAGTAGCATTAGTTAGGAAATTCTTCAAAAATTTCCTCAAAACCCAATCTGGTTTAAACCACAATTTACAGTAAGATTTTCTCAGTAAAAAATTGAGCAAGGGTTTCAAAACCTAGTAATTGAAATTTCCAGATCTTACTAGAAAAGATCAATACTGTACAAAATAACAGTCTGCTCAAAAATATAAGATTTGCCCAAAAATATAAGATCTGCCCAAAAATATCAAATCTACCCAAAAATATTAGATCTTCCCAAAAATATCAGATCTGTCCAAAAATATCAGATCTGCCGAAAAATATCAGATCTGCCGAAAAATCACATATCTGCCCAAAAAGAAGGTGGATTCCCGGATCTGAAATGTGGTTTCTTGGATCTAGAGAATGGTTTCTCGGATCTGAAGATGTAAAGGTGGCTTCCCTAGATATGAACTTGGCTACCCAGATCTGAATATGGTTTCCCTAGATCTGAACTTGGTTTCCTGGATCTGGAGAATGGTTGCCTGAATCTAAAGATCTGAAGGTGGTTGCCCTAGATCTGAACTTGGATGCCCAGATATGAAGATGGCTGCCCTAGATCTGAACTTGGATGAAGCTAATGGTTTGGTAATACCCTTAAGATAGAAAAGATAAGAAACCCTAGTTGAGGGTTAGCTGATTTGGATGCCTTGGCTAAGGAAAAATCATAAAAACAGTCTTCTTCAGTAATGGCAACTTCACCTATGAGAGAAAATTTGAATGTATAATAATGAAAAGACTTGATCTTCTTTTATAGTCTTCATTCACCTGTAAGCACTACAACAAAACCCTATGATTAGCGTCTCTTTTAGCTTCCTTTTTAGCGTCCACTATCATTTTTAGTGTATTTTTCATCATGTTTTGGACAAAGTGGACGCTTTTCCATGGGATGGTGCTTTTAATGGCGTTATTTGCATCCCTTTTTAAAAGATAACACTATTTTGGATGCTAATTAGCATCCCAATTAATGTCCCAATTAACGTCCATTTTTAAAGTTGGCGTTATTTTGGATGCTAATTAGCATCCCAATTAACGTCCCAATTAGCGTCCCAATTAGAATCACAATTATCATCTCAATTAGCATCCCAATTAACATCCCAATTAGCGTCCAAAAAATCATCCCATATAATGCCTACAATAGCCTCCATAAAAACGTCTTGAATAGCATAGCGCCATATATTAATCCAGGGTTAGCGATAGGAATTGTGCCATGAGTTTCAACAGGAATAACATCCAACATAGCGTCAGGTATAACACCTAGAATAATGCCAGAAATTTTGAAAGGAACTGCGTTAGGAATTGTATTCGGAAAACGTCTGACATAACGTCATATATATCAATGTCATTGTCAATGATCATGATTCATGTGATAGTACTTTTGGATCTTGATTTATCCTAGTGGCACCTAAATGATCGTAATCATGGCACTTTTGGATCTTGATTAGTCCTAATGAAGGGTAAATTACCTTAATGCTAGCTAAATTTCTCTAATGGCATTTGAGTGTCCCCAACAACATTTGATAGACCCTAATTGCATCTTATTGGCCCTAACAACATGGTGATGATGCATTACAATAATTATGATGGAGCATATGGATATGATTTGATAAGTATTATGATCCATACTCATTTCCCAAATTTCCAATAGTCGTCTAGCCATAGATATGTCTAGATCAGAGATGTTGAAGGAATACAACCAATTTGATTCTTCAAGCAAAAGGTCAGTCTTATTCTTAGGCAACAAAGATGCTCTAAGAGTTTCTCCCATAAGAGCTTGAGTTTTAGATGCAATTTGTTTTGGAGAGTGGGCATTATCTTTGAATATTCGTTGATTACACTCGATATAGCTAAGCCAAAAAATAAATTTTGGCAAAGTTAACCAATAGGTTTTAAGACCTTATTTTTGGTCAAAAGTACCTTGATACATTCGATCCCAACTCAAAAAAACTTGTTGAATATTTCATGGCAGATCTAAATTGCCAAACCATGGACAGACCAATAGTTTCCAAACATTTTGGGCAAAGGGACAGTTTAAAAAATGATGTTGAATGGTTTCTTTACTTACGTTACAAAGCAGGCAACAGCACGGTCCTGCAAATCCTATTCTTTCAATATTCTCTCCTATTAGAATGCTTCCATGCACTAGTGTCTAGATAAACATGTCGATTTTTGGTAAACTTTTTAAATTCCATATTTATTTATTACACCACTTATTTATTACATCATAAGATGTTTTCCCCTTATACAATCATTTCCTCAAATTTTCTTTTCAAAACTTTGGCAACCATCTATTCTTGTTAGATGACCATCTAAGGCATTTCCATCATTCATGGTAATAACAAGTGGCCCTTTCATGTCAGGGCTTACTTCCCCTCCTTCAATGAAACCCAACCATCGATCTATTTTTTAATGCATTTCTATGCTGCAAACACAAATTTAAGCTCCATTATCTCATATGTTGGAGTATATAATGAGTTTGAAGGGTTGATCAAGCTATCATAAAATTGAGGGTATAGGTGGGGGATTAGATAGGGAAATGGAAGACAATGGTAGTGGGGATGAGGTTTCAATTAGAATACTTGGTGCTGAGGAACAAATAGGGGTGGTTCAACTTTAGACAAATATGATAGAATTAATAGGGTCTACTAATGTTATTAGTAATGGCCATCTTAAGGATTCATTTATTGGTTTGGATTCAACACAAGGTAAAAGTGGTGTTGATATTAGTGTTCATGGCACAAGATCGTTGGCTACGATTAACCCACTAATAATAAGTGCTAGTATAAATGGAAAAACTAATATCATAAACAATGTTGATAATGTAAATGGAAGGGATATCGCCTATATGATATTAAACAACTTGTGAAATGGATTTTGTAGATTTTATATTTTTCCTTATTGATGTTGGCGATGTGCACAATGAGCTCCAAATATATATCTTTAGTGTCAATTCTGGTGCAAACGCAGTTGAAATTTTGAGGGACAACTTGACTAAAGGTGTATCTCTTGGATTCCTTGTTTCACCATTTCTATATACCCTTGTCTTTCTCTTGTTGGCAATCTTATTTTTTTAAGATAAAAGTGATGCACTTTTCTTAAATCAAATGCCAATATATTTCAAAAAAATACATTTTTTCTTTATAAATCATTTTTCCTTAGGAATCGATGTTTACTCCATAAGGCATTTCTCCTTATGGAATCAATCTAACATATTTTCAATTTTATTCAATCTTGATACGTTGTAAGGCATTTATACTTATGGAATTGATCTAGAATTTTTTTCTTTTATTCATTCTTGGGTTTTCGATGTGTTAGATGACCATTGGAGCATGTTGATTTGTTGATCCACTGTTGCATGATATATAGAAGGTTTATATTTTCGATATAGATATTGAGTCTTTATCCATGAACTCCTTTCCCATGTTCCACTACAACTTCTCAAGCTCTAACATAGATTCACGAATCTAGTTTCCAATTTCCCCCACCCCCCCTAAGATTTCCTTCCCTAACCACACATAGCCTCTTAAAGGTATCATTAGCCCATGACTAAGAATGACAATTCCATTAGGTGGGTTCAAGAAATATGTATGTGTATCAATGCCTTTGGAATGACATTCTAGGGGAAAGGCCATGCCTATGGCACTAAAGAAACTATTGATGCATCCAAAAACATGAAAAATGCATTAAGGTACCATGCATGAATTCACAAGGATATTCATGGCACTATGTATCCAAGTCTTAGAGACTTGGGGGCTTGGACATGGTCTTGGGAGGAGGCATGAAGCTCAAGACCTAAATGAATCTTCTATCCATCTAGGGCTAAGAAAGTATTCTCCACCAACCACACATGACCTTTTGAGTGTATCATTGGCCTATGATTGAGGATGTTAGTGACATTAGGTGGTTTTGAGCAATATGTACATGTATCAAGGTGTCAAGAATGATGTTCTAGGAGGAAGACCATGTCGTTGGACCTAAAGAAATAATTCAGACATACAGAGCCATGAACAATGCCTTGAAGCACCACACATGAATAATTCACCTCTACTAGGGATACATGTCCTCTAAATGGGGATATGATCACCATTAGTAGGTTTTAGTCCTCATATATAGGTCATGGATCTAGAAAAGATAAATGTAGGAAACTGAGGACTTAGGCCCTGAACATACACACCTAGGGATAAAGGGCTAGGAAGGAGGTTGAAAACCACCACATAAGGCCCATATAGGGGATGTTTGGATTTGAAGTGTGTATATTAAATCTATTAGGAGGTTTGATATCCATGTATGTATCTCAAGTCCATATACACGGTTTGGGAAGGATCCAATGCCTTAATTTATAAATAAAACTTCTAGGAATCAAGGGCCATTATTATTGCCTCAAATTACCACACATGACCTCTCTAAGGGGTATAGATCCTCTAAGTAGAAATACGAGAGACATTAATAGGAATTGAGAACTAAGTGTTCATCTCAGTGGATGGGTTTTTGGGTTGATGTATCTTAGGCCCTAGAGAAATTTTCTAGGGATTGAAGGCCATCAAGAAGGCCTCAACCACCATATATATATTTTTGGATATTTTGTGTCATAGTTAGGTTATGGGGTTTATTAAGAGGTTTTTAGCAGTAGTTTTTATGGGTCACGAGTCCTTGAAAATTTTTAAGGAGGAAACTATAACATTTGGCCATAAAGGAATCTTTGATTGCTTGACGAGCATGAATCAAGTTTTTTATTACTACATAACATTGGACAAGGGGGTATTATGATTTCGACTAGGGACATGGACACCATTATGATATTTTGAGAATCAAGTATGTGTCACAAGTTCTTCGACATGGTTAGGAAAGGAAAATTCAATCCTTAGGCCTTAAGGTGTATTTGATGGTTCTAGATCCATGAAAGTGTTCTCTAATAGTAACATTGAACCTCTCTAGGTAATATTTAGTATCCAAGAAGGGATATGGATTCCATTGGGAGGATTTGAGCACTAGCTATGGGTTTTTAGGAACTAGATATGGTCGATAGAGGAAACCCAAGCCTTAGGCTCTAAAGTAAGAATTTAGGGATCAAGGCAATGAATAAGGCCTCAATCGATCACATAACATTGATCTAGGACACCTTAAGTATTCTAGTGGAAATATAAACACCATTAGTAGGTTTTGATTTTAATTAGAGGTGGGCCTGAAAACCCTAAACATGGTTTGAGGAGGAAGACCAACATCTCATGCCTCGAAGATATTTATGGCTTATATACCATGCATATGGTAAAATACCAACACATAAGAATTAAAATAACTTGTCCATTAAGCAATGTTCATTATACCCTAAATTATGCCTACTTAGTAATCAATCCAATGTTTTTTCCGAGTAATCAAACTATTTCCACAAAATAATCTATAATCCATAAACAAAGGTACCTTAACTTCAAAATAAGCATAAGTAGTGGTCCATGTTTGTTTTATGTCGAATACATATAAAACACTTGTCCATTAATCACCACCACATAATCATTAAAATAACTTGTCCATCAAGCAATATTCATTATACCCTAAATTATGCCCACTTAATAATCAATCCAAGGTTTCTTCCAAGTAATCAAACTTTTTCCATAAAATAATCTATAATCCATAAACAAAGGTACCTTAATTTCAAAATAAGTATAAGCAATGGTGAAAGCCATATTTGTTTTATGTCAACTACACATAAAAAAAACCTTTAAAGAGAGAATGCATCATTATAATAATAATAACAACAAAAGGATGCCCCAGAATACCCCTTTCACTTTTACGATGGCTTCATAAAAATGCTCCAAAGTGGGAATAGTTAGGATTAGCCCCTTCCATAAGGATTGATGCTTAAGCCATGTTAATCCATCATCCAAGATGCACAACTCAACTATGGTGTACCAACGAATTGATAGCCAACAAAGAGATTGGACCATGAATGTCTCTATAATGGAAAAAGTCTCCTAGAATGTAATTAACCTAGGCTTGGATCTTGTATAGGATAGAGTGAAGAATAGGATTTTGTGACCAAAATCATAGGCGCTCCGCCTACAGTGGCGCTCTTGTACAAGATCTATCAATGAGGAAGGGGGCGTTGCCGGTGAGCGCAATGGATTTGTTGAATTCAGTAAGATGGTCGAGAATAGATGTCTGATAGAGGTTTCATGACCTTATATGAATTCCGTGACCGCCATGGCAAGGTAAGTCATTCAGACATTCGCAATTTTTATTGTTGTTGTTATTTTTATGGATGGGGTTTTTCTTTGCAAACGAGAAACCCTCATTTTTTGCTGGTGTGGTGTTGGGTCATTTATTATACTCATGGATGAGGTCTCTACGGCAAGTCTATTGTCTCCTCTTTTAACCTACTGCCCAGTTCTATGGAATTCATCCAAATATGTAGATTAATAACCATAGAAATCAATATGCCTGGAGCTAGCCCATATTGCTTATCATTAGCTATAAAGGAAACCAACCACAAGCCCTTGATTCTGTCCTTTCCTTTGATGGCTCGGATGCTTCTTACTTCGCTTTTTCTAGCTTTGTTTTTGGTGGTCTTGAATCAAATATTGGTTACGGACCCGGTATGCCAAGGCAGTGGCTCTGCGTGGATATGTTGAGGTTTTTGGACCCGGTAAATGCCAAGGCAGCAGCTCTGCGTGGATATTTTAAGGTTTTCAGACCCGGTAAATGCCAAGGCAGCGGCTCTGCATGGATATGTTGAGGTTTCCCAAGAGGATTCCGAGGTCACTGAGAGTGCGCTGGTTAAGGATGTTTTTTATTCTTACCACGATATTATTTTATACTATCTCAGCTTGTTGTTTCTATGGCTGTGATGGTTTCTGCAAATTTTTACGGTTGTGATGCATAATAGAATGGAAAAGGTTTATCTTCTGATGGACATAGAAGTAAGAAATATTATTGCATAATTAAAAAAAAAGACATGAGATTAAGAACATTGCCCATAAACACCTGTTATAAAGGCAATCGACTCAATAAGTTAGATTTCAGTTAGTTCAAAACTTTTCAAATTGAGCAGAATTTATCACTGTTTGGCAGTATTAATTGGGTATATTTACCATTGTTTTTCCACTGTCCACTTGGGAAGATTTGGTCGTTGTTTACTTTCGCATTTTACCTATGTTACTTCAAAGGAATTGATCACTGTTATTCCATAATTGGGCAAAGTTATCACTGTTTATTTGGGAAAATTGCTACCATTACATTATATTATGATAATATATATAAAATAGGCATCCAATTCAATTCAATGGAGAGCAACCACCAATGGCCATAAACTCGACCTGTGGATTTCTATAGTGCCTCTATTAAATAAATGGTAGTCAATCTGCGCATCTTAAATGGATTAAATTTGCACCGCCTTCATTCCCACCACCTCCTTCACCTCTAAGATGCTTCAACCTCTTGAGATGCTCACTGCTACTGCTGCCTCTTCCTCTTTTTCAGCTTAATCTCTTTGCAAGTTGGAAAGCTCTAAATGCATCACAGATCACATACAAGTTTGAAGTTCAGTGGAATAATCCGAATTAGTTAAAGCATGCCTTTCGGCTAGATGAAACACTCTATAGCAGCAGAAAGTCATCCTGTTAAGAGCATAAGGGTTGGAAATTGCTAGCAGGTGAAAAGAGAACATGCATACTTGATGTTAATTCTAGTTCTAGCTATGTTTTGTTTTGTTCATCTATGTTCCTGTTAATTCTAGTTCTATCTATGTTTTGTTTGGTTCATCTATGTTCCTCTAAACATCTCAGTCCACATTTGATTAAAACACGTTCCTTTCATGATAGGGTTGAAAACTTGCAAAGAGTTATGCATTTATCTCGGGAAGTAATTTTTTCCACTCCCTGCAAATACGCCCATTTGCCCCTTCATCTATGTCGATGGATTATATAAGAATGTTGAACAGAAATAACATTATCATATGCCGTATGTCCAATAAATAAAGAGTGAGAGTACATACCATTAGGATTGACCACGAAAACGTAGTCCCATTTCATGGACTTGTAAGGGGAGTGAAAGGGAGATATATAGCGGTGAAACTCAGTGCTTTCTCGGCTCTGCAAAACAATGGCACATTCAATACCATATTCAAACCTGCGACCTTTCTCTCGCTTCTCTAATTTTATTTCCTCCAAACCAAATATATGTATAATGTCTGGAACACATTGAAACAAAAAATCCTACTGTAATGAGATGAGCATATGTATAATGTCTGGAACACTTATATTTGCATCAATCAAAGTTTTTACCTGCTGAGAAATCATTCTAACTGTGAATAGGAGATGCTCGGTTCCTACTATGCTCTCTAATTATAAATGGTCAAGAATTTTGAATGCATGGGAGATTGTTTGTTAGGTTTGTCCTATCCCCTTGCTCAGGGTATCTAGTATGAAGAACGTATCACCAATTACCTCTAAATATGAGTATATCTTAGATTTGCACGCACTTCCAATTTATTCTCTTAAGAACATCATTAACGAATTTGGTCGAAACAATGAATTAATGCACTATTTTTGGGATTCTCAGTTTCTCTGCTCTCCTCTTCACATCTAATCCATAACCTACATACAAAACCCAAATGAAAGTAACACAGTTTCGACCCTTTTCCAACCACTGCTAGCTATCATGTCTAACATCTACCTATCCACCAAATAGACAAATAGACGGTAGTCTAGCATTGGGGTACTTAAAAATGGCTATATAAGTAGTTTTAATAAACCTTTTCTTGAAGGAGACGAAACGACCTATAATGCATGGTTGTGATTACTCGTTAATGAAGCCAAGCAACAATTGTGTATGGTATATGAACAGAGTGAAATTTTCTTTGCCAAGTGTTAACATTCATGGATATTTATTAATGAGGTTACAATTTCATAGCAAGTGATGGCTTTATTTTTTTTAGTGTTTATGTTTTATTATTATTATATTGGTTTGTGTTATAAATGAGGTGATCACATATCATATGTATAGCGTATGGAAAGTGTTGGGTGAATCTCATGAACCTGAGCTATCATATCATATATATGATCAAGTGGAGATGATACAACATGCAATTTTTTTATCAGGCAGGCACTAAATTTTTAACTTGCATTTCCTACTCAAAAAAAGTAGTAACGCTAAATTAATTTGTTCCAAAAAATTATACTACAATATGGTTTTCAGTCATTTCTTATTTGAGAATGAATGGTATGGTTTGAGAATGAATGGTATGGTTGATTATAAGAATGTTTAATATCTCTGTATGTAAATACAATATGCCTGCAAAAGAGGAGGAGAAGGATTCAAAGTTGGAAAGTGACAACAACTGTTAATTTACTCTAAAGGCATTGTGAAACATGTTAGCACTTCCTTTTTTTCTTTCCCATCAAGCAATTTATTTTTATTTAATTTTTTTTATTTCCATGGTTCACAAGAAGATGGGCAGTCTCACTCTGTCGTCGGTTGCCACCCCAGTCCCGCGCAAGAACGAAAAAGTGCTGATTCCAGATTTGGGGATTTTGTTAAGCATAGTTTTGTCTTTTCTCCAAACCAGATTATGGAAAGTCTTTAACATTCAATGATGTGAGGAGATTAGTCTCTATGACGCTTATCACATGATAGTTCCACGCTCTGATGGGCTTGGATATTCAATGTGCTTTATTAAAGCTTTGGAAAATGCAAGAGTTCACCAAAATAGGTTAGTGTTTTTATTTTTTTTAATGAACGTTGGTGTAGAATTAAAGAAAAAGAATATTCTACAATAAAACTCTACTACAATAAACTTGTACTACAAGTATCCCAAATAATGAAAAAAAATGAACTCGTTTATATTTTTTTTTTTGGTTTTGATGTATTGGAACTTACGAGATTAAGATGAAATATGTACATAAGAACTTGTATTTAAAGATTTTATACCGGTTCGTCTTGATTGCAATTTATATGTGATTGGGAAGTGCAAATATATATTGTTCTCCTTTATTGCAATTTACATGTAATAGACAAGTGCAAATATATATAGCGGTTCGCCTTTATTGCAGTTTATATGTAATGGACCAGTCTAAATATATATTGGTTTTCCTTGATTGCAGTTTACATGTAATGGAAAAGTTCAAATATATCCTCAACAAGTCAACTATATCAATGCGTATGCAACATTAACCTTGGCCAGAGATCAGGTAGAGGTAAAAGTTATCAATAACTTTTTAAGGATATTTTTGGTATCAAAATGAATGTAACAAAAGTGAAAAGTGAAGAATTTAACTAGTTTTTATTATTTTAGTAACTTCAACTAGTTTTTATTATTTTATAGGTTTACTAGCACATATTTTCTCATGTTTTTAAAAATAAGACCGGGTGTATTATTGTTTTTACATTTTCTCATTTATTATTATTGTTTTTAAATAATTCAATGTATATTAATTATAAAATGATCTTGTTACGAGTATGATCTTTCTTTAATTCATAAAGATTTACATGTTTTTCTTCAAGAACCTCCTAAAAACTAATAGCTTTAGTTTTATCCAAAGCTGCAAATTCACGAGACAAACTTTAGATGACATATGTAGGTCTCTGAAGAGAGAGTTTTCAATTTATCCTAAACCATCCTTCATGTCAAGTTCCTACAATTTAGTTACTTCAAAGTCAATGTGAATAGAATGTTGAAAAGCACCGAAAAACCAACAATATCTCCAAACCTGATCCAGTACCAATACCCATGAAGGAACATGACTCTTCCTTTCAAAATTGATTTCCCAATGGTTGGTTAATCTATGTTGGGATATTGTTGGCCTGCATGAAAAACATCAGTCCACCCAACCATTACTCAAATAAATCTGCATGAATTAAAGATATTTGGTTATGTGGAATTACAAAATGAACGTTGTAACCAACATGAAGGTTTCGTTTAGTTTGTAACCTGTGGATATGTGTTTTGATTCTTATTAAATAGGTAATAAGAATGAGCTTTCAACGATGATTTTCAATAAGTGTATTATATTCTTATAATTAATGCATGGAGATTATTGCTAATAATTTTGGTGAGCTTCAAAAGTTGTGCATTAATTCATTACAAATAATAATGCAGTTATCCAATAACTAAACCAATGTAAAATAAAAATAAAAAATAATCATTTTTATTATAAATAATAAAGTAGTTATCCAATAACTGAACCAATGTAGCATAAACATAAAAAAATATGATAATAATAAAGTAGTTATCCAATAACTGAACCAATGTAGCATAAACATAAAAAAATATGATAAACAAACAATCTAGTATAAGCTTTACAAGCTCAACAAACCAACCCTTGAACTAGTGTAACATAAACATAAAAAAATATGATCAAGAAGCATATAACTATTTACATGTCTAACAAACCAAGGCTTCTACCGACCTTCAACCTACCAATCTAAGTAGCAATCCAGTATAACTATTTACATGTCTAACAAACCAAGGCTTCTACCGACCTTCAACCTACCAATCTAAGTAGCAATCCAGTATAACTATTTGCATGTCTAACAAACCAAGGATTTGGGCTTCGGCAGGTATGTGCTGCCATGCATCCTTGTTATTATTGGAGTGATTTTTTTAGCTTTTATGAATGATTGGTTTACTTTACTTTAAGTAAATATATAATAACTTACCTTCTCAAGGTATTTTCTTCATTCATTGTATAAAGCACACGGTATATTATGGATTTGGTGTCAAAACTTATATTTTCATTATACTTCACTGTGCGCATGAATATTTTTACTTACTCCCATTTCTTTGTTATTTATGGTGACAATCCTACACTTCTTGGGATTTGGTTTTAGCATGAATATTTTGAATGTGCAAAACATGTGGGAAGAGTAGTTGTAAGTACAATCAATCTATGTGTTGCTTGGTGGATTCTGAAAGGTATAAAGAATATCTATCATGTGAACTCTTTGCCTCATGAATTCCCTTTAACATTTCCAAAGGACAAAGTATCCTTTGGTGCATCTCTGCTATTTGGGGCCTAGTTGGGTTGAAATACCTATTTGTTTACCACAAGGTTATTGGGTTGGAATATTTTTATTGGGTTATTTATGTTATTTATGTTATGGGGTCGGAATAAAATTTATGTTATTGGGTCGGAATATTTTTATTTATGTTATTTTGAATTATATGTGAAATATAGAGGTAAATCTCACTATGACGAGTTTCCAATGAATGCCTCATCCACATTCTAGAGAGATAAATGCTCAAAGATGATTCAATAAGATAAATTTTCTATTATTATTATTTAGGTAGATCCTTCATATCCGACCATAATTTGTTTGGATGTAAACATGGAAAAGGGCTTGTTCGAACTTGCCAATCTAACCCTCAATGATTAATCTCACCTGCAAGATGTAGCATATGGATCACATGAAACTATTCTTTAATTGCAAGATCTACAATGAAGATGTATGTATTTTGAATGATTGCAATTATTCCTCCCCACTCCCCTCATGACTCTTTAGAGCAAGGGAAGACATGTTGGAAGATGAATGGAAAGATTGAAACCCTCACTGGAATTTTGATTCCACAACCTCAAGTGAATATGTCATGACAAAAATATAACAACCATCTTAGTGGTGTTAAGTAAATGCAAGACAACACAAACAAAAAGGGAAATATTTGATTGCCTCTAGCATATTTGCAGTTCTTTCTTGTCTAAATCCTGAATAATTATCTTCTCTTGTTCCTATGGAGGGTACAATCATGACTCCTCACTACTAATCACAAATAGGTTGAATCCCCTTTTTCAAATATGCCACATGTTGTTAACCTTTTTCCTTCCAATCTGTTCTTGATGTCATCCCTAATTCCTTAGTCGATGTTGTTGCCCATTTTTTACTTCCATTTGATTCTCCTGGGATGGTATTGGTTCCCTTCCACTTCTCAAACCCCTATGGGTTGATATGAAGCCTACATGGTAGCCTATAGGATCCTATAGATTGAAGGTTTCCTATAGGGGCCTTGTAGGCTTATATGGATAGATTCCATCACAACCTACAGGCCTTGCTGCTGATTTTGGGTTGTAGGCTTCCATCTCAGCCTACAATCGTCTATAGGCTAAGATGGAAGCCTACAAGGGATTGTAGAATGGGATTCAAATCACCTGTCTTCCAAGGATGTTATTTTTCTAGACTTAGTTGAAATGACCAAATGATTTTTTGGGAAAAGTGAGTTTATATTGTAAATATTCTATTGGTTGGGAATGATGTTTTGAAATCATGTTAATAAAATGAATTCAGAGATGGTATATTTTCATATTAACCCGATTATTTCCATTAACATAGTGAGTAACACGAAATATTAAAAAAATATCAAAGCCATCTTTATATAAATGCATATGATTTTTTATTTGGCAGGTATATTTCTTGTTGGATGCATAGAGGTTGCTTCAGTTTTCAAATATACAACACAAGAGTCTTGTGCAGTGTTGGATGAACGTGGTTGAGGAATATCTACATTTGATGGATATAATCAATAAGTGAGTTATCTCTAGACCAACTTAAATCTATTCATCGAGTAATGTTGTTTGTATTCTCATGTTTTTTTAACACATATGGATGATTCAAAATCTAGTATCTTTGTTGGCATATTATAGTGAGATTAAGGACAAGAAGAATAAATTTTATAATACTTTGATATACAGGCTTTCTTTCATGACTTCGAGGTACTTAGTCATTGGTTGAGACAAATGATTGTGGGTTGCTCTTTACCACTCATTATTATCCTTTGATAAAGAATTGGCTTTCTACCCTTGTCATCTTGAAGTACATGGCATGTTCATTTGGGACGAATCCCATGATTGTAGGTAACATGGGGAATTTTAGTAATATTTCTATGAAAGCAATCAATATTGACAACAATTGTCTTGGTTTAGATTTCTTAGAAAGAGAGGTATCTCAAATTTTTGTATAAGCTAAGGTTTGGTTTACATTGTGATCTTGCATGTGCTTTTTTTTGGTCTGAGAGTCATCTTCCTTAGGTCAGCTGCCTCCATGTCCAGCTTCGATCTCACCTACAGCCAACACAGAGAGTCATCTTCCTTAGGTCAGCTGCCTCCTGCCAAAAGGGAAGACATTTTCTCGGGTCTTTCGACAAGCCACTCCCACTGTTATGGGCTCATTCCAGGTTACGCCATACATTCTCACACAGGTTCATTACCACCTCCCGAACCACTCCTACCTGCTTTTATAAGAAAGGGAATTCAAGGGGTACTTGCTGAAATTTTAATGTGTAATACTTCAAGCAATTTTTGGTAGTCAATTTTCAATTAAAATTGTTATGATCCTTTGTTGTGGTTTGAAAGCTTGCCATTTGTTTAGGGGAGCATTTTTTATCATTTTTATCTCGACTTTTGTGATCTTATGTATTCTTACATTTGGTAAGCCTATATTATATTTATCTTTGATCTAATAAATTTCTAAGGAGGCTTACAACATTGTATATGAAATCCTTATAATTTTTTCCCCTAAAATACAAAAGAACTTAGGCTATAGTGTGCTATCAAATTAACTAGTTCTAGTGCATAGTTTGTGAATGATTTATGCACTTGTTTCTTCCATTTACAATTTTTAACAAAAGATTTTCAACTTTTTCTATACTTTTATTGCATAAGCATATGGATCTAAAGGGTGCTAGCTCAATGCAAGAGCATTTGCATTACAAAGCAAAAGGTTGGTGGTTCGATTCCACTACGCCCTAATATTCTAAATCAATAGTGTTTTGTAAAATTTATTTTTAAAAAATTAATCTTTAGTTGATTTTATTGAAATGAATGACTATTGCATATTTTCTTATATATATATATTGCACGATTTATTTAGCTTCATCATTAGTGCCATTGATGCAACAGGTGGTGCTAATAATGAAGCCAAACATGGCGCTACATAGGAAGCAAATATGGGGCAACAATAGAAGCAATATTTGGTGTCATTTTGGTAAGCAAAACACGATGCAAAAAATGAAGCAAATATTGGTGCAAATTTGGAAGCGAAAATTGGCACATATTTGGAAGCAAAACATGGTGCAAAATGGGATGCTAAAGTGGTAGCAAAAATGGATGCAAGATTGGATGCTAACCTGGGGCTATTAAGGATGCAAATATGGTGCTAACATGGATGTCATTTAAGAAACAAAATCAGATACTTGCTAGGAAGCAAAATATGACGTTATTTAGGAAGCAAACATTTACATTATTTAGGAAGCAAAGTTGAATGCTATTCTAGAAGCAAAAAAAAAAAGATGCTATTTTGGACGTCATAAAGGATGCTTTATAGGAAGCAAAAAAAGACGTTTTTTGAGATACTTTAATTTTTGTCCATGATGCATCCCATTTAGCGTCTAGTTTGACCACTCAATGTAAACAAATTTTACACCAAAAATGGACGCTAAATGGGAGGCTAATTCCAAGATTTGTTGTAGTGAAGTGGGCCAAAATTAGGAAAGATAAAATAATAATATTTTATTCTTGTCATAATTTCACTATTACCTTTTTACCAAAAATGTCCTCTTAGTAACTTTGACTTTTACCCAAAAAGGCTAAAGTCCTTTTCCTGTGATCTAAAATTACTTATGTATTTTTTACTTTTGACTTTATCATTTTTCCAAGTGCTCCTCTGTGGTATTTTTTATTCCAAAAGTACATCATCATAAACCAAGAGAGTTACTAATGCTTTTATCTTACACTCTGTGTTGCACCTGGATCTGGTACCAGGGTAACTTAACCAAGAGTAACTAATCCTTGGAGAAGTACACAAAGCCCATAGATCATGGGTCAAAGTGCCACACATGCCTAGACCCAGTCTAGTGCTTACCATGCCTTCTTGATAACCTCCATTCTCAAGGAGAATGGCTACTCAGAACTAGCTGAGTCTACCAGTACTAGACTTGTCCACATCGTGGTCCTGAACCAGATGTCTATGAGTCTACCTAGGGCAGAGCTGGGTCTATATCGTAGTCCCAGACCAGATATCTACCATTCAACAGAATGGTCACTCAACACTGGGTTGAGTCTACGAGCTGGGTCTATATCGTGGTCCCATACCATATATCTAGCATTCAACGGAATGGTCACTCAACACTGGGTTGAGTCTTCATCGTGATCCCAGACCAAGTGGCCCCATTCTCCTAAAAGAATGGCTCTCGGTGCCGCTCAGAAAAATCAACAGTTTTTTCATATTGCAAGATTCAAGTCAAGTGTTGTACGTACCAAAATATTCTTAAATAGTTACTCCGTAAAAGAAAATATTGATAGATAAGTGATTTTCTTCCATTTTCTTTATATTTATTTTTTTTAGTAAATGACGTCAAGTTCCAAAATTATATTTATATATTTAAAATTTCCAGTGCTTTTTCTCTCATAAAAAACTAGTTTTGATATTGTCAGATGGAATATATGGGTAATTTAAGTGGATTTGTTCAGAACTGAACATGGCCATTTCCGGACACCTTATGGAAGGATTTTTAATTGAGGCTCGACCAAAGGGATATTAGAGGAGGGACTCGTAGAAGAAAATATTGCAGATGCATATCCTGCATAGGGGCTTTGGTTTTGGGCCATACCCAAGCTAGTAATATAGACGATTGACCATATTACTGGATCATTTTGAAATTGGTTTTTGAAGATCCTGATCCCGGATTAAGATGAATAATAGAAAAAATGAGAGAGATAGTAGAGATTAGATGGGAAGAATGCATACCCAAGCTAAACATGGCCATTCCCAGACCTGCGTCAGACGGGATTGATATCTATCCATAGACTAGTGTTGGCATTGTAAGATGGAACCTACAAATAACATACAATATTTAGGCTTTCCCAAATCAATATTCCCGTGAAAAGAAATTTTTTTTAACCTCAAGGTTTGACCAAATAAGAATTCGTATTAGCAACCAATTTCATAAAAGATTTCACAGAAATCACGATATGTTGAAAAGCAAAATATACAAATTAATGGCGGATCTGTAACAGAAAAGGATTTACTGTAAGACTCTACCTGAAAGAGAAGGACCAAATGAGACCCAAGGCGCTGGAATAGGTGTTAGGATTTCGTATGAGTTTTCTCCATACCATTATTAGAATCATCCTGGTCATGACACTAGCAGGAGGCATAGTCATCCGTCCAGTTTCAATATGGTTTTTCTGGTCATACAGATCCAGAGAACAGCCAAGATCCAGAGAACAGCCAGGAGATAATTTGGAATTCGAATTGGTTGTTTTCTGGATAAGTATGACAAGAAAAACCAAGAAAAAAAATGAACCTTTATGTAAGAAAACAAAAAATTTCCAAGAAAAACATCAAAGTTTTGATTTCTGCATTCCGCACTGCGAAAGGAGGAAGTCCGAGAAAAAAAAACTACAAAGACTTTTCCAGATTCCGCATTCCACACAACGGAAAACGAAAGTCAGAAAGCACGAAAAATTTATTTCAAACTTGTCACTTCTAATTTCCGCATAGCGGAAAGCAAAAGTCGACAAGAATGTCTCCAACTCGACTCTCCTCACCAGACAATTCATGATCTTCTCCTTCCATTTTCCAGCGAAAAATGCCTATTGTTCATAGAACCGGGGAAAATCATCGGTAAACTGAACGCATTGGTTGTTGTTTAGCCATATAAATGGACAACTGGTTAGAAAAATGAACGGAGGTTTATGTAATAATTAGAAGTCTTATGGCGGAATACTAGGTTGCAAAATTTTCCAGTTGTTCAACATTTGTCCGCTATCTCATGTTTTTCAATCCATTTGGGAATTGAAATGGAATTGCTCTTGCCTTTCATGTCCTTCAAGAGATATTTAATCTCTTAAATAGAATTGAGCTATTTTAAATAAGAGTTTAAGAGCTTTTAATCTTAATTTAAAAAAACTAAAATACACATTAAAATTTTAAAAGAATATCTTATATAAATTTCCTAAATAGTTACAAAGCTTATGTGTCATGCTTAATAAAAAATTTCCATGGTGATAAGCATGTTGCCATTGGGACGCCTATATTCAAATTCACACAAATTTATTTTATCCGTGGGAAAATAAATCGGGTCCACAAACTATAAAAAATTTCTATTTATTTAGAATTTTTGTCTTTTTTTAATATATATAAAAAATGGGAATACAGAAAAATATGCTTCATATCTGTATTCCCTCTGAAGAAGGAGAAGATGAATATAATAATTCTGTCTCTTTTGCTAAGTTGTGCAATGTACACATGGCGTTGGCATTACATGTTCTTGATTTTGTCTCCGATTTCCATCTACTCGTTGTGTATTTCGATTTCAAAGTGCGGTTTGCGAAGGTGATTTTAGAATCGACTCATTTCTCGCCAACCCTTTGGTTTACAGTATGCAGCAAGGACATTTCTCAGCTCTATACTGTATTAATTCAGCAGATACTACTGTCTATCTGGTTCCTGTGACTGGAAAACAGGATGTTGAGATTGACAATGGAAAAAAATGTTTTCACACCATTGGCATGCACAAATTGGCCATTACTCCCAAGCTGCGACTTGTGCATATGGAAAACCCAAGAAGAAACGAAAGTGATTCACCATAAAACTAATGCAACCCTAAACATCTATGATGGTAAAATGGTGCACTGAACTCAAATAATGGAGCCACCACGATGGGATCATTGTTGTTTATCCTCACAACAGGTAGAATCCATCATATTCACTGGACTTCCAGAGATTTAATCTGCAGCTTCTACCGCTATCGATATTCATCTTGTTCTATATGACTATTTTTGTGCTCGACTTCATCATTTCAATCATGAAGCTACTTCATTCAGAACCTCAAGTTTAATATAGGCACTTCTCCCATTCTCTTCAATCATGAATTACAAATAGACGATATAAACCATTTTCAGTAGCCCAAAATAGTTCTCTTTATGTCTTACAAACATATATAAAGTAGTTGTTTCTCAGCTGGAAGGACAGTAAATTGGCATATGCACAAGTGGCAGTCCAAGATCGAGACCTTTTGAGGCATCATTTTCCACCCCATGTAACAGACCATACTGCCAATTAGTATGTGTTACATTTTCCATTACATCAGTGAAGATTTTGCCAGTAACTGTCCTTTATTTTTCATATTCCTTAAGAAAAAATTCAAGATTTCAATAGCAAGCTTAGAAAGTTTGGCCATTTTTCAACTATAGATGTATTACTATTCTTATATTGTAATTTATGCATAATATCTTCTGAAACATAAATTTTTAGAGCTCTTAAGTTAACAAGATGGGCGAGGCATAAGACAGGTAGGTGAGCACTTGGTAAAATGGAGGTGAAATACATCGAATTGAATGGTCATAGAAATCAACTATAGACATAGCATAGAATAATAAAAATCAGTTCTAGCTAGGTGTAGGTGTGGGTACAAGAGCATGTATAACAAGGATAGAAAACCTTTTAAAATAAATCGGCAGAGATGTAGCAATTTTCCATTGTAAAGGAGGATTTTGTCACAACATAGGTGCAGCTGATGGAGGGATTAAAAAATCGATGCATATCTGATAAAAATGGAATTAAAATGTATGGAGTAGAAAGTTTAAGAAAACAATGATCAATGATTTGATTAAGATGGGATCAGCAAAACAGAAATTGAATGGTTCAACAAAGTGAAGGTTGTTTTCCAAGAATCAGAAAGAATTGGTTATCTCTGGACCAGACAGAATGTTAGGAAATCAGCTATTTACTTCGGCCCTCCAGCCTGGCTGAATTGGCACAAATTTGTTGTTTGAAACAAATTGATTTGGATTCAGCACAAATTTTCTGAATTGAAACAAATTGATTTGGAAAGCATACACCATCCAAACAAGGTCAACGATTCACATGTTGGGACTTGACGAGAAGAGCATTCAACATGATCTACACTGCAGCTTCATATACAACACCCTCTTTACCTTTTTTATGGACATGTCGAGACAAGACTACCATTTTCAATCTACCAATCCTCACTACGCAAGTTTATACGTATTTTTTTAAATATTGGGTATTTTATAATGCTATTTAGAAATGTTAATAGCATGTGGAGAGAAGCAAACTTAGTACAGTAGAGTTGAAGAAACTTTTGTTACATCTGCAAGTGGTTAAGGCTGAGCAATAAAGGACAAAAAAATGTCGATAGTCTTAACCCTCAGATTTTGCAAAGTGGAGGCTTGCACCTATTTTTTGATCCCTGGTAACCTTAAAAGTTTAGGGTTCACGTCTATACATGCTTATATATTCCAATGGGTAGCACTAAAATTCATGGCTTTAGAGTCTCCTTACAAAATGATATAAGCTTCAAGTGGAGAGTTAGATTTACCATATGGTGGCAAAGAGAAAACAAAATATTTCATAGAAATCCCAACATAAAAGGAAAATTAACGCTATTTCTAATATAACTTTATGAGACAAAGTAAAGCTATTTTTAATATAATTTTATGAGACAAAGACTTTTCCAATAAGTCGGAAATACATAAAGTTTTATTACGAACTTGTAGCTTTCGATTTCCATGTTCCATACTATGGAAAGCGGAAATCAAAAAAGTCATTGTCTCATATTTTTTTTATCTTATTTCTCGATTTCTGCTTTCCGCGTTCCCGCGTTCCGGAATGTGGAAATCTAAACTTTGATTTTTCTTTTCATAATTTTATACAATTTAAATTTGAGAGAATCTGATCGGTCTGCCTCTAAATTTGGCGGAGATTTTGGCCTCTAAATTGGTACGATTTGCAAGAAGAAGAAAAAGAACTGAATAGAAAATGCTCGCTATTGCAGGAAGCAAAATTTGGACCAAGTAGTACTAGAGGCTAAGTAGTAATGTTTTTTATAAAAAATAATTATAAAAAATGGACTAAGGGATTTTGTGCGTATGTTTAACTAAAAAAGTGGTTGATTAATGGCCTTAATTTTAATGTGGAGCCTTTTGCTATGATGATATATACACACTCTACTTTGCATAGATATATCTTGTGCACCTCCACACTTTGCATTCGTAGATAAGTGAAATGTTGAATGGGGAGGTTACCATATGTTGAAAGCAATGTAAAGTGTTTAAATTGAAAAACATTTTGCCAAAAACTCTGTAAAAATAAGCAAAAAAAATTAAAATATTCAATGTGGAATAAAACTTAATAAATGAGCTCTTGTGGGAACAATTAAACTTAGTTGTGGTTTCTCTTTGTAAAAATAAGCAAAAAGGTAAAATATTCAATGTGGAATAAAACTTAATAAATGAGCTCTTGTGCGAACAATTAAACTTAGTTGTAGATTCTCTTCATTGAATTCAATGAAGTTTAATTTGAACCTTGTGCGGAAGATTAAAATTAATCATGGATGCTCTCCATTGAAGTCACATATCCCAGCTAAATTATTGAAATGAAGTTAATTTATTTATATGATAATATTAATTTAAACCATTTTTTTTAATAAGAGAGGTAACCTTAAATTAATGCTTAGGAGAGAAACATAGTACAATATTCATAAGCATTACAAACTTCATCTTAGCTCTAGGAGACCAAACTATAAAACAGAGTCTAAGTTATGACGATGCTTATAGCAGTGTTGGAGCAATTAACAAAAATTTGGGAATATTTTCTAACAATGATGAATCTAAAAACAAATTCAACTGAGCCTAATTATAATAATTAGTTATAATATTGTTAATGAAGAACATAAAAGCGATAAATCCATAATTTATCATCAGATTTAGCCATTGAAACATCAGATTTTCATAACAGTATTCCCCTTGCGGAAAGCAGAAAGGTAAATTGATAAATTGATTATCAATTTACCTTTCTTGATTGCGAATAAAAAGTATACAACAATTTTACTATAATCGGTACCTAGAAATCAAATAAATGATGGGTGCACATGACAACGTTTTGGCCATGCTGGCCTGCAAAGACCCAATCTTGTTTTTGAAGAGGGATGGTTGAACCCTGGACTAAATCCCATCCATTTAGTTAACACAAAACATTAATTTTCATAATTTTATTTTACGCATCCATTGATCCCTATCGCTATCAATTTAAAAGTGAATCAACTAAGGAGAAAGAAGAGGAATTCAAAGAAGAATATAATCAACGCCCATTAATGTTTGTTATTAGCTAGAATAACCATGGAATGTAATATAATAACAATAAAACTGGAGCATGCTCAGTCATTCTAGAACACTTGCACTTGTAATAAAAGTAAAAATTCATCATTTAGTGTTCTCAAGAACTTTAAGGTCTCTGGGGAATTTAAGATGACAGATAAAGCATTGTGACAATCATTAAACTCATTCTTAACTCGTCCCTTGACTGCTTCCCTGTCTAATATTCACAACTCAGGAACAATATCCCATCTATAACATTGGCTAGATTACCAATAATAGTGGTTATAAAGGGAAACATATGAACCTCAACATCCTGATTAACAGAGATCCCAACACAGTAAAATCCACTTAGAAGACCACGGATAAACCTAAAAGAATGCCAGCCTAGAACAGGATACTTGGACCTAATGTGTTCCAAAAAAAATTCTCCGAACATGAATAGGGTATCCTAGGACCTAATGTGTTAAAAAAAAATCTTCGGACATGAATAGGGTATGCTGGATAGCGAAAGAAATAAGAAATCAACATTGCAGAAAAATCAGAAAACAATGGGAAAACAACAAACTTAAAAGCACTTTATCCATTTGAGGACTAAGCCAAGGGAAAAAATCATGTCATTCATTAAAAAAGCACTACCAATTCTCGTGAAGTGAAAGAAGAGAAGTAATGTGCATACTTTGGAAGCTTCAACCCATTTGTTATCTATGAATTCAAGATGCGGGCGTAGTTTGGCATGATTAAATATCATCTCTTCTTTTGTCTGCAAGAAGTATATTATATGCTCATGATTGTTAAGGACCTTCGTGACGACACCCATTATTCTCATAAGCATCAACTTCCTCATACAAAATAAACTGATCTTTACTCTGCTCCAGAGAATAGGGTCGTTAAAAAATTCAAAGCATTTCCTGGTTAATTTGTGTACTGAATATGGTGGTCTTGTAATAGGAAAATATTTCAAACTAAACATGTTCACCCCGTGGTTGTATCTCACCTTGTAATCAGACAATCGAAGGAATATCAGAGCTATCCTAAAGACAAAAATCAATTGCCAAAAGAATTACTGTGTAAGAGCGAGGAATCATTCTTTTGCGAGCATTTAACCTTTTCATATTGGTATTTCTCAAAATAGTGTTGATCCGACTGTATAAATTTGATTTTCTCCTATTTAAAGTCTTTGGTGAAATTAGATACATTTGATCAAATTGTATAGTCGTGCATTTTATAAAAACTGTTTTACAAAAAAAAATTGTTATTTTTGGGCTATTCCATGCCATTCATGGCGTTAATCTTTAGTGTTCATTATAAATTTTTATTATTTTAAGGACCCGGTAAATGCTTTTCATAAGGGGATTATGTTTGTGTTGCTTCCGAGCTCTTGGTGTTCTTTGAGAAGTAAATTTCTAATATAAATTACTAAACTCAAATTTTAGAGGGATTTGCAACACATTGAGCTAGACCTCATAATTTAAATAATATACTAGAGAAAATTGACATAACAAATCATCAAGAAAACAAAAATAATGTTAATAAATCAACCCCTTCAAGTAATTAAATACTTTTTAAATAAACAAATAAGTTTGTATTTATTTTAAATCAACGTATAATTATAAAAACAAGCTTTTAAAACGGGGCATTGTGTTGCATAGTCTGTAATTTTTCGCCTTCTTCTGCCATTTTCTAAGCTATTATCCAATGCTTTATTCTCAGTTAATAAATCAGTGTACTCGGCCATTCCAAATTTCAATCACTGAATTCTACACATTAAATAGTTATTTACGTTATAATATTTACACAACGAAAAGTAGGAAAAGTTTGGCTTTAGATTTCTCAATAATTCAGAAATCTCAAATCATAATGATAAAAACTGATTGCTTCAGAGATATTTGTGAATTCATTTTGTGAAATCATTTATAAATTAATTAATTGTAACCCTAAAAACAAAAAAATTAGTTAATAAAAATAATAATGATTAGTATGATTGAAAACATAGTTAATAATGTATCTTATAATAATTCAAATTAGATCTTTGATGAATTATTTATAATTATATTAATTAGTTATAATATTGTTAATGAAGAACATAAAAGCGATAAAGCCATAATTTATCATCAGATTTAACAGTTGAAACATCAGAATTCCATAACAGTATTACGCTTTCTGCATTGGAAATCAATTTACCTTTCCGCTTTATGCTTTCCACTTTCCAATGCGGAAAGGTAAATTGATAGATTGATTATCAATTACCTTTCGGGATTGTGGATAAAAAGTATACAACAATTTTACTATGTACAGTACCTAGAAATCAAAGAAATGATGGGTGCATGTGATAGTTTTTTTTACCACGCTCACCTGCAAAGACCCAATCTTGTTAATATGAATAAAACTCAATCAAAATAATAAACTATAGACTAAATTAATTTGTTATAAATGCAATAAACTAGAGACTAAATTAATTGAAAAAGTAACCCTAAAAACAAAAACAATAGTTAATAAAAATAATAATGATTAGTATGATTGAAAACATAGTTTTTTTTTCCTAAAAAAAAATTCGTAATTTTATTTCATGATAGAACAAAATTACATAGCACATGTAGGTGGATCAAAAGAGACCCACGAACATTGTCACATCTTCTTCCGTCTCAAAGAGACAATATCAAAAAATAGTAAACAGCATCTTCTTCCGTCTCAAAGAGACAATATCAAAAAAATAGTAAACAACATCAACTATTGAGTCTGAAAACACCTCTGTAAGTCATAGTAATGAAAACAAAAATGTTTGTTCATATACAGTAAACCAAAATGTAACCCTGAAAATGTCATAGGGTCTGAGCCGAAGCTCAATCAGCTACATTTAATTCCGTTGCATTTAACACTTCATATAACGTCCCTGAAACTGTCAAACAGCTGTTTCATTTAACACTTCATAGAACGTCCCTGAAACTGTCAAAAAAAGGGGCTGAGCCAAGGCTCAATCAACTGCATATAACACTACACAATCAGCTGCAGTTAAACTTCATGGAACGGCCAGTGATAGTAGCTGTAAGCCCCTGTGGGAGCAAAGATCTGTATCCTCCAGGTGCCATAATCGAGCTGTGTGGCTTCTTTGGACAGCCGATCTGGCACCCTGTTGCGTTCCCGGAATACATGAGTGAATGATATTTTGTTAAAATGATGTTTGAGTAAAAGCACCTCTTCTAATATAGGAAGCAGCCTCATGACATTGCACTGTTGAACCTCTTTTGCCCAATCAATTACTAACATTGAATCCCCAAAGACTTGTAAAGATAGGTAGCCCTGTTCTAAAGAAAACAGTAAAAGAATTCTAAGAGACATAAGTTCCGCAAAATTGTTAGTACCACTCCCAAGGCCAGCAGAAAAAAGGAAAGATAGAGATTTTGTTTTATATAACCCCCTCCCCCCCCAACCACAAAGAAGTTGATTATCCTGGGAAGCACCATCAAAAAAACCCCACGGCATCGTCTTATCTATTTGTGCTTCTCTTATATCTCTGATCTTACATGGCCGATCAGGTGTCCTAAAGTGTTGAACAATCGAAACAGCCTAGGCAGCAACAGGATTGAAAACATAGTTAATAATCTATCTGATAATAATTCAAATTAGATCTTTGATGAATTATTTATAATGATACTAATTAGTTATAATATTGTTAATGAAGTACATAAAAGCGATAAAGTCATAATTTATCATCAGATTTAACCATTGAAACATCGTATTTTCATGACATTATTTTGCTTTCTGCATTGGAAAGCGGAAAGGTAAATTGATAATCAATTTATCAATTTACCTTTCCGCAATGCAAAAAGCAGAAAGGTAAATTGATAATCAATTTATCAATTTACCTTTCAGCTTTCCACAAGCGAAAAGGTACATTGATAAATTGATAATCAATTCACCTTTCCAGATTGTGGATAAAAAGTATACAACAATTTTACTATACCTAGAAATCAAAGAAATGATGGGTGCATGTGACAACTTTTTGGCCGCACTCACTTGCAAAGACTCAATCTTGTAAATATGGATAAAACTTAATAATAATAAAAACTATAGACTAAATTAATTTATGTTATAAATGCAATAAATTAGAGACTTTAAATAGGGAAAAAAAAAATTATAAAGTCGGATCAGCACTATTTTGAGAAAGACTAGTCGGAAAAAGCAA
This sequence comes from Pseudotsuga menziesii, assembly GCA_001517045.1. NCBI lineage: Eukaryota > Viridiplantae > Streptophyta > Pinopsida > Pinales > Pinaceae > Pseudotsuga > Pseudotsuga menziesii. The sequence goes on from LPNX010227611.1 coordinate 500,191, forward strand.
CTCATAAAAATAATTGCAAACTTGAATCAGGTGCAGAGGCCTCAAGCAAATAGAAGTAACACTATTCATTACTCTTCTCAGAAAAGAATACGATAAACAGACCATTTTTCCATTTAGGAGTCTTATTACAAACCTAATCATGATTATAGTATTCAAAGTAATAACATAAATTTAAACATTGAAGCTTCAAAGAATGTTAAATACTTAATCTAACGCAATGGCCAATAAATGCCTGTATTTGATTCTGAGTGAATAAGTAAAGCTTTATCCACGCTAATATCGGGACAAATGGGGTTAGGATCCAAATCAGTACAAGGATTCACATCTTCATAGTGGTAAATATTCAAATAAATAAATGTGAGGTTACCTTAAAACACTTTGCACTCATAAATAACACATAATATTCAAGACTTATATTATTATTTGGTTATGTATATCTAAAAAGAAACCAACAAAAATCCATAATTTTTTTTATATAAATATTGTATCATATCCATTATTTTTATGGCTATCTGTAATATAGAGACCATGATTATGGTAGAAGTCTCCATATGGTTGACACAACATATGGTTCAGAAAACGTAAAAGGACTCCACCAAAGTCTCTTTTGTAAAGGATCCATCAAGACAACCTCTTAAGATCGCAGAATGCTCAATGCTCCAACGAATTTTTACTATTTCATCTTAAAGAAAAATCTGATCAAGAAAGGTAAAAATATGAGTGTGGCCAAGTGACTGCCTAATTGAGAATCACCTTTGGGAATCACCTTTGGGTGTCGTGAGGGATATAAATTCCCTTAATCCATTAATTATATAACAGAATTTAAAAGTCATTTTCAGCAGTAGACTCACACGTTCAATTTCCAAGGATTATACATTAATCCATTAATTATACAACTGAGTTTATAATAGTCATTTTGTGAACATTTAAAAGAAAAGAAGAAGTTAGTGAATATACAAATGCAAAGTTCGTAAAAATTGGATAAGTTGTTCAAATGTTGGATAAGTTGCGGTTTAAGTTCAAAATTTGTGAATCAACTATCACATAAAGATTTTAACAATTCAGAATTTGTAAATTAATATTTTTTCTTCGAGTAAGGATTTTTATCGTTTAGAAAATGTATTTTAATATATATTTTCATGGTTGAAAATATTGAAAACTATATATATATATATAATTAGCAATTTTATAATATTTGTGAACATTTAAAAGAAAAGAAGAAGTCAGTGAAAAGAAGAAGAAGGTTTCCTGCTCTTTCGAGACGGAGTTTTGCACTTTTCTGATTTCCTGTTTGGATTTCGGAAGTTGGCTCCTCTACTTTCGAAACTGGGTTTCGAAAGTTTTCCAATTTTTGGTTCGGGTTGCGGAAGTCGACTCCTTGATTTTCAATCTTCGCAAATTCAATCTTTCTGAACTTTCGGTTCGGGTTGCGGAAGTTGGCTCATTGACTTTCAATATCTGCAAATTCAATCTTTCCGAACTTCAGAATTTGTGAACCAACTATCACGTAAATATTTTAACAATTCAGAATTTGTAAATTAATATTTTTTTCTTCGAGTAAGGATTTTTACAGTTTAGAAACTGTATTTTAATATATATTTTTATGGTTGAAAATATTGAAAATGAGGTTTATTAAAAATGAGATTAAAGTTCATGCTCTTTTAGATCGGTGAACAAATATATTTGGTTGTTGGGTGTAAATTCGACCAGATCTATTTTTTTTATCACTGTGGTTGAATCACTACCTGTGTTGTGGAGCATTTCAATAGATTTGGATCATTGTTGCATCAATTTTAAAAATGCACATTAGATCGATACCAATATTTGCAATTGGATAGATCATAGGCTTAAAGAATTACCAAAAATATAAGGAGTGCTTCAAACAGTAGAGGTGAAGATCTCTGAGATTTAGATTAGACTTTCAAACATTGACAGTGGCTACATCGTTCTCTTCACATTAATAGTTGCAATAGACAATGAAACTCTCTTTTATACATACTGCGAATTTTAACTAGACAAAGTTTTGAGAACCATGTTGTGAAGAGTCCAAGAAAAACTGCACAGATAATCTATATTGTTTTCCAGCATTTTAAGAAGATTAAATCATAAAATAAATTAAAATAAATAAAATTATATTTCATTTTGGTTCATTTTAATATGTTATGATAACTTTTCCTATATTAATCATAACTGTGAGTTGTTATCTTAGGATGAATTTAGGAGAATTTAATATATATATATATATATATATATTGAAAATTGGGTTTTATCTTTTTCAATGATATAATTGGTTTTTATATCATTTTCAATGATATAATCATACAAATTTGTTAAAATTATAATTTTAAAGACTGCGAAATCATCACAATTTTATAAATAAATTTGAATGAGTTTCATGAAAATGAAGCAATCACAACCTCACGTCTAAAAATGGAGAGATTTTAAAGAAAGTGCGAACATATTCAACAAACTAATTAATTAATTAAAGTGGTATAAAGGTTAGCAAGAAGATGGTTCGATTTTCTACCTGTTAGACATCGGCAGAAGCTCACGATCACATGCTTAACTATCATAAACCAAGGGTGATAGTTATAAAACCAAGTAAGTGATGTGTATTTTAAAACCAATTCGCAGATTGAACAATTAGTATGTTTTGTTTGTCTGCAAAATGATGGAATAGCCTACGTGAATTGATGTAACTACATAAAATTGTTGAGAAAAGTGCAAATAGATATCTGAGGAGCCGACTCCCGCAATCCGAACTGGAAATCGAAAACCGGAAGGGCGTGAAAGTGCGGGAAACTTGTTTCGTAAGTCGAGGATCTGACTTCCGCAATGCGAATAAAAAATCGGAAATTGGATTGCGTAAAAGTGCAAGAACCTTGTTTAGTAAGTCGAGCAGCCGACTTTTGTAATACGAACCGAAAAGTGGAAATCAAAAAAGTGTGAGAGTGCAGAAGACCTCTATTAAGCCGATTTCTGAAGTGTTAGTGGGGAAATACAGGTGCATAAGAGTGGAAAAAATACGTCTTGTTCATTGATGACTATACAAAAAGGTAATATATACATTATTTATATCAACATTATAATGGCATACGTGTTTTCAATACAATATAAATTTTTGGAAATGAATACTGCATGTACACATTATTTATATCGAGGAGGATGATGGTTTCCATTTTTGTAAAACTTGGAGGCAACACTATTGCGGTAGCCTATGATGTGAGCCTTTAAAAACTATGACAACTGGATGCATTCGTCGAGAAAAAGTCGCGTCATAGAACTTTAAAAATGAAAACGCCTAGAAATTTGAAACCACGAATTCTATGGTGATTTTAGTTGGTTATATAAATTATATGGAGAATATCGTATAGCTCATATGTCCTTGACAAGGAAATTCTTTCAAAAGAGTCCCTTTTCAACGTTAAAAATAATAATAATAATAATAATTAAAAAACTATTAAAAAAAATATTTACAAAATCCATTAAAATAATTATAATGATTATAAATTTTTAATTATAGAAAAAGGTAAAAAAAGTTTTTCGATTTTCGATCCATATGCATATCTCTGAGATTGAGATTAGACTCTTCAAACGTTGACAGTGGTAGCATGGTTCTCTTCACATTAATAGTTGCAATAGACAATGAAACTCTCTTTTATACATATTGCGAATTTGAACTGCAGATTAGACAAAGTTTTGAGAATCGTGTTGTGAAGAGTCCAAGAAAAATTGCAGAGATAAAATTGCCTAAGTATGATATTAAACTCCATAAGAAATTACAAAGTAAAACTTATATCATAACTAAAAAAAAAATATAAACATTAAAAAAACATTTAAATTATAAACCATGGATAGCTATGGGTTAGTTTCTATCCATTGGGGGGTTAGTTTTTTAGGTAGTTAAATTTTTAATTTTTTTTAATTTTACTTATGTGAGTTTTCCTACTATGCCAAAAGTCAAACCTAAATAAGTTAGTGGTAGGTTATATGTATATTATTTATATGTATTTACATGTAGACTATTTTTAATTGGTAATACAAATTTATTAAAATTGGGACCTGGGGAAAGAAAAAGATAGAGATTGGGGTGGAGAGAGAGGATAGGGTTCAGGGATAATTAGGGCAATTAAAGAGAAAGAGAGGTATAGGATGCGACCAGAGAGAAAGAAAGAGAGTCTGCGGGTCGTAAGTGGTAGGAGAGGGACATGGAGAGGTGGGGGGGGGGGGGGGGG
>LPNX010227611.1:504527-534453 GCA_001517045.1 Pseudotsuga menziesii
ATGTCATTGATGTATTTAGTCATGAATGTCTTCAGGTAAAACCTCAGTTGTAAGTTGGGTCAATAGTACCCACAAAAGTATTATTAAAATGTAATTTCCAGTCTCCCAAGGTAAGTCAAAAAGGTTCAGTTGCAGAAAGACTCAATATTTTTACCCTCTCGACGTTCCTTTGTACCTCTCAATGCAAATGCTAGTATAATATTTACTAAATAAAGTTCTTTACACCAAAAACATAATATTTTATAAATAGAGTTCTTTTAATTATAATAATATTCATATGTACTCAAGCTTTGTTTTTCAATGACACTTAAATAGAATAAGTTACAATATTTGTTTTTCAATGACACTTAAAAAGAATAAGTTACAAAAATAACGAGAATTTTTTTTATACTTATAAATTGTCCTTTTCAAAATTATTTTAAGGAAGTAAATATTTTTAAATATAAAATTATTTAAATATCTTATTTTTTTAAGATGGTTTATAATCTAGTTTAATATAAATAATAATAATTAACACGACACGAAATCTAATAATAATAATAGTAATAATATAATTTAAGGTTACAAATAATAATAATATAATTTAAGGTTACAACTTATCCAAATGCCAAATTGACATATGAGATCCATTTGTGCAACAAGGTATCCCCTCTGTGCATTGACGTGACTACTTAGTCTACGAAGACTTATACATCCCCTACTACCCCTCAAGATTCGAACATGTGACCTCTAAGAGGAAACACATGTTCTTAACACTGATACATATTAATTATAAAGCAATGAACTAATATTGATGTCATTTAAGAACATAGTATGTTTTTAGTTCATAGCAATGTTTTCCCCATAATATATTTGTTTTCAAGGTTAATAATTCTTATTGTTGCATTTCTAGGTGCTAATGTGGCACAACTTCCTAGATTCAAAGAACTTTTCCTTGACTTCACCTTTCAAAATACATGGTCCCCAACATTAAAGTCTTTTTGAATTTTATTTTGTTTGTAGAACCCTTTTATGTATCTAAGTCTACTCGCATATTCTCCTAATTCCTGCAACCTATGTTTCCATTTTCTTGAGCAATTCAAGCCCAACTATAACATTGTCCACCAGATTATCCCAATTCACTAGTGTTACACCTTTTCTCACATGTTGCTTAAAATATAATCATCGCCAATATTGAAGCACGAAGTCTATTCTCTTCCCACTTGTTTAACTTTTCCAACACATACATGTGTAAATTGTCCCGAATGACTTCATTTAATCTTTTTGTTTGTATGTGCATCTAAGGGTGATAGTTTTTGATAAAATTCAATTACCCAATACATGGAATAAGAGTCTTCCAAAATTTCAATGAGAAATTCATGTCTCTAGTTGAAATGATCACCTAAGGTACTTCATGCTATAAAATTTTAGTACAATACTATAAACTTTTTAAATATCAACAATTCATTCATTTGTTTTTTTCTTTTTATACTCGAGTTAGGATAGCATAGATTTTACAGATGGACATGTATTTCAATCAGTTGGTAACTGATTGGAGACCTGTTAGGTAAGCAAAAAGAATTTAATTTAAAAGTATAACGTGAGTAGTGGCAATTCATAAACATAAACACCATCTTAGAGTTGACAAGAGAAGATGGATCAGTGGCTACCACTTTAAATGAAATAGTTGATTTATAGTGTAAGTTGTCAAAATGACTACCTTCTTCCCAAGTTTTGTCAAGATAACCACCCCCCTATCTGCATAGGGTGTTCACTAGGGTTTTTAGAAATCATTTTTGGGTGCAATATCCTCTTTCTCCCAAAATCTCAAAGGGTGATACCTCAATGGAAGAGTTATTGCTTTACAAGAAGGAGGTTGGTGGTTTGATTCCTCCGCGCCCTACTAATATTGCAATATATTTTTAATTTTTTTTATGATGATTTATATACGAAGGGGGTTTCAAACTGTCTTTGTATGTTGTCACGAGGGTGGTTCTAGACCACCCTTGTAAGTTCCTATGGGGTAGTTCTAAATTGGTGTCATATGTTGATACAAGGGGAGTTCTAGACTACCTTCATAAGTTGCTACGAGGGGGTTTCTAAATCGCCCTCATAAACTTCTAAGATGGGTATTTCTAATTGTTGAAATATTGTAACTTCGAAGAATATTCTATATGTATCTTTTTTGGTCCCCGAGGGTCCTATCGGGAGAACCACTTGTATTAATTTGTACCTCGATGCTTCTAATCAGAAGAACTAATAAGAGTCATGAGGTAGTCCCCTCTAATTGTAAAGGTGGGTCATCAGCACCCCAGTGTGGTTACTTGAACCTACATGTGTAACTCGATCCTACATGATTAATTTGAGCCTACATGACATATGAGTTAATTAAAGTGAACGGATAAATATAAATAGAGGTGTGGCGCTCCTCATTTGGACACACACTCTCACTTTTGTAGCGCATTAGTGGAGAAGAGAAGAGTAGCAGGAGAAGGAGGAGGATCAAGCTTTGATCTCCTTGCTGGTTTTATCTCTTACATTTTTGGGCATCTATATTGAGGAAGCTTTTGCTGGGTTTTTCCCTTTGGGGTTTTCCCAAGATAAATCTGTGTTTTTCTTGTGATACTGTTTCTTTCAGTGATCCTGTTTATATGCTTTTGTTATGAAAATGAAATGAAATACTGATGTTCTAGCTTAGCATATGAAAATTTAACATGGTATCAAAGCTAACCTGAACATGACAGCTTTCACAAGGTGAAATAGCTCTCTCCCTGGAAGAAATTAGGGTTTCCAGGAAAATTTTTGAGTCTCGGAAAACTGATTACATGGAAAGTTGCGCCCTCTCAGAGTGCATCTTTTGAACCTAGAATCACAGTTTTTGGATGTGTGAGTCTCCGGAAAAGTCAAACCCTAGTTTGATAGCTATCCCAGAAAACTGTAGAAGCTGAATCTTGCAAGTCTGATTTGAAAGGTGAAGAATTGAAATCTCCAGAATCCAAGCACAGTAGTCAACTCACCTCATTCAAGTGCATCTCCTGGTAAGATCAGTTTCTCATTCTGCAAAATTTCAATTTTTGGTGATTTTCTGACAAGATGGCCCCAAGCACTAAGCTTGAGGATAAGCTAGAAGGCATAGAGAATTTATGAGCATGGAAATACAGGATTGGTCTCATTCTCCAAGAGAATGATCTTGATATGTATGTCAAAGAAGAAGTTTCAGAACCTGAAGAAGCTGAAGCCAAGGAGAAGCACAGGAAAGACATGATTAGGGTACAAAGGATTATTGCTGACTCCATCAAGGATCACTTGATCCCTCAAGTGTCATCCAAGAAGACTCCAAAGGAAATGTATGATGCTCTATCCAGAATGTTTGAAGGAAGAAACATTAACAGAAGGATGAATCTAAGAGCTCAACTGAAGAGTACCAAGATGAGTCATGGAGAACCCATCCAAGACTACTTCTCAAGGGTTTCTCAGATCAAAGAACAACTAGAAGCTATTGGAGACAAAATTGATGAAGATGAGCTATTTATGACTACTCTCAATGGTCTCACTAGACCATGGGAATCATTCATTCAAATGATGTGTGCCAGGAAGGAAAGAATGAAGTTTGATGTGGTATGGGAAAACTGCATTCAAGAGGAAACTAGAGTGGCAAATAGAGAAGCCTTACTAAAAGAGGATGTGTTGGAGTAGGGTCCCGCAGCTACAGAGGAAGCTGCTAGTTTAGCGGAAAGGTACAGTTTTGGCGGAAAGAGGAGAAGGCAAGGCTACGATGCTGTAGCGCGTTTCCAGCTATAGAGTAGAGCCGAAAACATTGACTTTTGAGATAGAAAAGTCTATAAGGCAACGGTACCTGAGCGGCCGAGAGAAGAAAGCTCAACCACTGCATTGAAGGCATCGGGGGAAGATAGGAGGGATCAGTGACCCTCATAAAGAAGAAGGAGCAACGAGGCTCAAGCATTGAAGACAAAGGCCAGAGAGTGAAGCGGTGCATAGTACCCATGATCAGCGCCGGGAAGCATGGAAGACTGCAGAAAGCTGCAGTGTGACGGGAAGCGGCTACCTCAAGGACAGAGAGGACCGACTGTCACTAATTAGGGTATGGGTTTACTGTTGGGACAGGCCCACAATGTTGTAAGGGCACGACCTTCAGGCTGCCTATAAAAGCTTGCATTTTGTATTGTAAAAGGGTTGGTTCAGAGGTTGATTCCTTAGTTGATTAGTTGAATACTTTTGAAGTAGATTCAGGAGTCAGTCAAACAGACTGCGTTGTAACGATCCAGACACCTAGCTTGTCTGTGAGTCATTTGAGTCTGTATGTAACCATCCAGAGAGAGAACAGAGAGGGGAGGATATATTGTAAGAAAGGCAGCATAGAGATAGGAAAAGGCCAGAGATCTAGAGGAGATCTCGCGCTGCATATGCAGTGCAACAGACTGTGCCAACTTCCCTCAAGATAGATAATAGAAGCACAGTTTGGTGGACGTAACTCCCATCCTGGGGGTGAACCACGTTAAATCCGCGTGTTATGTGTTGTATGAATGTGATTGTATTTGTTTACTGTTACTGGTTATTATGCTTATGATATTAGTTGCAGTCAATGAATGTATGTATTGCTCAGCTTACAGTAGTACTTGGGGATTAAAGTAAATGAAGTATTTCAGTAAGTCGCATAAAGGCTCCCTTATATTGTTTCTAAATGACTGTTTAATTGGAATATAACTTCTTGGAGGTCTAACTTCGCCCGTCGACACAGCCAATGTTAGAGCGCAAGTCGTGGAGGTAGAATATCGCAGAGAGGCGATATCGCACCGGCAGAGGAGCTACGGTGCGCAATACTGCGAGCTGAGGGTCTGGCATTGAGAAGGGGTTGTTTGTCCTGCGGTGCGCAGCGATGCGATAAGGAAGGAGATATTGTGAGAAGGTAGAAGTTGTGAGACGAGGGAAGAACCTGTGCGGTGCGCGCGAGGGTAGAGAAGCTGTGGTGAGGAGGACTGCGCGACGGAGAGAGTGCGCGACGCACCCACCCAGTAGGAGATCCCACAGCTTGAAGAGCTGCGCAACACCAGTAGGACTGCCACAGAACCTGGTCCAAGACACTTGAGTCTTGGCCAACCCATTAGATTCACTTCGGGTGAGACTTCAGGCCGCTTTGCGGTCTGTCACCGAAAGGGCCAGTGAATTAGGGGTGTTGTTGATTGATTACAGTAAACCCGGGTCTGCCCATGCAATCAACAGGATGATCAAGCTCTAGCCACTCATACCAAGAAAAGAAGAAGGAATCAACCCATCTTCAAGAAGGGAAACCACAAAGAGCATCTACCTCCCAGAAGGTTCCAAAGATCAAGAGAAAGTCTAGCAAATAAGGACTACTCTGGTTTTCAGTGTTTCCATTGTGACAAGATAGGACACATTGCTAGGAATTGTCCTATGAAGAAGAAAGAATATAAGAAGAGGATCAACAACAACAAAATATATCATGCTCATCTAGCTGAAGATGAGGATGAAGAAGAAGAAGAAGGAGAAGGACCTCCAAGAAAGCAAGCAAGAGAAGAAGATGCAGAAGGGTATGTACTATTCTTTGCACTCTCTGGGTCTCTAACACCTAGAGAAGACACTTGGCTGATTGATAGTGGTGCTTCAAAGCACATGACGGGACAAAAGAAAACTTTGTCCAAACTTGAATAAAGAATCTCTCCTCAGAAAGTATCCCTAAGAGATGACTATCAATATCCGATCAAAGGAGTTGGTGAAGCAAGTTACAAACTTGATTAAGGTAATCCCCTAAAGATGAAAGATGTATTATATGTACCTGGTTTAAAGAAGAACTTACTTTCTATCTCAGCTTTAGATAAGAAAGGATTAAGAGTTGCTTTCATAGATGGTCAAGTACACATGTGACCCAGAGGAAAGAATATTGAAGATGCAATCATCATTGGTGAAGAAGGGGGCTTGTATAAACTCGAGGGGCACTCAGAAACAGCCTTTGTTCATGTGTCCACTGACCCTAGTGAACTATGGCATAGAAGGCTTTCCCACATTAACTACAAGGCTCTACCTCATGTGAACAAAGTAGTGACAGGATTACCAGACATGAAGATCAAGCATGAAGGCATTTGCAAAGGATGTGCGAAGGGAAAGAACATCAAGAATCCATTTCTGAAGAGTGAAACTAAAACAAAAGGTACGTTGGAATTGATTCATTCAGATGTATGTGGTCCAATGTCTTCTACATCCTTAAGTCTCTTTGAATATTATATCACATTTATTGATGATTTTTCAAGAAATATTTGGATATACTTCTTGAAAGCAAAGAGTGAAGTGTTTGAGAAATTCAAGGAGTTCAAAGTCTTGATAGAGAATCTTTCAAACAAGAAAATAAAGACACTCTGATCAGACAATGGAGGAGAATATACCTCAAAAGAGTTTGAGGCTTTTTGCAAAGATGCCGGAATCAAGAGGGAACTAACTACTCCCTACAATCCTCAATAGAATGGGGTTGCAGAAAGAAAGAACAGAACTATCATGGAGGTAGTAAAGACTATGATATATGATCAAGATCTTCCAATGCATCTATAGGCAGAAGCAGCAAGAACTGTTGTGTATGTACATAATAGAATATCTCACAGTGCTCTTGGGTTCAAGACTCTAGAAGAGATGTTCACAGGAAAGAAGACTGAGGTAAGTCACCTCAAAATATTTGGTTGTCCAGTATATATTCATATACCAAAAGAGGAAAGAACCAAGTTAGATCCTTCCGGAAAGAGGGGGATATTTGTTGGATATTGTGAAGTATCCAGAGCATTTAGAATTTACATTCCTAGATTCCATCACATGGAAATCAGTCGAGATGTGACATTCGATGAAGAGGCAGCCCTCAAGAGATCTAGGAAGTGCCAACATGAAGAAGTGTATGAAGAAGAGACACCTCCCAAAAATGAGGAAACTACATATCTCCCTGAAGAGGAAGTTCCTGAAGAACATGACATGGCAGAACCACAAGAACCCCCTATGATGGAGATATCAAGAAAGAGAAAGCTTGCTTGGACAAGATAAACTATACGATAGGCAGAAATATATGGAGCTCCTGAAGGCTCCACAAGGGAAAGGAAGAAACCTGAGACCTTTTCCAACTATGTAGCCTTGATGTGTGATCTTGTAGATCAAGAACCTACAAACTACGAAGAAGCAGTACAGAAGAAAGAATGGAAATAAGTAATGACTAAAGAATACCAGTCAATAATGAAGAATGATGTGTGGGATATAGTTCCCAAACCAAAAGGAAAGAGTATAGTATCCTCCAAATGGATATACAAAATAAAGCATGCTGCTGACGGAAGTATCGAGAAGTATAAAGCAAGATTTGTGGCCAGAGGTTTCTCTCATAAAGAGGGAATTGATTATGAAGAGACATTTTCCCTGGTAGCACGGTATACTTCGATTAGAGCTATCATGGCACTTGCATCCATAATGAAGTGGGACTTACACGAGATGGATGTGAAAACATCCTTTTTGAATGGTGTGATCGAAGAAGAAGTATACATAGAACAACAACAAGGATTTGAAGTTGAAGATAGACATACTCACGTATACAAGTTGAAGAAGGCCTTGTATGGTCTAAAACAAGCTCCTTGAGCTTGGTATGAAAGGATAGACAGTTTCCTGTCAAGCATGGGTTTCACCAAGAGTAAATTTGATCCTAAACTTTATCTCAAGATTGTAGAAGATGAACCTGTCATCCTGCTACTATATGTGGATGACTTATTCTTGACAGGGAATGAGAAACAGATTATGGAAAGCAAGAAGAAACTAGCAAAAGGATTTGAGATGAAAGACCTTGGATTGATGCATTATTTCCTAGGTCTAGAAGTATGGAAAAGTACAAAAGGAATCTTTCTCAACCAGGGAAAGTATGCGGTAGAGATATTGAAAATATTCAATATGTTGGAATGCAAAGCCATGGCCACACCCATGGACTCCAACCTGAAGCTGTTAGTTGATGACTCATCAGAGTTAGTGGATGTGACTCAATACAGACAGATCATTGGGTCATTGATGTACTTAACAAATACTAGACCAGACATTTGTTTTGCAGTGAACACCTTGAGTCAATATCTTGTTCAACCAAGACGGGTTCACCTAGTAGCTGCAAAACATGTGATGAGATATCTGAAAGGGACTATAGACTTTGTTCTATACTATGATGGTAGCCATGAGTATAGATTGTATGGCTATACAGATGCAGATTGGACTGGAAGTGTCTCAGACAAAAAAAGCACATCAGGTGGATGTTATAGTCTGGGATCTGCTATGATTTCATGGTTCAGCAGAAAGCAGTCTAGTGTTGCTCTAAGCATAGCCGAAGCAGAATATATAGCATCTTGCTTTGCTAGTTGTGAATCCATATGGATACGAAAGCTGATGTCAGGATTATTCAACCTAGAGTTGGACACTACCGTGATTCTATGTGACAATCAAAGTTGTATAAAGATGACAGAGAACCCAATATTCCATGATAGATCGAAGCACATAGAAATCAAGTATTTCTACATTCGAGATATGATGTAGAAGGGAGCCATAAAGCTCAAGTATGTGAGTATTGATGAACAAGTTGCTGATGTGATGATAAAGCCTCTGTCTCGAGTAAAGTTCGAACACTTTCGAGACAAGCTTGGTGTGGTTCGGAAGGACCTTCCTCGAAAGTGGGAGTAGTGATGTTGCAGTGGGATTGTATCATCCCTGGGCACTTGCTCTAAAGTGATATGGTGACCTCAGTCCTCAAGAATGAAGAGGGATTGTATCATCCTGGGACATCTGTCCAGAATAGATCCGGTGACTTCGGTCCTCGAGAATGTGGTGGGATTGCATCATCCCTGAAATTTGGTTCAAAATGTATCCGGAGATCTCGGCCCCCGTGAATGTGGTGGGATTGCATCATCCCTGAACTTTGGTTCAAAATGTATCCAGAGGTCTCGGCCCCCGTGAATGTGGTGGGTTTGCATCATCCCTGAACTTCGGTTCAAAATGTATTCGAAGGTTTCGGCCCCTATGAATGTGGTGGGATTGCATCATCCCTGAACTTTGGTTCAAAATGTATCTGGAGGTCTCGACCCCCGTGAAAGTGGCAGATTGCATCATCCTTGAACTTCGGATCAAAATGTATCCAGAGGTCTCGGCCCCCGTGAAAGTGGCGGATTGCATCATCCCTGAACTTCGGTTCAAAATGTATCTAGAGGTCTCGGCCCCCGTGAAAGTGGTGGATTGCATCATCCCTGAACCTCGGTTCAAAATGTATCCGGAGATCTCAGCCCCTGTGAATGTGGTGGGATTGCATCATCCCTGAACTTCGGTTCAAAATGTATCCAGAGGTCTCGGCCCTCGTGAAAGTGGAGGATTGCATCATCCCTGAACTTCGGTTCAAAATGTTTCTAGAGGTCTCGGCCCCCGTGAAAGTGGCGGATTGCAGCATCCCTGAACTTCGGTTCAAAATGTATCCGAAGGTCTCAGCCCCCGTGAAAGTGGTGGATTGCATCATCCCTAAACATTGGTTCAAAATGTATCCGGAGGTCTCGGCCCCCGTGAAAGTGGCAGATTGCATCATCCATGAACTTCGGTTCAAAATGTATCCAGAGTTCTTGGCCCCCATGAAAGTGGCGGATTGCATCATCCCTGAACCTCGATTCAAAATGTATATGGAGGTCTCAGCCCCCATGAATGTGGTGGGATTGCATCATCCCTGAACCTCAGTTCAAAATGTATCCAGAGATTTCGGTCCCCGTGAAAGTGGTAGGATTGTATCATCCCTGGACTTAGGTCCAAAAGTGATCTGAAGACTTTCGTCTTCGTGTTGTGGATTGCAGGTTGTTGCTGATGATGATGACGTACTGTTCGAAAGATCAGAGTATGATGATGATGATGTTGTTGTTCGAAAGATCAGAGTATGATGATGATGATGTTGCTGATCGAAAGGTCAAAGTGCTAAAGATGTTGCTGCAGATCGAAAAGTGCTAAAGATGTTGCTGCTGATCGAGAGGTCAAATATGTTGTTGATCGAAGTGGTCAAAGATGTTGCTGATCGAAGCGGTCAAAGTGTTGATGTTGCTGAAGACAGAAGATTGAAGATGAAGACTACATGATGTTGAAAAGCTTCCAATGATTTATAGATGTGTTACCCTGATGATGTTCATGATGTCCTCTATCTCTCTCTCTCCTATTATTGTTGTTGTTGATGTTGTTGTAGAATACCCTTCTTGTTAAGGGGGGGTGTTGAAATATTGTAACTTCGAAGAATATTCTATATGTATCTTTTGTGGTCCCCGAGGGTCCTATCGAGAGAACCACTTGTATTACTTTGTACCCCAATGCTTCTAATCAGAAGAACTAACAAGAGTCATGAGGTAGTCCCCTCTAATTGTAAAGGTGGGTCATTAGCACCCTAGTGTGGTTACTTGAGCCTACATGTATAACTCGAGCCTACATGATTAACTCGATCCTACATGACATATGAGTTAATTAAAGTGAACAGATGAATATAAATAGAGGTGTGGCACTCCTCATTTGGACACACACTCTCACTTGTGTAGCACATTAGTGGAGAAGATAAGAGTAGAAGGAGAAGGAGGAGGATCAGGCTTTGATTTCCTTGCTGGTTTTATCTCTTACCTTTTTGGGCATCTATATTGAGGAAGATTTTGTTGGGTTTTTCCCTTTAGGGTTTTCCCAGGATAAATCTGTGTTGTTCTTGTGATACTGTTTCTTTCAGTGATCCCGTTTATATGCTTTTGTTATGAAAATGAAATGAAATATTGATGTTATAGCTTAGCATATGAAAATTTAACACTAATTGGCCCCAAAAGATGCTACAAGGAGAGTTCTAAACCGTTGTCATAGGTTACTACGAGGGGAGTTCAAACCTCCTCCAAAAGTCACTTTTTGAGGACGGTTCCAATTTCCCCCCAAAAGCACCACTGCTAAACGCCAAGCCATTTAGCAGCAGTTTTTGAAGAGATATAAACCGCCTATGTAGGTTTCTATGCATGGGGTTCTAAACCACCTCTAAAATTCACTTTTCTAAGGGGCTTCCAAACCCCCCTAAAGGCACCGTCATTAAAATTCAATCCTTTTAGGAGTTGTTTTTAAAGAGATATAAATTGCCTCCAAAAAGTGACTTTTAGGGGCACTTTAGAACCTCCCCCAAAAGGTGACTTTCAGGGGCGGTTCCAAACCGTCACCAAAAGTAATTTTTGGGGGACAGTTCAGAACCTCCCCAAAATGTCACTTTTGGGGGAGGTTTACATTTCTTCAAAAATCGTTGCTAAAGGGCTTGAATTTTAGCAATGATGCCTTTAGGGGGGTGGTTGCAAAACCATCGCTAAGGCTAAAACCCTTTCCAATTCCACTTTTGGAGGTGGAAAATGACCACCTCTAACAGTATTTTTTGTAGTAGTGTTTTTTTGAATAAAACATCAAAAATTGGCATATGATCTAAATTTCACCCCTAAAATTTTCTTGATACCATTGAAGATGGAGTTCCAAAATTCTTAATTATCTACAAAATATCACAAATAGTAATGAGGTATAAAGCTCTTTAGCATTCACTGATAAAATATGAAAATATGTGTTGAGCATTAAGTAATGAATCTAGTAATTTATACTCATTAATGAAACCATGAGGTGGGATTCAAATATATTCAAAATTTGCAAAGAATATTCACCTACAATACTAAATATTTTGAATCACATTTATATCTATTCAAAACTTCACTAATTCAGAATATTGCAGAAAAATTCATCACATAAATATAGAGCAATAATAAATATCATAAGTGCAAAAGATGTTGTAGAGTTTCATACAACATTAACATCATAGTAAGCAAAGGTATTGAGCCACAAAATTGCTTTCTATAACTATGAATAAGTTTTCCTAGGGGTTGCATAAGTGAGCAAAAAGAAAGTATATATGGAAACTTTGGGTTCTTATACATAAAATTGAGAAATTACAAAGTGGACTTCTAATATAATAGGGTATTTTTTAAGAATTCATATATTATATCTCAAGTTAGTATTCAAGGTGATTATTTCAAATTTAAAAAAACACACATACATATATATGTAGAACAATATTTGATAAAACACATGTAATTTACTATTAAAACTATCACATTTTGGTTATTATTATCAATTTAATCGTATTTTTATGTAAAAATATGTGTATTTATTGAGCCGAGAGGCACTTTATAGCCCATTATGAGGGAGACCTTGTAACGTTTATCGATATTATGTCATCCAAAAATAATATTTTCGAGTATGAGGGAGATGTTGTAACATTTGTTCCTAACAAACGAATAATAAATATTATGCCGGCTCTATCAAAATAATAAAAAATAATTATCTACAAAAACATGTTGCCCTTGCACATGGTTTTAAAACCATGTGCAAGGCCTCCTAAACAACTCATGGTTTTATTGTACATGGTTTAGGAGGGCCTTGCAAATGGTTTCAAAACCATGTGTAAGGCCTCCTAAACAACCCATGGTTTTATTGTACATGGTTTAGGAGGGACTTGCACATGGTTTTTCAATCCTAGATCAATAGATTTGATCCCTCTCAACGCTTATAGAGCCTAGGATTTGGATCTAGGTTGGTAGATGGAAAATGGTTCATTTGTATGTGTGGGTGTGAGTATTTTTTAAGGATTCATATGTTCACTTAAGTATAATACTCAAGGTGACTATTTTGAATTGGAAAATTTATACACATACACACATATGTAGGTGAGTGTTTGATAAAACAATTTAATTTAATATTAAACCTTGTAATTTTTTATTAATATTAGCAATTGAATTGGAAAATTATATACACACATACATATGTAGGTGAATATTCAATAAAACATTGTAATTTACTATTAAAACTTGTAATAAGTTTATTAATATTATCAATCTAATCATATGTTATCTAAAAAAAAGTGTGTTTTTAAATGGGAAATGATCAATTTGTGTGTTTGTGTGTGTGTAGATGCTATAGTAAACATTTTCAATTACTTTTTCTTTGACTGTAGAGTTGAAATCTCTCTTCCAAAAGTGTTAATCTTTTGCAATAGTTCACAAACTTTATATTTGTTCAATGTGTGTATGTGTGTTTCAATTATTTTTTCTTTGACTATAGAATTGAAATCTCTCTCCCAAAATTGTTGATAACTTGCAATAGATCACAAACTTTATAGTTGTTATGTGTGTGTGTGTATATGATCTACTAAACATTTTCAATTATTTTTTCTTTGGCTATAGAGTTGAAATCTCTCTCTCAAAATTATTGATCCCTTGCAATGGCTCATAAACTTGACTTTATAGTTGTTCAACCCAACACCTCAACTTAATAGCCAATATCTTAAAACAGACATTGTGGAGGTTGAAAATATAGCTAAAGTAAGCATTGATAATCCAAATTGGACCCAATGTGTAATATTCCCATTTGTCTACCAAGTCTTTAATCCCTTGGGTTTGCACATTCAACGATAATGCACGCTCTAATCTAAGGCACCCAACTACCTTATGTCCACAATGGTCCAAGTGCATTGCTCAAATGACATCCAAGGCACTCAGTGGCCCTCGTGTTGCATATCATGTTGGGCATCCATCCATCTGAGTTGCAATGTGTTACCCCTTATTTTCATGGGTGTTCACTTGGGTTTTCATGAGGATTATTAAGCATTCTAAGTTGATTCTTGAGTTTTCTAAGCATCATTAGGGCATCAAACAACAAGTTGTGTATGCATAAGGAAATCATGGCATTGGGCAATGTGATTTCTGGAAAAGTTTTAGTAGATGAAGAGTAAATTTTTTAGGATATTTTTAGGACTATGCTTGGAAACAATAGTAAAAGGGGATTCTAAAACAAACATGTGCATGTTTTGACCCTTTGCAACATTAAACCTAAGCATGGGTGTTTTGTAGGTACTTATGGGAATAATTTGAGCAGTTATGAGCATGATTTTAGGTGGATCTCTATGTAAAGTAGCTATAAAATGAATTCCATGCTAGTTTTGTGAGATGAGTCAACACTTCGAGGCATAGTTTCTTATTGCAACAACAAATTATGGGAGGTGTATGCACTGGAGAAGCAATGAAACCACAATAAACATAATATTGGATGAAATATAGAGATTGTCCTTCCTAAATCATGAATTTCTGGATAGCTATGTGGCACATTATATTGATTATCAAGCACTGTAGGGTGATTGTTTGCATGTTTTAGTTGAACGGGCTTGTTTTTAGGCAAAATGACAATGTCAAGGGCATACATGATCGTCTTGAGACTGTCCAAAAACTCGGTAAATGAAAAACTTTCATATAATAACTTGAAGGAGGGTTTCATCACCTTTTGAGATAGACTGTCACTATTTCATGGAGTTGCTTGGATTATTTCTACCCTCAGTGCCTTCGTAAGTGTGATCTCAACATCGTTTAAGGAGAACGTTGGTTGCTTGTAAATTAATCATGTTGTTTAGGAGAAGTCACTCAACTATTAGATGGGGTACATCTTTAGTTGAGGATTTATTTGTCTAATAGTTTCATAATCCATCAATGTTGATGCTATTGGAAGTTTCCTTATGTAGGCATTGCATGGATTGGATGTTTGAGGAGTTGTAAGCGTTGGTCAATCCCCAATTAGGTCATATGTCCACTTATAAATAGTTGGTGTACCTTACTTCATTGGAGCACGACACTCTTGGATGTTCTAGATGGATCCATCACATTATTCATGGAGATAGTTTTGCTCTTTAAGGAAATTGAGGATTGTTTCATTGGGATTTGGGTCATCTTTACTTGAGCATTGCTATGGAAGTTATGGAGTGAACATTATTTAGTTGTTTTCTTACCTTATGTACCATTTGTTGGGAGCACACTTCTTCTTAGAATCGTTTTGAGTGTGAGATGGTTGCTATGTTGGCAAGTTTGGTGGAGCGTTGCCTTGGAAGGAGCTTTTATATGATTTCATTTGGACCCTCATATTTGTTGGATCCCTCACTTGATGGAGGGGTCCCCTCTCCTTGGGTCGTATCTTGTGCATTGTACAAATGGCATTTGACCACTATTTTATTGCTTTGTTGGGAGTTTGTTAGCATTAGTGGGGCTTTTGTCATTTGTTTACCCTACCCTAGGCTAGATATACGAAATTAATATTGTTTTATTGTAAGATGAGATTGAGATACAAACTATATAATGGTTAGAATTCTCATTCATTTGGCATGGTTGGATTTTGAGAGCTCTCTCTCTATCTATTGGAGCCTAATTGTTATATCTTTAAGGCATATTTTTGAAGTGTTTAGTCTTTCTGCTCTTGGGTTTTCTTGATGGTTGGATATTGGAGTAACATGTATCTTTTTTCATTGTAAGGTCTATTAATCTAGTCCATAGAAGGGAAATCTTTCTCCATTAATTTAAGTGTAAGAATCTTCTATACTTCTATCATGTTTTAGTTTTGTAACTTGATTATGTACTTGGCATCTTAGGAGGGGTATTAATCAAGCTCACATAGGCTAGGGTTTGAGCTAGGTTTCTAGATTGAAGGTGTATGCTAAGGGAACCCTTCCTTTGTGATCTTTGCAAGGAGGTTCATGAATTTATGATAGGAAATTGTCATGATTTGTATGGGTTCCAACCAAACACATACAAACAAGTCCCAAGGAGAACAATCCTAAGACTCCATATGCCCTAAGGACCAGCACTAGTCTTTATAGCCCTCCCATCGCCTATACTACAAACAAGACTTAAATTTTTGCTAGGGTTAACTCTTCAAATCACCTTGTGCCTCCATTTCCATAGCGTAGCAATCATATCCTAGGTAATCCCCCCTTGAGTTGGAGAAGAGCCAACCTAAAGTGCAAAGAGGTGGTTATCGAGGTGATAGTGGATAAAACCTATAGGTTATCGTTGGGATATCATATTCTTTGGGTATTTAATCATGCATTCTAGTTCAAGTTGTAACATAATGCACAACCAACTAGCCATGGAACAAGTCATTGTTGCTTGCATGCCCATGACCCAAGGATTCTCCATTGTCCAAGTCACCATGCAGCCTCCATAAGAAACCCCAGAGGATGCCTCCTCATCTTAATACCATACTTAGTAAAATTAATTGCCAAGCCATCCAACACTTAGGTATGCCTTGTAACTTTGTAAGATTGCCTAAGGCACTCACCCAACTTTGTATCTCATCGCTGCAACTAATAAAAGTATGTTAGTGACCATCTCAATGGATAATTGGAGGCACCCATTATCATCTCCAAAATCAAAGGCCTTACAAAATGGCTCTATACCCACTTGGATTTTAACCTACATTAATGCTCCATCCCAACCACTAATTAAAGTCATTAAGTTTAGATAATTTTAAAGATTGCACTCAAATGCAAGTTTCATAGTTGATATAATAACATATCCTCTTGAAATTAGCTATTTACAGCCTGCACAAATTTTAAACTTATGATGGTCATCTAAATATAGTAATTAAAAATATTACTAATACACTATCATGATTAAGATAATATTAAAACTTTTTTACTTTTATACTCTTTTTTAAGCATATTTAAATTAAAATAAGCATATCAATATGCGCAGATAAAGCATGTTAAGCATGAACCATCGTAGCTTGAAGTGCAAACAACATAGGGGAGGGATGCCAATAGTTGTGTGCCCTCCCCGCGCCATGTTGGAGGCCACCCTGAAGTGTTTCTTTTGGTATAACATGTGCCCAAACCCTAGAGCCATGTGTTAGGTGGGTGGGAAACTTTATTACATGGGGTTTAATGCACTTTTAGAGTGTTTTACTACACTTTTGTTCAACCTTGTTTCTTTCCCTATGCATTCTTCTTTAGGTCCCTTGCGTGGGAATTCTGCCACCCCAGTGGTGGTCTTCCCAGGTACCAGTCTGGATTCATGTTAGTTATGTTGGTTATCTTTGTGGTATACTGGTATGTGTTGATGTATTTGTAACTTTGGAAGATATTCTGATGTATATTATCATTGTATGTTGTTGTACCCCCATTGGGAATGTGTGTTATCCCTTTACGCGATGTCTAAATTGTGTCTAGACCTTGAGGTACAACCTCCATTGTAAGTTGGGGAAATAGTTCCCAATGTAACATCATGTAATATGTACTTGTAGTCTCTCTAGGAGAAATGGGCCCCATGTGAGATGACATGTAGGCTCGAATGTTATATTTGGTCAGTGACTTGAAAGGGTATAAATAGGGAGGCACTATCCCTCATTTATACATACCATACACTATCAAGTGCACATGAGAGAAAGAGTAAGTTAAAGGAGGAGAGATAGATAGCTATTGAATACTTCTTAATACTGCTTTTGATCATCTTAATATTCTGAAGAAGTTAGCGGGGTTTTCTGCTTTATGGTTTCCCGAGTCTCTCGTGTATCTTTTATATCTTATGCATTTTTTTGTACTTTTTATTCTTTCAGATAAATATCCTAGATAATCTAATCAAATCTTAAGAAAATCTAACATGGTCTCAGAGCCTCTCTAAAAGAAGTCACTGTGCAGCTACGAAAACTAAGGCTTCCTAGTTGAAGTTGTTCTCTCCATAGATCATCAAGAAAGGAGGGCTAGGTTAAATCACCTCACTAGGGCGCATATTTTGGTGGTAGCAGTTTCTGGATCATAGACGTTTCATTGTGCAACCAATATACATCTACAATGGAATCTAATGAAAAATAGGGTTTCATGCCTGAAAACCCTAGAAAACTGAATTTAGTCATCTTAGCACTTTCGATGTAAAGCAAGATTGGAGAAGGCTCAAAAGCTGAAACTTTTACAGGGTGAAGAGAAATTATTGTTGTACATTGTGTAAATGTTTCAGCCTCATATTTGCTACACTTTAGGATATATGGTTCCTCCAAATCAGGGATCCAGCCTCCTCCAGAATACAACCATAAACAGGTGACCTAGGGAGATTTGCTATATCTCGGGCTAGGAAGGTCCAAACAAAATTTCGTAAGATGTTACAGGTAGGGAACATACTATAGTTTCTTTGGTACACTTTTTAGGACTAGAATGTGAAGTAGTGACACGTGGAAGTCTGTACAAGTTTGCTATGTTCAACAGTCCCCAAAACAATCACCTTGGGAAACTCAGCATAAGTCCCACTTGGAGAATCGATTTCTACTCTAACATGTGGGGTTGGAAAGAGGATATATCAGGCTATCTCAGTGCAAAGTTTCATACTATAAGGAGCCAAAATTTTGGATATACAACATAATCAATATCAAACATTTTTGTAAAAGAAATTGGAAAACTAGGGCTTCATTTTCCACGAGCTTCCCACCACTATTTTCAGAAAAGGAGTGCATTAGAAAAATCACCTTGAAGAGGCCCATATCTATGTCCAATCATAATTTTGACATTCCAATTTGGAAAATTAGGGTTTCTCTAACAAACCTTAGATCAACTAGCTCCAGAACCAGGTTGGACACCTCAAATCAATAAGATCTAAATCTTTATTATTTCCATTTGAGGCTCTCATTTTAAAATGACGAATCATACCCAGCTTGATGACAATCTTGCTGAAGCTGACAACTTTCATGTATGGAATTATAGGACCTCCCTAGTCCTTAAAGAAAAGGACTTGGATCAACATTTCAGTAAGGAATTTCTAATAACCTGGGGGAGATGAGGCTAAGGATAGAGCCAGAATCATTGCATATTCTATTAAAGATCATCTCATCCCTGACGTGTTATCCTTGAAGACACCAAAAGGAAGTGTTCGATGCTATGACGAAGCAATTGAAGAAGAATAAGAGATTGTTATAACCACCTTGAATGGCCTCCCAAGATCATGGGATTCATTCATTCGAGGAATGTGTGCCAAGATGAAGTTGATTACCTTTAGCATCCTCTGGGAAGAGTGCACACAATAAGAAGTTCAACTCATAATAAGAGAATAGAAGATGGGAGAAATTAAAGAGCAAGCTCTCATCATTCAAAGAAGATCCCTCAAGCGATGAGGAATATGAAGGACTCAGCTCTTGAAGAACCTCTTATCCATCTTAGCATTTGGATAAGAAATGATTCTATTGTGAACGAAGAAGATGATGAAGCTAAAGGAGGAGTACACCTACCAAATAAAGATATTATTCAATTGTCATTTCATGATATTGTTTGGTTGTGCATTTGTTTATATTCAGTTGATGTGTTATGCATGTTTGTGTATTTGCATTTATACTACTGAATTGCACATGATGGGTAATAATTCAATGATGTTGTACAACAATCCATTGCTACTTATCTAGATTGAAACCTATTTACTGGCATATTAGGAGTAGTACACGCTCTTAATAACATTGGGGTAGAAGGAATCTAGAAGTTACTATATGTGTACAGGTGTAATGTCCCAGTTTTGACCCCGTTACATTAGATGTATATGATGTATAAATTGTAAAAAGATGTGGAGCTAAAGGCCAAGGCCCCACCATTGATCGGTTATGTTATGTTTTGGATTTGAATTGTCACCGATGGTATATCGGCGCATGCGGCATATATTATGACGGTCATCATGTAAATATGCATCTATAATTAAAAATGAACTCGACCAGCTACGATCGCGGCAACTAAAATGAGAAAGGGGCATGATTTTCACAAGGATAGGGGTGGGGGGGGAATTAGTCAAACCTTGGCCAATGAGAGAAAAACCGATATGTCTTCTTCCTTTGTTTTATTCCAACCACTTTCATTAAGAAAGGTTGCTAGTGGTTGAGGCAGTTAATTGCTTTGGGAGTGGGGTGGTAGGACTGTCAGTCCTCACCCACACGCACACTCTACCCACGATTTTGTTGTTCATCCCCTCACGCAGAAACTTCTTCCTCTCCACGAGTTGCAAAACACCCAGGCACTGCAATTTCGTGTCCTCCCAGTAGCTGTTACCTTCACACACTTCCAATTGTCTGCTCATGGTTTTCACGCACAGGAATTTTCCTGGTTTTCACCCACGCTATTTTCCTCCACGGATTTGAGAATGGTGTGGCTCCGTCCTTTACTCACGGGATGAATTGAGGGTTCGGCATTGAGATTGTTCATGCACCGGTGGGGAGACTGTAAAATTCGTCCCCAGTATGGTCTGCGTACGTTTTCCCCAGCAGTTTCGGCTGCGCAAAATGGGCCTTTGTTCCCCCACGTCGTGAGCTATGTTTACTGTTATGTTTGGGGACTGCTGTAGATGGTTTGAAGTCGTTTTTCCTGTTTAAGCTGTGACAGCTAAATTAATTGCTTGAGTGCAATGGTTGGTCTTCGAACTGTGAGAGGAGCATGGATGTTGGCTTAGATTTGCTTGATAAACTTGGTGGCTGGAAACCACATAGACAGATCTAGAGGGCTGGCATTCTTCTCCATAACCCCTAAATAGCACTGGAAGGGAATGCAGGGCCCGAGGGACTGTGTAGCAGAGAAGGGACTGATTCCTTGTGTTGGGTGTGTTTGGGTGTCTTAGAGGTCACGCTAGTTCTGGTGTAGGTGTTCTTGGCTCTGTAATGAGCTCACCAGCTTAGCAATTTTCCTTCTCCAACTCCTTAATGGCCTGATAAACCCAACTCTGTTGGCTTGGCTGTGTGTTTTGGGTATCCTTGGCTATGTGTAAGCCTGTTGTTCCCTTATTCCTTGGAGAATCATGCCCAGCTCGGGGGTGGCAGCGTTGCTAAGAGATTAAGGAGCACGCTGGCCTATGGTTGGGTGGAACGTTGCAGCGACGTAGCTGGTTGCGAAACGACTTCATCAAAAGATAAGTGCTCTTGTCCATTTATACTTCTGCAACCTTAATTTCTGTTAATGATATGATGAACATGTTGCATGAATGCTTGATTGAATGTATGATGTTTCCACTGTGTCTGATAGATGATTGCATCTGTGCATGATAAACGTTCATGTGTGCATGTTTCTACTTCAATACGTTTGCTTTAGCATTCTTTTTTAGCATTTTTGTGTATGCATATGTTCATGGGGCTCTTAGCCCGGGTGTTTGAACCTTGTAGTCGCGTCCTCTTCATCGGCCTGAGGCATGGGGACGTGACAACAGGATATGAATGAATGTTGTAGCATTGGCTAAAATTGTTGCATGGCTATGTGACATATATTTTTCACTATTAATATATTTGGAAATTATGAGATGTTTCTAATCATGCAACCGAACTTGACATGTAGATCATTCTGATGAACAAGTAATGATGGTTTAGAAGAGGAACCTGAAGCTTCCTAGGTCAGAGACATTGTGGCAAAAGAAAGAGCTTCAGAAGAATATAAAGAGAACGGTAGATCCACCTCGAGAGATGAAGAACACCTTGGGAACAAGAAATAGCCCAAGATGAATAATAGTATGATGAGACTTCCAAAGAAAGGAGGAAGCCTCAAACACACTCCAATTATGTGACATTGTTTAGCGACATCATTGATGAAAAGTCGTCCAACAATGAAGAAGTAGCCAAGAAGAAAGGGAAGGAGACTATGATCAAAGAGTACCGATTGATCAAGAGGAACAATGTATAGGATGTGGTGTCGAGACCTGAAGGGAAGTCTGCACTGTCTTCCATATGTATCTACAAGATCAAACATGTGGCAGATGGCAACATAGATAAATATAAAGCGATATTTGTGGCACATGGATTCTCCTAGAAAGAATGGATAGAGTATGAGGAGACTTTTGCACATGTAGCTAGGTACACTTACATTAGATCCATACGTACATGTATGAGATGGTAGATACACCAACTGACATCAAGGAAACATTCTTGAATGGTGTAGTCAAGGAGGAAGTATACGCAGAGCAGCCACTGGGAGTTGAGACACATGATAGGCAGACTCATGTGTACAAATTAAATAAGGACTTGTACGAGCTCATAAGCCACCCATGGGATAGCACATACAGCTACATGAGGAGCTTGAATATCACCTAGAGTGATGAAGATCTTAACCTTTGCTACAAGGTTGAAGATGAAATCCTATAGAGGATGACAAGCTCACAGATGGGTGCGAGAAGAACTTTTCAACAAAGCTCAAGATAGAGGATCTTGATATCCAACGACCCTAGATGGATACATAGAATATTAGTAGCTAAGGAAGCTACATGTCACTCCAGTACATAGTGTTTCAATACATAGAGTACGAAATGCAGAGGGAGAATGATGATTTGCTTCATAGGGAGTGACTGCAGAAGATCCTCAAGTTTGACATGGTACGATAGGATGGACATCTTATTGATGGCCCTAGGATTTACTGAGAGTAAAGCAGATTCCAACCTTTACTTCAAGGTTGAAGGCGGAAGACCAGTGATGCTCCTATTATATGTCGATGACCTGTTCCTGGCAGGCGGAGAGAAACTCATTAAAGATGAATGGAGGAGACTTGCTACAGAGTTCGAGATGAAATACCTAGGGATGATGCACTACTTCTTAGGCATGGAGGTGTGATAGAGTATAGATGGAGTCTTCCTTGGTCAAGGGAAGTATATAGTAGAGATCCTAAAGAAGTTCGGGATGATGGACTGCAAGGAAATAGCCACACCCATGGAATCAAACTTGAAGCTACTTTTCTCTGCTTCATCAAATTCAGTTGATGCCACGATATATGGTTTGATGATTGGATCATTGATGTACCTGATGAACACGATACCAAACCTATGCTTTGTTGTGAACACCTTGAGCCAATTCCTGACAGATCCAAGACAAGCTCACCTAGTTGTTGCAAAGCATATATTAAGGTAACTTCAGGTAAAATTGATTATGGGCTCAGATATGACATGAATCAAAAGCTTAACCTGCACGGTTATGTTGATTCGAACTGGGCTAGCAGTGCTTTAGATGGGAAGAGCACTTCGGGGTGCTACTTTAGTATGGGATCAGGTGTCCTCTCTTGGTTTAGCAGGAAGCAGTCTTGGGTGGCATTGAGTACAGCCAAAGAATAATATGGTGCAACTTGTTCAGCTAGTTGTGAGGTAGTATGGCTTAGGAAGCTACTGCCTGATTTGTTTGATCTCCAGTTAGAGGTGACTTGTATCTTCTGTGAAAACAAGAGTTGCGTGAAGTTGTCTGAGAACCCATTGTTCCATGACAAGTCAAAGCACATTAAGATCAAGTACCACTATATCATGGATATGGTGCAGAGAGGAGTAGTGAAGGTCTAGTATGTTGTGATCGACGAGCAAATAGCTGATGTGTTGACCAAGCCATTATCCAGAGCAAATTTTGAATAGTTTAGAGAGAACCTTGGTGTACTTTAGATCAATGTTCTTCCCAAGTGGAGGATATGGATCTATAAGATGCAAATGGAGAAGATTTTTTCTCACATGGTGGTAGGTTTGTCCTCCCATGGTGTAGATGTAAGGGTTTTGGTCGATATGTGTGCATCTAGGTTGTGCTCTGAATGACGATGACGTGATCTGAAGATGATGAGAGGATAGTAGGGAGATCCTTCAGGTTTTGAAGAGGCATATGATCAGTCCTGGGATGCTCCTTCAGGTTTTGCAAAGGCATATAATTAGTCCTGAGATATCCTTCAGATTTTGAAAGGCAATAAGTCCTGAGCTATACCTACTTGATGATTTGAAGACCTACATGGAGGCTAGGCCTACATCCAACATGAAAAAGGGCTGACACTGTAGAAACTTTTGATGACAAATAGTATGGTACAATGATCAAATTATAAGAACATGATGGCATCAGCTATGATGAAGAGCCTATGACTCCGTGATGATGACGATGCGATGAAGACCTGACCAAGTGTATTGATGACTATGTAGAGAGAGAATACAATCCTAGTTAAGAGGGAATATTGATGTATTTGTAACTTCGTAAGATATTTTGATGTATATTATCATTGTATGTTGTTGTACCCCCATTGGGGATGTGTGTCACCCCTTTACAGTATGTCTAAATTATGTCTAGACCTTGAGGTACAGCCTCCATTTTAAGTTGGGGCAATATTCCCCAATGTAACATCATGTAATATGTACTTGCGGTCTCTCTAGGAGAAGTGGGCCCCATGTGAGATGACATGTAGGCTCGAATGTTATATTTGGTCAGTGAATTGAAAGGGTATAAATATGGAAGCACTCTCCCTAATTTATACACACCATACACTCTCAAGTGCACATGAGAGAAAGAGACAGTCAGAGGAAGAGAGATAGATAGTTGTTGAATACTTCTTATTACTGCTTTTGATAATCTTACTATTCTGAAGAAGTTTGCGGGGTTTTCTCCTTTATGGTTTCCCCGGTGAAAATGTTTGTGTCTCGTGTATCTTTTATATCTTATGCATTTTAATGTACTTGTTATTATTTTAGATAAATATCCTAGATAATATAATCATATCTTAAGAATATCTAACATGGTATCAGAGCCTCTCTAAAAGAAGGCACTGTGCAGCTGCGGGAACTAAGGCTTCCTAGTTGAAGGTGTTCTCTCCACAGATTATCAAGTAAGGAGGGATAGGCTAAATCACCTCAGTAGGGTGCATATTTTGGTGGTAGCATTTTCTGAATCAGAGAAGTTTCACTGTGAATTCGCAATATAGCTACAATGGAAGCTAATGAAAATTAGGGTTTCATGCATGAAAACCCTAGAAGACTGAATTTAGTCATCTTAGCACTTTCACTATAAAACGACATTGAAGAAGGCTTAGAAGGTGAAACTTTTAAAGGATGAAGAGAAATTCTTGATGTACATTGTGTAAAAGTTTTAGCCTTAGATTCGCTATACTTCAGGAGATAGCCTTCCTCCAAAGCAGGGTTCTAGCCTCCTCAATAATATAGCCATAAACAGGTGACCTGGGGAGGTTTGCTATATCTCGGGATAGGAAGGTCCAAACGAAATTTCACAAAATGTTGCATGTATGTCACGGAATATAGTTTATGTGGTACAACTTTTAGAACCATAATGTGAAACATCGACACGTGGCATTCCATACAAGTTTTCTATGTTGAATAGTCCCCAAAACAATAACCTTGGGAAACTTAGCATAAGTCCCACTTGGATAATCATTTTTCTGCTCTAACCTGCAGGGTTGGAAAGAGGACATATTAGGCTATCTCAGTGTGAAGTTTCATATTATAAGGATTCGAAACTTTGGAGATACAATAGAATCAATATCAGACATTTCTATAGAAGAAATTGGAAAACTAGGGCTTCCTGTTCTGGAAGCTTCCCACAAGTGTTTTCAGAAAAGGATTACATTGGAAAACTCACCTTGAAGAGGCCCATATTTCTGTCCAATATGAAGTTTGGAAAATTAGGGTTTCTCTGAAAAACCCTAGATCAGCCAGCTCCAAAACCAGGTCAGACACCTCAAATTGGTAAGATCTAAATCTTTGTTATTTCCATTTGAGGTTCTCATTTTAAAATGACTAATCACACCCAGCTTGATGACAATCTTGGTGAAGCTAGCAACTTCTATGTATGGAAGTATATGACCTTCCTAATCCTTAAAGAAAATTACTTGGATCGGTATTTCAGTAAGGAAGTTCTAAGAGCTTGAGGGAGATGAGGCTAGGGGTAGAGCCAAGATAATCATTGTAGATTCTATTAACGATCATCTCATCCCTAAGGTGTCATCCTTGAAGACACCAAAAGGAAGTGTTCAATGCTATGACGAAGCAATCGAAGAAGAATAAGAGATTGTTATAACCACCTTGAATGGCCTCACAAGATCATGGGATTCATTCAATCGAGGAATGTGTGCCAAAAGGAAGTTGATTACCTTCATCAGACTATGGGAAGAGTGCACATAAGAAGAATCTCGACTCATAATAAGAGAAGAGAAGATGGGAGCAACTAAAGAACAAGATCTCATGATTCAAAGAAGATCCCTCAATCGACGAGGAATATGAAGGACTCAAATCTTGAAGAACCTCTTATCCATCTTAGAATTTGGATAAGAAATGATGTTGTTGTGAATGAAGAAGATGATGAAGATAAGGGAGGAGTCTACCCACCAAATAAAGATAAGTATTCAATTTTCATTTCATGATATTGTTTGGTTGTGCATTTTTTTTTATTCAGTTGATGTGTTATGCATGTTTGAGTATTTTCATTTATACTACTGAATTGCACATGATGGGTAAGAAGTCAATGATATTGTACAACATTCCATTGCTACTTATCTATATTGAAACCTCTTTCCTGGCATATTAGGAGTAGTACACACTCTTAATAACAATGGGGTAGAAGGAATCTAGAAGTTACTATATGTGTATGGGATATGAATGAATGTTGTAGCATTGGCTAAAATAGTTGCATGGCTATGTGACATATATTTCTCACTATTAATATGTTTTGGAAATTATGAGATGTTTTTAATCATGCAACTGAACTTGACTTGTAGATCATTTCGAAGAACAAGTAATGACATTTCAGAAGAGGAACCTGAAGCTTCCTGGGTGAGAGACAACGTGGCGAAAGAAATAGCTTTAGAAGAATATAAAGAGAATGGTAGATCCACCTCAAGAGATGAATACCACCTTAGGAATGAGAAATAGTCCAAGATGAATAATAGTATGACGAGCATTCCAAAGAAAGCAATAGGCCTCAGACACACTCCAGTTATGTGACACTATTGAGCGACATCATTGATGCAGAGCCTTCCAGCTTTGAAGAAGTACCCAAGAAGAAAGAAAAGGAGACTATGATCAAAGAGTACCAATTGATCAAGAGGAATGATGTCTAGGATGTGGTGCCGAGACCTGAAGGGAAGTCCGTATTGTATTCCATATGGATCGACAAGATCAAACATGTGGCAGAAGACAACATAGAGAAATATAAAGCGAGATTTGTGGCACGTGGATTCTCCCATAAAGAATGGATAGATTATGACGAGACGTCTGTACCTGTAGCTAGGTACACTTCCATTAGATCTATACGTCCATGTATGAGATGGGAGATACACCAACTGACATCAAGACAACATTCTTGAATGGTGTAGTCAAGGAGGAAGTATATGCAGAGCAGCAACTGGGAGTTGAGACACATGACAGGAAGACTCATGTGTGCAAATTAAAGAAGGACTTGTATGAGCTCAGAAGGTACCCATGGGATAGCACATAGAGTTACATGAGGAGCTTGAAGATCACCTAGAGTGATGAATATATTAACCTTTGCTACAAGGTTGAACACAAAATCCTGTAGAGGATGACAAGCTCACAGATGGGTGTGAGAATAACTTTTCAACAAAGTTCAAGATAGAGGATATTTATATCCAATGACCCTAGATGGATACATAGAATATTAGTAGCAAAGAAAGCTACTCGTCACTCCATAACAGAATGTTTCAATACATAGAGTACGAAATGCAAAGGGAGAATGATGCTTCACTTCAGAGGGAGTGACTGCAGAAGATCCTCAGGTTCGACATGGTATGACAGGATGGACAGCTTACTGATAGCCCTAGGATTTACTAAGAGTAACGTGGATTCCAACCTTTACTTCAAGGTTGAAGGCGGAAGACCAGCGATGCTCCTGGTATATGTTGATGACCTATTCCTGACATGTGAAGAGAAACTCATGAAAAATGCAAGGAGGGGACTTGCAACAGAGTTCGAGATGAAAGACCTAGGGATGATGCACTACTTCTTAGGCATGGAGGTGTGACAGAGTAGAGATGGAGTCTTCCTTGGTCAAGGGTACAGTAGAGATCCTGAAGAAGTTAGGGATGATGGACTGCAAGGAAATAGCCACACCTATGGCATCGAACTTGAAACTACTTTATGATGCTTCATCAGAGTCAATTGATGCCATGATATATCTTTTGATGATTGGATCATTGATGTACCTGCTGACAAACACGAGACCAGACATATGCTTTGTTTTGAACACCTTGATCCAGTTCCTAACAGATCCAAGACAATTTCACCTAGTTTCTGCAAAGAATATATTGAGGTACCTGAAAGGTACACTTGATTATGGGCTCAAATATGACATGAATCAAAAGCTTAACCTGGATTTCCAGTGCTTTAGATAGGAAGAGCACTTCGAGGTGCTACTTCAGTATGGGATCAGGTGTCCTCTCTTGGTTTAGAAGGAAGCAGTATTGCATGGCACTAAGTACATCCAAAGTAGAATATGTCGCAGCTTATTCAGCTTGTTCAACTAGTTGTGAGGTAGTATGGATTAGGAAGCTACTGTCTGATTTGTTTGATCTCCAGCTAGAGGCGACTTGTATCAACTGTGACAACCAGCGTTGTGTGAAATTGTCTAAGAACCCAGTGTTCCATGACAAGTCAAATCACATTGAGATTAAGTACCACTATATCAGGGATATGGTGCAAAGAGGAGCAGTGAAGCACCAGTATGTTAAGACGGACGAGCAGATAGTCAATGTGTTGACCAAGCCATTAGATAGAGCAAAGTTTGAATATTTCAGAGAGAAGCTTCGTGTACTTCATATCGAGGTTCTTCCCAAGGGGAGGTGATGGGTCCAGAAGATGCAGATGCACAAGAGTCGTTCTCACATGGTGGTAGGTGTGTCCTTCCATTGTGTAGATGTACGGGTTGTGGTCGAGATGTGTGCATTTGGGCTGTGCTCCAAGTGATGATGAGGTGATCTGAAGATGACGAGATGATAGTAGGTAGATCCTTCAGGTTTTGCAAAGGCATACAATCAGTCTTGGGATGTTCCTTTAGGTTTTGCAAAGGCATATAATCAATCCTGGGAGATCCTTCAGGTTTTTACAAGGCAATAAGTTTTGAGCTATACATACTTGATATTTGAAGACCTACATGGAGGCTATGCCTATATCCAACATGAAAAAGGGTTGGCACTGTAGAAAATTTTGATGATAGATAGTATGGTACAATGATCAAATTATAAGAAGATGATGGAAGCATCTGTGATGAAGACTCTATGACTCTGTGATGATGACGATGCGATGAAGACCTGCCCAAATGTATTGATGACTATGTAGAGAGAGAATACATTCCTAGTTAAGAGGGAGTGTTGATGTATTTGTAACTTCGGAAGATATTCTGATGTACATTATCACTGTATGTTGTTGTGCCCCCATTGGGGATGTGTGTTACCCCTTTACGGGATGTCTAAATTGTGTCTATACCTTGAGGTACAACCTCCATTGTAAGTCGGAGCAATAGTCCCCAATGTAACATCATGTAATATGTACTTGTAGTCTCTATAGGAGAAGTGGGCCCCATGTGAGATGACATGCAGGCTTGAATGTTATATTTGGTCAACAACTTGAAACGGTATAAATAGGGAGGCACTCTCCCTCATTTATACACACCATACACTCTCAAGTGTGCATGAGAGAAAGAGACAGTCAAAGGACATGAGATAGATAGTTGTTGAATACTTCTTATTACTGCTTTTGATCATCTTACTATTTTGAAGAAGTTTGTAGGGTTTTCTCCTTTATGGTTTCCTCGGTGAAAATCTTTGTGTCTCGTGTATCCTTTATATATTATGCATTTTGGTGTACTTGTTATTCTTTTAGATAAAAATCCTAGATAATCTAATCAAATATTAATAAAATCTAACAGAGTAGTGCTGGTGTTCACATCCTCTATTGTGGTGGAGCATACGAATGCCATGGGGTTTGACACTCACCTCTTTTCCAGTTTCGTGGGGTATTGTGGTTGTTCTTGCTAGTTGCGGTTATTGTGGTGGACGAGTTCGTGTTGGGACGCATACTCCATATAGGGTAACTCCGCGGTTAGTAGGAAATTTGTAAGCGGAGCTATGGGTCAAAATAGTCTTAGGGGTGTCGGGGTAAGTCAAAACCCCTATCTTTTTGTAATAAGCCCATGGTTTAAATCCAGGGTTTAGGGTTTTGTGGGTGCCCATAGTTTAAGACCAGGGTTTTGTAAAGCCGCGCAGTATAAATAAGCGCTTATGTAAAATAGAGAGGTTAGGCTTTTTGATGTAAGAAAAGAAAAGGCAAGTAAG
>LPNX010227611.1:540441-615439 GCA_001517045.1 Pseudotsuga menziesii
TATAACTGATTACATCTGATAACATAAGATCTCTGCTAATATTAAGCTTCGCAGTGAATTCCCTGTAGTGGGTTACGCGTGTTTGGTTTATCTTTTATGCTTTGAATTTATATGTGAAGGAATGATAAGTAAATAGAAAGTTGAATAATAATCTGTTGAGAAAGGCAACGGTACAGTAATCCCCCTCTTTGCATGCAGAAACCTGATTCTGCGGCACCCCATTGCTGTTTCGGGTGAGACTGCAACCTGCGCGCAGGTTGTTGCCGAAAGGGCCAACACAGTGGGTCGTTTGTTGGTGCGAAGTATACAGTGTTAACCCGGGTCTGCCCAAGTGCCAACAGTTCGGCGCATTGGTGGCACTCAGCTATAGGTGGTTTTGGCTTGGTCGTGCACTGGAGGTAATATTTACAAGGTATGGTCGCAACATTTCACATATAAATTTGGTATCTATTGAGAGGCATCGTTGGATTTATGGTTTTGTTGACTTGCATGGCACCTTCTAGGTGCAGGGTTTCATTGGAGGTGATCATTTTTGGCCAGCAGTGGTGTTGAACGCATTTTCCAAACCACACGTTTCTGGTAGGGATTGACCCCACACGGCTTCTCAAACTATGTTTGTTTAACACATTATTCCTCCTCATGGAAAATTTGCTCAATTCCAGTTCTTTGTAATTCGATTTGTAGGTTGTTTTCTCTGGTTGCTGAGTTTGTTTGGCATTAGTGGTGCAGATATTTATTCTGGGAACCCCAAGGCTCGAACCCATTATGGGTCTAGGTGGTACTCTATGCACTGCATGTATTCAGGGTAAGGCTGCTATATAATGTTGCTCGCCACATTATGGTTCGAAACTGTAACTTGTTTGTTTTATCTTGGCATGTAAATGGTTATTATAAGTGGAGGGTTTTGGTCCATCACCTCATGGATCGAACCTGTGACTTGTTTGTTTTTTTTGGCATGTAAATGGTTATTGTAACTATAGGTTCTTTTCCACCACCTCGTGGCTCGAACCTGTGACTTAACTGTTTTGTTTTCTGTGTAAGGGATATTGTAACTAGAGGGTTTTGTTTTGCCACCCTGTGATTCAAACCTATTAAGGATTTATGCCTGATGTAATTCAAAAATTCAGTTAAAGAATTATGGTTTATGGTTTATGTTGATATGTAATTTTATTATGGTGATACTTTCTTGGTTCATCGTGGCTCCAACCTATGACTAGATTTCTTAGTTTCAAGTATAGTTGTGTGCTTTTGATAATGTTTTGGTTGACCCGTGGCTCGAAGCTATGACTACTTTGCCCCATTTCGAATTTTTTTTGGGTTATCTTGATGATTCTTGGGTTGGACGTTCGGCTTGAACCTGTAAGGGTTTTTCTCCTTGGTTGGTGTATGTTGGCAAGTGGAGAATAGCATGTAAAGCGGAAATTAGAATATATTTTATATTTTGTGTCACATTTTTGTACTTTGGACCATATTTTGCGGATATTGGTCATGATTTTGTAGAATTAGTTAAGAGTTAGTTAGAAATTTGTCCAAGTGGACCTTAAATGTAAAGGCGCAAGCCTATAAATAGAAATGGAATTATAAGTGTCAAGGAGACTTAGGGATTAGCATAGAAGAAAACTGATATATACATCTGTTGATCTATAGATCTTTTTTTGAATTTGTGGATTATTGCATGGAAGTAAATATGACAAGATGGAAGTTGATCTGAAATATTGTTTTCTTTTATCTTTGTTTGTCTTACTGCTTCTGCAATCATATGGCGAAGGTTAAGTGAATCTGTGACATGGACCTATGATATGATCTTTACTTGCTTTAAATGATGTTATTTTACTGGATATGTTTGTGCATCAATTAGGTTACTACATTTGTAAGGGAATAATGCGATATGATTGAGAACAATGATAAATGTTTGTGTTAATGCCTAAGTAATCATATTTGTTAACATTGTGCTGAGTTATTAAGATTGATGCCACATTGTCCCTTCCTATTATGTGGAAACTTGATTCCGACAGATCTCCCTCGAACACCTCGGGTGAGACCTCATCCGCTTCGTGGGTGTTGCTGGACGGGGTAAAACCTGTTTGGACCGGTGCTCAGGGAGATCACAGTGGTCTGAGGGTCGACAGAGAGGAACCCCTGTCGACTGGGTTTTGTTGGCTGGATTTGTGTCAACAAATGGTTCTGTTACTGGGACCCCGTTGGCAACCGTTACCTTAGAGGATTTTCGGGACCTTGTTGCAACTGAGGGGAGGATATGTGGCATCAGACAAGACCAGAAATTCAGGAGTGGTTCAACCAAAAGTTACAAGAATTTGCTGAGACAGAGAACCAAAACCCAGGACTGACAACGAATAAGTGGTTGGCTAGGTACATACACGACGGTCCACATGAGTATTTTTTCTCTGAATTCCCCATCATACTATATGAGTGGTTGGCGCAATTTACCTGTCGCAAGACAAGTTTTCAAGGAGGTGAGCCAACGTCCTAGACCCCTGAATTGATCCAAGAATTGCAGGAGACCAACAACAGGGCATCACGGGCTGTTGAAGTCCGGTTGGATAGTATCTTGGAAGGCTATATCACTGAGTTCACGGTCAATACTACTAATTCCTATAGCAAAGCAGAAAGGGAATTCTTCAATGGACCAAGAGGTAGATTCTTATTGTCCCTACAATTGTCAATTAAGATGCTTGTCTATGAAAAGGGCATACTGAAGATGCACCTTGAGTAGTAGACCTCTGGTGTGCGAAGGTTGTGGATACTGTGATGAAAGGGGGGAGACTAATGGAAGGATAAGGGGTAGATGGGTGCAAGTTTTGACAAGACTATGAGAGAATCTGGGGAAGAAAGTGGTCTTATGAGGGGATGAGCAAGGTTTCGACAAGAGAAGAGGAGAACGACAAGGGAAGGTCCAGCTGCGATCGAAACGTAAGACCGCGAAGGAAGACCACACGAGATGAAGTGACCCTACAGTGACGAAGAGGACGACTAGGCTACACCCAGGGTAACGGTGAGATTAACCCCCAGCAGCAATGTTCCCACACCTCCGTGCACTACTCCGCATTCAGGAAGAAAAAAAAGTTCCACGTCGACCTGTCTAACGTGCCAACAACATTCTAGTAGTAAATCAGCGTCTGTAGGAAGAAGGCCTAGAATGGCAGGTGACAACATGAAGTTACCTTTGTTACATGGAAACGGGACTAACAATCCCGAGCAGTATTGGTTTCTATGTGAGGCAGTATGGACTGTCAGGAAAACCTTGGATGATGATGTCAAGAAGGGCCAATTGGCAACCACTCTTCGAGGTCGTGCGCTAGATTGGTATATGAAATTTACACAAGTTCCTATGGGGACCCCTTCAAAGACATTGGCAGGAATTAGGAAAGGACTTATTGAAGAATTCAAAAAACCGAAGTCTGAAGCACAATACATTACAGAGTTGAAAGAGAGTAAGCAATTTCCTAATGAAATTGTTTGGGACTTCGACTAGAGATTTAAAACATTAATGGAAAGAGTTAGTTTCGAGATGAGCAATGTCCAGCACAAAGAATGGTTCATTGCAGTGCTAGTATCTCATATCATACAACCATTGATGCAACAGAAGATCGCGACACAGAGCGAGGCTCTGGAGATCGCAATGAAGTTGGAAGCTTAACCCATTGGAGAAAGTGCAGCTGGTATGAACCTGATTCAGGCGTAGCTAGAAAACTTAACGCTTCAGTTGCAACATATAAAGAAGGGAAAAGAGTGTCGCGAGGACCTTTGGTGTACTCGATGTCACACAGATGGACATACCAAAGATGTTTTCCCCGATTTTTGAAATTATATATTGTTAGGAGCAATGAACCCATTGAGTTGTGGAAATGTACCCTGGTGTTGCATTTGTCAGGTATATGGGCACCGACATGAAGAATGTGGATACATGTAGAAGATGGTGAAGATAAATATTGGGCATGAAGATAAATATTGTCATGCATATGACCTACTTCACGAAATAACATATGACTCATACTATGTAAAGGGAGAAGCACAACAGCCATAGCTGCAGGTGGTACGCCCACCACCCCCACCACAATATGTACCACCACCCTAGATGCATTTTATACCACCACAACTGCACCCGCAGTTTGCGCCGCAACCGTCGTATAATCATATGTCAATGCCTCCGTAGTGACCACGGTACATTCAGTCTGCACACTATGTCCAGCAATAGCCGAATCCAACGTAACAACAACCTACTCAACTGTAGTACCAGCAACAAGGAGGATTCCGTGGTCGAGGAGGAGGCTTTGGTCAAGGAGGCAGATGAGGTCACAGGCCTATCCAATGTTATAATTGTGGCATATTGGATCACTTTCAGAAGGATTGTCCATGGTTGCAGTGCTTGTGTACGTATTTTACCGTGATTGATCACACTGTTGAGAACTGTCCACATCTGATCGCAAGATGGCACGTAGGAAATGTTCCTCAGTTACAGAATCAGAACCAGTTGCAGAATCAAAATCAACTACAGAACCAGAATCGATTGCAGAACCAATTGCCAAACCAGAATCAAGTGCAGAGTCAAGGATAGAACCAAATTCCAATTCAGAACCAAAATGCAACTCAGAATGTAAATCAACCTATGAACATGCTGCTGAACCAGACTCAAGGGCTGATAGTCGCAATGATCTCAACAGAACCCAGAACGAAGGATTTTGGCGTTGTTGTCATCACTCGTGGTGGTGCAACGATTAGAGAAGATAGCCCTCATTCGCAAATTCATTTTGCTGGGAAGAAGAAGGTACAGTTTGATATCAATGCTGGGAAGGACACATTCTCTGAAGCATGTGACCTGATCGAAGGAATCCTGGTAAGTCACCTATTTATGAAATGCCCACTATTTTTTATTCTTCATTGGAGGCAAGACCATCGCGGCAACATGGTACCTTACATAATTTTTTTGAGAGCTTCTTGTCGCTTACAAGATATCCCAATGCTCTTGCCGAGATTGAGAACCCGTTGCACTGACCGACGAAGGGACGATAGGATTCTGTAGTGAATTCATTGCATAAGAAAAAGATGAGCAGAGAAATGCACATGAACATCCAAATAGGATACTATGAAGTATATTCCGTTATCATGGATATAGGCTCGAATGTGAATATTCTAACAAAACAGACATGGTAGAATATGGGGAAGCCACAATTAGGCTGGTATTTGGTGTTGTTGCGATTGGCTAATCAAGCCAAAGTACAATCGATTGGGCGCGTATCATACCTGGTAGTGGATGTCGAAGGTATGAAGACCTATGCTGATTTTGATATAATCAAAGTTGTAGAGGGTGGAGGCTCCTATCCTGTGTTTATAGGGATTGGATAGGCCAATGATAGTATGGCAGTCATCAATTTTAAGAAGCGGATGATGAGGTTTGAGAATCAAGACATCAGAGTCATCGCTCCCATGGATCCAAGCGAAGGGAGAAGGTATATTGAGTCAGATAAAGATGAAGTTTTCAAAGGAGGGGATCATTCTTACAACATTTCAAAAGATTACATCCATCCAAATACTTATGGAGAACTTGGTTGGCGCAGCGCTAGCTCTGCGTCTTTTGATTCGGATGATGCATTAGAGAACTAGCAAAATTGCATGCATGAAGTATCAGTTAGGAAGTGTGGTTTGATCACATAGTCATTGTGTCGTGTCACTACTAAGGTTATTGAAATTCCCATCTATGAAGGATTGCCTGAGCTATCCAAGTTTCTTGTTGAGTTTGAAGAGAAGGTGTCAGAACCACAACAATTGCTGGCGTTGGAGGAGGCACTGAAAGCTACTCCAGCACGCTGGTGGGCAGCTCATAAAAAATAAATTAGTGGATGGTCACAGTGCGGTTTGGAGATGTAGAAGTATACCATGTTAGACAATACAATGGGCAGAATAGTCCTAGAGATCATCTGATTGAATGTCAGACCTTGTGTACATTGCGACCAAGGGATGAATGGCTCCATGCCTTTGTCCACACACTAGATGAGATGCCACGATCATGGTATGTATCAGCTGAGATGCATAGGGAAATAACCACTTGGGAAGAGTTGACAAGTTTCTTTATGCATAACTTTAACTTCGCGGATGCCAATCCAGATTTCCATAACACACTATAGCTCGTCCGCGATGTAGTGCTAAAGGTGGTTCCAGTTGCGTATCCAGTAGATTCACATGCGCATTTCCACATGCAATCGATGATGGAATGTTATAATGTATCCAAAGGACCTAAGGATGACGATGAGCTAAGAAACAACAATATCCTAGAAACAGAAGGGAATCGAGATGTCATAGCACCAGATGCACCGATGGACCCAATGAATCAGCCTTTGAAGATAAGAAAAGTCAACATTGGGACGAAGGAGAACCCAAAATTTGGAAGTGTTGGGGACTATTGGGATGAAGAGACCATGGCAAAGATCACAAATCTGTTGCATGAATTTTAAGATCTATTTCCAAAGAAATTGTCTGAAATGAAAGGGATTCTGGGTGATTTAGGGGAGATGAAGATCCCATTAAATCCAGATGTGAAACCGGTAAGAAAGAGGTCGTATCGCTTGAATCCATGATACAAAGAGAGGGTCAAAGCTAATCTTGATAGGATGTTGGATGCTGGAATAATTGAGCCAATCGAATAATCAGAATGGATCGGTCCTATGGTGTTCCAAGACAAGAAAATAGGTGAATTTTGAATCTGTGTCCATCTGAGAAAATTTAATGATGCATGTATACACGATCCATTTCCGACACCATTCACTGATGAAGTGCTAGAAGGAGTAGGCGATAAGGAGATGTACTCTTTTACAGATGGGTTCTTTGGTTATCACTAGATCTAGATCGCAAAGGAAGATCGCCATAAGATGACATTCGTCACTAAATGGGGTTGCTTTCAGTACACGGTGATGCCTTTTGGATTGAAGAATGCGCCTGCGGTATTTTCTGGAGTTGTTGTCGCTACATTCAAAGATTTTATTCAGATGTTCATGCAAGTCTATATGGATGACTGGATAGTGTATGGGTTGATTAAGGATCATCTGGAAAACCTGCAACTAATACTAGAAAGGTGTTGACAGCATCAGATCACACTAAATTCAAAAAAATGTAGTTTCTGTACACCTTTTGGGATGTTGTTGGCTCACATTCCTTGCAAGAAATGACTGTTGGTTGACCCTGTGAAGATTGTGCTCATTCTAAGCTTTCCACGACCTATGAATGTGGAGATGATTAGAGCAATGTTGGGGCACACAGGGTATTATCGCAAGTTCATACGAGGATATGCTGCGATCACAACCCCTATGGAGAAATGATTGAAGAAAGACGTTGCATTTGTATGGAGTCAAGAGTGTCAAGAAAGCTTCAACACACTGAAGGCCAAGATGGCTTCCGCACTGATCCTCATTTTTCCTGATTGGAACAAGTAGTTCAATGTCCATGTGGATGCATCATCTGTTGTGCTAGGAATGGTGCTTGCACAACTAGGAGAGGGGGATCTAGATCACCTGATCGCTTTCGCTAGTTGGAAGTTGTCATTTGTTGAGAAAAACTATATGACCACAGAGAGAGAAGGTCTGGCAATGGTATATGCGCTACAGAAGTTTAGGCATTACCTATTAGGCCTTCATTTCAAGATGTTTACATACCATTCTTCTTTGAAATACCTAGTCAATAAGCCTGTGTTGGGGGGGAATATATCTCGTTGGCTACTTTTCTTTCACAAATTTGATTTTGAGATAATTATGAAACCGAGTCACTTGAATGCCAGCCCTAATCATTTATCCTGAATCGAGACAGGTGAGGAGCCTACAAATATTTAAGACGGACTACTAGATGTGCATTTGTTCAGAGTTGAAATGGAATATGACTATTATGATCAAATAATTCAGTTCTTGGTGACGAGAATTGCACCGGAGGAATTTTCAACAAATAAGAAGAAGCAATTGGTGGTTAAGGCTTCGGATTTCCAGTTGATCGTCGAAAAACTATATAAACTAGGACCAGATGTGCAGTTGTTCAGAAACAGGTGAGGAGCCTACAAATGTTGAAGATGGACTACCAGATGTGTAGTTGTTTAGAGTTGACATGGAAGATGACTATTATGATCAAATAATTCAGTTCTTGGTGACGGGAATCGCACCGGAGGAATTTTCAACAAATCAGAAGAAGCAGTTGGTGGTTAAGGCTTTGGATTTCCAGTTGATCACTAGAAAACTATATAAACTAGGACCAGATGAGATTTTGCGGCGATGTGTCCTATCGCATGAACAAAGGAAGATTCTGAAAGAAGCACATGCCGGAGTTGTTGGTGGAAACTATGGAGGTCGAGCTACTACAAGGAAGGTACTTTGCGCAAGGCTCTGGTGGCCCACTCTACATAATGATGCGATGGAATATGCGCGGAGTTTCAATGTCTATCAATGCATTGGAAAACCATCGCGAAGGGATGAGATGCCGTTGGTACCGCAAGTAACACTACATCCATTTGATAAATGGGCCATGGGTTTTGTGGGACAAATCAACCCACCAGGGAAGAGAACTGGTGAACGGTACATCATTACAGCAATAGACTATTTGACAAGGTGGGTGGAGGTTGCACCAGTCATGGATTGCACCGATGCAACAACAACGAGGTTCCTGTTTGATGACATTGTAACGTGGTTTGGATGCCCAAGGATATTGATGAGCGAATAGGGCAGTCACTTCATACACCGAACAATAAGGGCGCTTACAGAAGAACTACAGATACAACATAAGAAGAGTACCCTGTGCCATCCACAGGCGAACAGAACAGTAAAAGCATTCAACAAGATATTGGAGCACGTGCTTACAAAGGTATGTAATGCTAACCATGATGACTAGGATTTGAAGGTTCCAGGAGTCATGTGGGCATATTGCACCACTTTCAAGCGATTGAAAAGACAGACACCATTCAAACTGGTGTATGGACAAGAGGTAGCCATGCCTATGGAGTAAATTGTTCCAATTCTACACACTGCCTATGGAGTAAAAACAATTTCATTGGGCATTAATGGTACCTGCAAAGGCATGCTAATACTTTCATCACTTGTGTTTGTGACAACCTATCTGTTCAAGTTCATCATTGCTTCTGCCATCCATGATGGTTGTGATACCATGGTTGGCAATGTCAAGGGGCCATTGATGTTGTTTGAACCACTACCACCATTGACCTTAATAAAATCATCATTGATACATGGAGTATGTGCTTTGCAATCCACCTATGCTTTGTATGGTTCTCCCTCCTGCATGTGGTCTTCTATTGGTTCTTGTTCATATTGTGTTGTGTTGACCTCTTCATCATCACCATCATCTATATATTGGCATTTTTGTTGAGACATGGACAACATAATGTCTGCAGTGTCTACATCTTCCTACCTATCCACATTCTCTTGGGCAGGCACCTCCACATGGTCATCCACGTTAAATGCATGGCTACAACCAATATTGTGGATAAGAGTGACGTAGTTAAGTCACCATATACGTGTTCTCCTAAAACTAGCCTTGATGTTCGAGGGTGTGAGATCCCTTTTAAAATCCTTTCTCGCAAGCTCAACTAAATTAACCCTCTTTACCTATAACCATGGGTTTTTCTCCATCCATGTTGCTCATTCTAACCTAAAATAACACTTGAAGGGCACAAACACACTCACATTGAGTGGTTGCAACCTGTGAGTTGTGTGAGCAACCAATGTTAACAAGTCAATACCCAACTTATTTTCCTCCTCGATTGTTTGCACTACGATGTGGCTACCATGCCCTTCTAAAATCAATAGGTGTATGTTCTCAGGCAACACACCACCTAGTATTGAGGCTGCAAAGTGACAAAGCCAATTCAAAAATAGTTCTTTAGTCATCCATGCATGCTCCCAGTTCACAATTTTGGATGTAGTTTTTAGGTGGCTTTTGCCCTTGAACGGATAAAATCCAAGGATTGAAAAACCAATTGCATTCACATAGTAGAGTATGGCTATCCACTCACTTCACTTGGGGAGAATCTTAAGGACATGCTGACTCCCTCTCTTGGCAATTACCCACATGCCATAGTTCCTCCCAGCCTGTAACCCTGTTACGTCGCAGTCCATATGTGGTAAGGAGGGTAATTGTGTTTCTCATATGCACTGGGAAGTGCGTCATAGAACCTAGAGACAACTATAGGGTGTAATTTTAGTGCTCTGTCTCTATTGAGGTCCTCGACTGTCCGCAAGACAAGTTTTGGATGCCTTTTTTTACACCTAGCCCACAAAGATTTACTAGGAAACTCATCTTTGATTGGGTTTGACCTCCCCTGACATATTTTAGCAACAATTGATTTCAGTTGTATCAACTCCATCCCGTGTCCCAAATCAGCCATCTCCTTACACTACAGAACCACCTTGTCCTCCTCTTGTTGAGCTAGTACTGTAAGAGGCCCCCTCTGGTTGGTATGTGTTAGACCATTTATCCAGTAATGGATTGATGTTGGTGAAATCCCAT
The DNA here is from genome assembly GCA_001517045.1 of Pseudotsuga menziesii. Classification (NCBI taxonomy): domain Eukaryota; kingdom Viridiplantae; phylum Streptophyta; class Pinopsida; order Pinales; family Pinaceae; genus Pseudotsuga; species Pseudotsuga menziesii. The sequence goes on from LPNX010227611.1 coordinate 550,954, forward strand.
TTTTTTTGCAACTGCTCAAATAGAATATCTATGGAATTCAAAGTCGTCAATTACAACTAGCATGTCTCGTTCTTTCCACCCTAAGATACCGTTGATCTTCTTTAATGAATTGGCTCCTTGAACTGTGGTTGATGGTGGCACTGTGGGTGATGGTGGGACTATGTGGTCCCCAACTACCTCTAGCAGTACATGACCTTCTTCGGCATTTATAAGAGCACTGTTGTTTTTGGCATCCTGGTGCATGTCATCATCCGATGAGTTGCAACGTAGCTAGGCACTCCAAGGAACTCGCTTCCTTGTGCTCCTAGTACGAGCATAAGTGTTACCTCTTTCCATGGTTGTGGCAACCTGCATAAGTATAACACAGGTAAAATATTGAAAAAAACTATTTAACTAAACCATAATGTGGTTAGAATACTTGTGTTACTAATGAGGACATGTGATCTTAGTTGGTGGTAGTGTTTGCCAATGCAGACATTAAGGGCTGTTCGACACTCCAAACAAAACCATTTGGTTGATATTGTTTATTTTACAGTCATATTAGGATTACTTTGACTAGCATGCAGATCCAATTAAATATGGACTTGCTTATATTGTTTATCTTATAGTCATCTTAGGATTTTATCTTATAGTCATATGGAGGTCCATGAATTCATCAAAATCATCCAAACACACATTACCATTTTTTCCTGTTGTTGTTAATGTTACATTCATATTAGTGTTATTGTGACTAGCAAACAAATTCAATCAAATTCTAACAACCATGAATTCAAAAGCATGCAGGGAATGCAAGCAATGTAGTATTGTATATGTACAAGCTTTCAAATTGTATTGCAGGTATGTTAATTGATGTAAACACTGTGTAAATTTCAATGCCATGCAGGAGGGAAAATGAACCACTAGTTGATTGTCAGCAATTTGATACTGTTTGATGAACTAATTAATGTTGGTTGATACTCTTTAATGCTTGTTACATTGTTCAAGAGGTAAGGTTACTACACCGATTGAATTCCCGAAGGGAAAATATAGTCAATTGTAGGGAGAATATCGTTGCTTTATAGCGTTTTGTTGTTATGGTGGATTGGGATGTGGAATTGACATGGATTGAAAAAATAAAATTTGAAATGTATGCTTGTGATTGCTTTGGAGTTGATCCAAAGGCTGAAATTTGAACATTGTCGTTCCTTGTGCTTTGAGTGTGTTTAGTGGATGATTAGATGAGTTCATTTGGGTGGCCTCGTGCTTTCGATGTTTTTTAATGGTTGGTGTGATGAGTTAATTTGGATAGGGGGATGGTTATGTGCTTCGATCCAGTGGCTAGAACATGCCATGGTCGATCCATGTGCTTTGGACGTGTTTAATAGAAGATTTGATGTAATTATCTGTGTTTATGGTTGATCTAATGAGTTTATGTTGGCATGTGTCCTTAATTAAAGAGAGTGAGTTTATTAGTTGAACACCATAGCTTGAGAAGCTGACACATTTTACCTTTGCCATGTCCAAGTGTCTGTGTATTATGTGGTTTGTTGTGCATATGATGCTACACCAAAGATAGCTCGTGGGTGTTGGTGTAATGAGCAAGGTTGCTCCACTACTTATAAAGCGGTTTGAAGTGATGGTTATTATGTATTTTTATGAGGCAGATTTTGTTGTTTAATGAATTGTTGATTATTTATGGCAAACTTGGATGAAAGCGAGACAAGATGGTTTTTAAATTTGTATTTAATTAAAAATACTATTAGATAACAGCTCATAGCTTAGTGAAGTGTCTTTAGTGAGACAAGATGGTTTTAAATTTGTATTTAAAAATACTAATGGATAACAGCTCATAGCTTAGTCATGTGTCTTTGTATTTATATTTATATGTATATGTTTAATGGTATATTTATTGTTCATGGATTGGGTGTGACTCGTGAGTGATGGTCCACTCACCACAAATGGCATCTCTCCGTTACCAAATCTTTTCTAAGCTTATTTAAATTGAAAATAAGCACGAGCATAAACTGTTGGGTTACGGGTATGAACGTCATCGTTGCTTGAAGTGCAAGAAACATAACAGCTTTGCCAGTGGACGCAAATGGCAAGTTGCGCCATTGAACAAGCGCCACCTATGGATATATGGATTCTACAGCCTTTTTTCCGTCTATGGATGTGTGGATTCTCCAGAATCTTCCTTCGCAAAAGCAAAAGGACTTAGACGTGAACCAGCTACAACAAAGAAACAAGGGTTTCGGCTCATGCTTTGCCTCGGTGTAGGTAAAAAACAAAAGAAAATGGTTATAAAACCCATATCAAAGTCCATTAATGACAGAGTAGAACACTCGTATTGGATTCTAAGAATGGGCGTCTAGTGAATTGCCCTATAACTGGCAGGAAGGTTCTGAGAATATCGATTAACCGACACTCCTGCCGCGGGGCAAATGTATATATAAAGGAAATATGCTGAGAAGAGGGCTGTGATACAATATATGCTATGATTAAACGGCCGTTGATGATCAGTGTTGTCTTTTTTGCGTCCCCAATAGCATCGTCATAGAGCTTCACATTGCCATGGAGATTCGCCTTGAGCTCCAGCGGTCTCAGAAATTTACCCCGAGACGATCTCCTTTGTGTAAAAAATACGAGCGATTCAACAACTGCGATAGCAAAATCGAAACGCAGAACGATGTTTTCAGCGCAAGAAAGCGCCCACCGGAGATTTTCCCAGAGCGATTCCACACCAGAGATGACGACGACGAATTTCAAGGAGGATAAAAAAGGTTTTATATCTCTTTTGTTTCCTTTTCCTCGCTAATTATCTTTCTGTGGTTTTTTGACTTTCCTTTCTTCGGAAAGGTAATTGTTTTCTGTTGAATTATGGGAAGCTTTAGGTGAAGTAAATGAATGCAGAGGGTTATGGATTTATCCCAGCATTTCATTTTCATTTTAGGTCATGTTGGCGCCTTCTCTTGTAACATCGTATTGTTCATAAATAAATGAAATATTGTTAGGAGATGCTTTCTTCTTGGTTGGTTGATTGATATTTATTATGAGAATAAAGCAAGTATAATCCTCTGGGAGTGTTGTTTTTTAATTTTTTTTCTTTTTCTGTTGGATGGAATAATATTTATGATATTTTTCATTTTTAATTTTAGAAGATTATTAAGATTTTTGTTTTGGATGGAATAGATGAAATAATATTTATTATTAAGAGTTTTTTTTAAATAAATTTTATCGTTAAAAATATTTTTTTTTTAATAATTGATATGATTCAATTTTTTTTAAGTAATTTTTTTTAATAATTGATATGATTTTTTTTTAAGTAATTTTTATGAAAATATATATTTTTTGAATGAAGATTATTTAATTTACATTATAGATATTTTTATTATTTTTATAATAATTTAGTTAAAATGTTACAATTTTTAATATTAGGTTATAATATTTATTCATTTTGACTTCCTTACTTTTTGGAAGAAAAAAAATTAACCATATTATCTAACTCAATAAAACATTACTTTAACTTATATTTAATATTATTTCTTAACTAAATAAAAAAAATAAGTTTCCTCAAATTTGAACAATCCATCCCAACTCATATTCAATGCTGTTTCTTAATGGAATAAGAAATAATAAGTTTCCTAAATTTGAACAATCCATTTTGATAGATTTTTAAATTATTTTGAAATGCATCACTTAGTTTCTTTACATCTCAAGGTTATTTTGTAATGAAACAAGAAATAGTAAGTTTCTTGAATTTTGAATGGATAAATTTTATCTTGAATTATTTTGAAATGCGTCACATAGTTTTTTTAACTCTACTCATATTCAATACTATTTCTTAATAAAATAAGAAATAATAAGTTTCTTGAATTTTGAACCATCTATATGGATGGATTTTATGTGGAATTATTTTGAAATGTATAAAAAATGTATAATTTTATTAATACTATATAATCTTTTAAATTTAATAAGCTTAAAGTTGAGATGAAAATTTAGAAAGTCAATAATTTATAAATGAGAATTTAGAAAGTAAAATGTTTGGAAAAAAGTGAAATCACATTTAAAAAAACTAATAGAATGATCATATAAAAGCTAGAAGAAAAAAGACACAATAATAATATATGTGAGATAAATAGAGAAAAAAAATGACTCCACCTTGAAGAAGAACATGATAACAAGGATAAAGAAAATATTACACAGATCAAGAAGAACGTGATGATAAGGATAGGAGAAAAATATTACACAGTTAAAGTAGATGTATAAAAGAGAAAAAGACGAAGAAGATAATAGGGATTTTGGAGACAAAGAACATGTATAAAAGAGAAGATAAAGGAAAACGAAGGTTAACTCCACTTTAAAAAAAAACCTGAATAATGAGCATTTAGACGGTAAAGTGTTGGGAAAAAAAAGACTGAATTTACATGACAATGTGAAAGTGAGACAACAGAACACATTGATAAAATATGTGAGATAAACAGAGAAAGAAAATGACTCCACCTTGAAGAAGAACGTGATGATGAGGACAAGAGAAAAATATTACAAGGATGAATAAGATTATGGGGTTTGGAGAATAAGAAGTACATAGAAGTACATGTATAAAAGAGAACATAAAAGAAAACGAGGGTTAACTGGAGAAAGAGGATGACCACTCTGATAAGCTGAGAGATGAGCAAGAGATTGCATAGGTGAAAAACGGAAAAAGTGAAGATAAAAGGGAAGAAGAGCATTCAAAACGTTGAAGCAGTATAATCTTCATGAATTTCAATCTTATTTGCAGACTCAAGTTACGATTGAGCATAAAAGGAGACCATTGAACAAGGTCATGATTTCAGCATGCTAAAGCAGCATTAGTGGATGGGAATACCAGTGTACTGGGAAATGAATTTGTGATGGAGCAGATACCTGACACAAATCGAGGAAAGGAAGCACCAGTGCACCTATTCAATAGCTAGGGAATATGTTTTTTTTCTCCAGGGAAAATATCTTTCTATTCGAGGATAGATTATGCATTTTATAATCCAGTGGGACTCAAATAAATCTGTCTTTTTCCTTCTATACATTTATATTTGAGGATAGATTATATATTTTACAATCCACTGGGACTCAAATAAATCTATCTTCTTCCTTCTATACATGAGAGTCTTCCATGCCTGGCTAGGCCTCCAGAAACAGAAAAACACAAAAAACTATACTAATACAAATCTGTACATATAACTTTACATTCCATTGCAAGCAACAATTGCAAATAAATAAAATGGGTCCTGTCTTTAATCATTAGCCAACCTTTTTCAAGGATGGTGGTTCTCCATATCCGCCTGAAGGATGCCCTCGCTGAACTCAAGTTCAGCTAAGGATCCTTTCTATAAGTTAAAAGTCTTGTTTGAAAAGTTCATCAGCCAGTGAATTGAGCTCTCTGTAGACAAGGATAAAAGAGATCCAGTCAAAAGATCTAATTTCCTCTTGGACAATGTTCAATTTCCTCTTGGACAATGTTCATGATGCAGCCTAGCCCTATATTCTCCACTCTGCTCTTCTGGTTTACCCAATCAATAACCAACTTGGATTCCCCCGATACCTACAACCTTTCTACTTAGCTTTTGTAAGAAGTAACCAGAGTGCAAATAATTCAACCCTGTTATTAGTGCCTCTTCCCACTGCATACCTTAGATGAAACAAAGAGCAGAATTTAGACAAAGAACTGCACCTGCTCTGCATGAACCTGGGTGACCCTGACTTGCTCCATCAAAGAAACCCCAAGGAATTTCCCAGTCCGAGGATGGCATAATCACACTTCTTTCATTTTGCTGTTTCGGGCTAAGCCTGTGCTCTTTAACAGATTCGTCAAGCATCTGAGACACCACCACTACAGGCATCAAAATATCCTGGAATAAACTTTGGTTATGGGCCCACCATATCCATTATACTAATTGGCAAGGAAATGCTTTATATTCGACTACAGATCTGCTATGTTACCAGAACCGTGACGATAGTTCACGTTTCTCACATAAAACGCTATAGAAACGAGGACGAGACGGAAACCGCCGTTTTCTACAGCCATTTTCGTTTCTGAGACCAAAAAACCGTTTCTTTAGAAACGCAACGTTTTTGCGAGCGGTTTATACTGAAACGGATTTCCGTTTCTTTGAAAACTGGTTCCTTTTCGGGTTTAATTTTTAATTGCATCACAGACCCATTGATGTTGTAAAAAATGTGTAGTCTAGCCGTCGATGGTGCCTGTCCCTGGATCCTTGCTAGGTTGGGCAGTTGCAAACCTGACCTCTCATGCTGCCATCAGGCCCTCGCTAGCTGTTGTTGGGCTGGAAGCTGAAAGCGGGAAGTGGGATAGATTCTTACCGAACGACAGTGAAGTACTATTAGATAGGATAGTAGGTATTGCAACATCTGAAGTCCAAGGCAATTCCAACATATATTGAAATGCTTGTGAATTGTTTTTTCCAAGTATATGATGCATTGCTTTTAAGTTCGTTTTATGTTTCCTTTAATGCTTTCGTTATTGAATATTATGAAGCTAGCAAACTTTCCAGAAATTTATATATTATGGAGTCTGAACCTGGAGTTTGTTAGTCTCTGGCTACATCTAAGCTAAACTTTGCTGCATTGAAACTAAAATTAACTGGTCCAGTCATTCTTAAAATCTAAAATCTGTAAATTGTCACAATATTCAATATATATATTTTAATTAATTAATTTTTTGTTTTTCTCTCTCCTCGTTTCTTATATTTGCGAAACCTGGAAACTTCGTTTCTCGTACCGTTCTCGTTTCTCGTTTTGTTTCCCATTTCTCGTTTCTGGTAACATAGCAGATCTGTCCAATAGCCATTCCTGAATGCACTCTTCCAGTCTAGGCTTGTTCCACTGGGATTTCGGCTTCAAGCTTAAAGCTACCAGCCTCCGCACCTCTCTGGGAAAGGGGCAAGTCACAAGAATATGGAAGACCATCTCCAAATTCGACTTACATAAAGAACATTGGGTAGGTCCCACCCATCCTCGCTTCAGTCCATTGTCCCTAGTTAATAATTTATTGGCTAAAGCCAACCACAGCCCTGAATCCTGATTTTGATTTCAGAGGACTGTGAATTTTCCACCACTCTTTTCATCGTAAAAATCTTCTATTTTCGCTTCATAACCTAATTTGGCTGTATACTCACCAGATGCTAAATTCCTTGACAATCTAATGGCTCCATGGCAAAGATTATTCACATAGATCACCCGACAGTCCCATCTCTGCAGCAGACTTCCAACTCTTATTCCAAGCATTGTTTATCCCTCTTCTCTTATGTAAAATAACCCTTTTGAATGTAGATGCTCGACCATCGCTTCTGTCAATTTGTAAATCTCTTCAGTCCTACCGAAGGATCGTCACCTAACCTGACTTTTCACATATCCCCCATCTTCCAGGAAATCCAATTACCTACCGGGGGAAGAGCATCTACCAGGGCCTTCCAAACAACTGAGCAGTTTTTAGCTTCTTTCCTTTCTAATCTGAACCAATCCTCCATTGTTTTGCCATTCAGATATTTGGATTTAATCACCCTACCCCATAATGCTTCATTATATATTAATCTCCACATGTTCTTGGCAATGAGAGACTTACTGAACAGGTAGATATTCTTAAGTTCCCAATATCTGAGCTTTTTTAGGAGTACAATCCTGGACCACTTGACCAGCGGAAGCCCTTCAGTGGCCCTTTTACTGGTCCACATAAAACTAAAACATTTCTTCCTAATCTGATTTAGGTTCCCTCTTGGAACTTTTGCAATGGACATCAAGTAAACTGGGATGCTCTCTAGGATCAATTTGATTAGAACAAGCCTACCCCCTGGATAACCATCTGTAAACCCAAATAGATTGTACAGCCAAAGCAATCATCTATACTGTAATTATTTGGCTTCAGGATAAACCCAAGGTATTTAAGTCCTTCCTCTAAGTTTGTGATGGACAACAGGTAAATGTCAGAAACTTCCCCAGGGCCCAGGGACACAATTTGTCAGAAGATTAGACTTCAATAGATTCAACTCCATACACGTTGCCTTGCAATATAGGTCCAAAATCTCTTTTAACTTCCTTAGCTCTTGTATCGTGTCGGTTCCAAAAAGCAGTACATTGTCGACAAACAGTAAATGAGTAAGAGTTATTGAGGAAGCAACTTTAATCCCTTTCAGTTCTCTTCTCCTAGCCTCTTTCATCAGCAAGCTGACTCCTTCTGCCACCAATAAGAATAAGAAGAAAGACAAAGAGCATTCATGTCTTAATCCTCCAGTTGCCCTAAACAAATCCAAGGGGCGCCCATTTATTAAGACTACAAAAGAGACTGATTGTAGACAGTGGACACCCCATTATCCAATTAACCATCTGAAGGTTCATTCCCATCTGAAGCAGCAACAACTGGATGTATACCGAATTGACCTTGTCATATCCCTTGGCTAGGTCGATTTTTGGATTAGCTGCTGGCATCTTGGAGGTTTTGATGGTGTGCATCCCTTCCTGGGCTATAGCCACTGCATCATGTATTTGGTGATTGTGTAGGAAGCCGAATTGTTCCTTTGAGATAAATCTTCACAAAATACCCTTCAAACTGCCAGCTATCATCTTGGAAATGAGCTTATAAATAAGATCACACAAGGAAATAGGTTTGAAGTCCGAAAAAGATTCTGCATCTTGTTTTTTAGGGATCAAGGCAATAAAAGTAGTGTTTAGTGCTCCCAACACTTTCCCAGATAATCTGGACTCCTGAACTACTTTTAGTAAGTCTTCTTTTAGCAAGTCATAGAATCCCAAGTAAATTCCACAGTGAGTCCATCTAAACCTGGGCTCTTTCCGTTTTTAAATGTGGTCAAAACAGAGAAAATTTCTTCATAATTGATTTCTGCCTCCAAAGACCTGTTCATATCTTCATCAATTAGGCTTGGTACTAAACTCAAGACTTTCGTGATTTCTCCAATGTTGCAACCTTGGTTTCTTGAAGAGTGCCCTAAAATATTGTATGCTCACCTTGCCTTATCCTTGAAAGATCTTACCATTTCCCCAATTGAATTCTTTATTTCCCAAATGGTGTTGACCTACCTTTTGTAATTGGCATATTTTTGAAAAAAACTTGGTGTTATCTCCTTACAGCCATATTTCTCTGCTTTTTAGTCTCCAAGCAATCTCTTCTAAGTCCAACAAATTCTTCCTCTTTCCCTCTAGGTCCTTAGGGATTTTATTTCCTCCTCAGAAAAGATTCCTATCATGTTATTTTCATACAGAACCATACTCCCCTTCATTTCCTTTAGGTCAGCCTGAGACTCCGCGACCAGTAACTTTGCCCACTCTTTCATTACTCCCTTTATTCTAAGGAGTTTAGCAGCGAATTGTTTCATAGCTGTATCCTCCCTATCAGACTGCAGTGTCCAATTAGACTCAATCAAGTTCTTAAAATTCTCTTCCAATAACCAAGTGTGATTAAACTTTAGTGGACTAGGGGGAATTTTGTTCTTCTTTTACTGTCACGTCCCCTCCCCTCTCTCGCCGAGGAGAGGACGCGACTCGATTGCGCTGCTGCCATCATAACCGGGGATCTAGCCCCATGAACATAATCAAGAATGCATTGGAAATAATATACATATGCAGATGTATAACAAATAAAAATACAGTGTAAGCAAATACATTCATACATTCAATATGTTCATAATAATTCATAAAACAATAACTTTGCAGAGTTAAATACAAGAGAGCACTTATCTTGAAATTTAGCTGTCCTGCAACTAGCTATGTCGCTGCAACGTTACACCCAACCATAGGCCAGTTGTGCTCATCAATCTCTTAGCACAACTACCACCCCCGAGCTGGGCATGATTCCACAAGGAAAAGGAGAACAAAAGGCTCACACATAGCCAAAAACACACCAAGGTTCAGCCAAGCTAATCCACAGTTGAGTTTATCAGGCTGCTAAGGCAGTGGAAAGGAAGAATTGCTAAGCTAGTGAGCTCAACCATAGAGCTATGGACACCTCTACAAGATCTATCTAGCTTGGCCTCCATAATGCATACACACCCAACATAAGGAAGTATTTCCTTCACTGCTACATAGTCCCTTAGGCCATACCTTCCCTTCCAGTGTTCTTTCAGGTGTGCATAAAAGATTAGCCAGCCCCTCTTGATCTTTTTGTGAGGTTCCTCTCTTCACTAGGTTTATCAAGCCAATTCTGGGCCTCTTCCAATCCTAAGTCTTTCAGACCAAAACAAGGATGCGCATAACAGTAAACACAATTGTTGGGTATGAAGAGAAACGCTCTGGCAACCAAAAACGGATTGGTAGATGGGGAAATCAACCTTGGGAGAGCAATTCGATTTCAAAAAACATTCTTGTGCATTCCAGGAGTAAAAATGACCTCTACAAACCCCCAAATCGTGAATCACTCTTCCTATTCACTGTGCAATACAAAAACGGGTTTCCAGCTAGGGATAGATGAGAAAAATTGCAGAAAACATGAAGGAAAAATGCCCAACTACCTCCAGCGGCGTGAGGAAGAGAAACTCATGGGTGAGGAATGGTTTGGGCACCAATTTCTGGGTGTTTTCTTGCCCCTTAAGCAAAGATACAATTTTCCAAAATTGATGGCTTGCCCCAATACGAACTTGACTACCATACCTCTCCATTCCCAATGCATTAACTACCTCAACCAATTTCTGGAAGAATTGAATGATTGGGTGCACAAAACAAAATGGGTAGTTGAGATTTTTATGGGTCCTCCCATTGACATTTGGCTTAACACTATTGGCTCAAGGGTTTGAATAATTTCCCTCCCTATTCCTTGTGAAATCATGCCCCCGTCTCTTGTTCCATTGCATAGCTAGTTGTGGGTATTTTATTAAATTGCATATTTACATGATGTCTCAATTTATATTGTGCCTAGCTAGCACGAGAACCATAGGTATCGATTTTACTTGCCGATACATAAAACGCTAAATCCATGGTGGGGCCTTGGCCTTGAGCTCCTCACCATGATTAAATAACGATATTTACATCATGTACAATTTTAATGCAATAAAAGTCAAAATCGGGATATTACATTTAATTTTACCATCTTCATAAGAATTGGGAGATGGTCTAGGTGCCCCCCGAGCCTACCCATGATTTTGTATTGTCATTCTCCCCTAACACGTCCTCTGATAACAAAAATCTGTCCAACCTTTTTGAGATGCCCTAACTCTCTCTTTTGGCATTTCTCTAGGTTGGGAATAATTTGATTGGTTCTAACTTCTAAGTCAATGAGATGATTTTCCTCAAACAAATGCACAAAGAAATCACTCAAAGGATCCTATCGAGAATGTTCTCCCCCAAATTTCTCTAATAGAAACAGTCAAATCAAGATCTCCCCCTATGATCACATTAGGCCCCTTCAGAGATGATCACATTAGTCTCTGAAGCCCCAATTGAGTCAATATTTTCCCAAGCTTGGATAGCAGCTCGAGAAGAGAAGATGGGAACTGAAGATCAAGCTCTCACAGTAGAATCCAAGAAACCCAGATCCAGCCATCACATAAGTAAGTACTCTAATCAAATAAATAACTCTAGAAAGCCTAGAGATAAGTCTAAGTTCATTTGCTATACATGTGATGAAAGAGGACACTTTGCTAGAGATTGTCCTATGAACAAAAGTAGCTCTCACAAGAAGAAGGGAAACAAGAGAAGACATCATGCTCATGCTGTAGAGGATGATGAACCTTCATCAAAGAGAACCAAATATGAAAGTGAAGATTCTTCAAGCGAGGATGAATATGTTTTGATTTCCGCTCTCACAGGAAACATTACTCATGGAAGAAATGATTGGCTTATAGATAGTGGGGCTTCCAAACATATGACTGGATTCAATGAATCCTTTATGAGACCTTTAATTTATGAATCACCTCACAAGGTGAAACTAGGAGATGACTACCAGTATCCAATAAAAGGTAGTGGGGAATCCTCCTACAAACTAGACTCTGGAAAGTTTATGACAATGAAGGAAGTATTGTTTGTGCCAGGACTCAAGAAGAACCTTCTCTCCATATTTGTATTAGATGCAAAATGAATGAGGGTTGCATTCATAGATGGTCAAGTCATCATGTGGGCAAAAGGAAAGACTATTGATGATGCAATAGTGATTGGTGAACAAGAAGGAGGTTTGTACAAATTGAAGGGCCATCCAAAACAAGCCTTGGTCCATGACACAGTAGAGCCAAATGAACTTTGGCATAGAAGGCTTGCACATGTGCATTACAGAGCACTACCTCTTACAAGCAAAGCTGTTGAACACAAAGGATGTGCGAAAGGAAAGAACACAATGAAGATATTTCCAAGTAGCGAAAGCAAAGCAAAAAGAATCTTAGAAATCATCCACTTCGATGTATGCGGTCCTATGTCATCAAGCTCACTAAGCGGGTATGTATACTATGTTTCTTTCATTGATGACTTTTCTAGGAAGACATGGATTTACTTCATGAAGAACAAAGACGAAGTATTCAACAAGTTCAAGGAATTCAAAGCCTTGATCGAAAACCACACTGAAAAGAATATCAAGACCTTTCAATCAGATAATGGCGGAGAATTCACTTCAAATGAATTCAAAGAGCTATGCAAAGACTTGGGGATTAAGAGGGAGTTGTCCACTCCTTATAATCCACAACAGAATGGGATTCCAGAAAGGAAGAATATAACTATCATGGAAGCTGCAAGAGCAATGCTTCATGATCAAGATCTCCCTATGCATCTTTGGGCAGAAGCTGCCAGAACAACGGTGTATGTACAAAACCGTACTCCACATAGAGTACTCGAGAACAAGACTCCTGAAGAAGTCTTCTCCGGCAAGAAACCAGAAGTCAACCATCTCAAAATATTCGATTGTCCTGTGTACATACACATTCCAAAAGAGAAGAGAACAAAATTAGATCCTTCAGGAAAGAAGGGTATATTTGTGGGATACTCTGAAAGCTTGAAGGCTTACAGAATATATTTCCCAGGATACAAGAAGATTGACATCAGCAGGGATGTGACATTTGATGAAGACATAGCTTTCAACAAATCCAGAAAGAGACCTGCTAAAGAAACTGAAGAAGCAAAAGCACCCAGAATCCATGATACAACCATGAACGAAGAAACTCAAGAAAAAGATCGAGAATTTGAAGAACCACAAAGACCTGTAGATCCACCTCTGGAGAAGAATCCTCATAAGATGAAACCTACTTGGGTACGTGAAATTATCCAAGGTGCGGAAAGATATGGGGCTCCAGAAGAGAATCACAGAGAAAGAAAGAGGACCAGATCCTGCTCCGGATATGTAGCTTTACTATGTGATTTCATTGATAAAGAACCTTCCAGTTATGAAGAAGCGGTAGAACAGAAAGAATGGAAGGATGCTATGATCGAAGAATATCAATCAATCATGAAGAATGATGTTTGGGATGTTGTCCCAAGACCAGAAGGGTAGTCAGTTGTAACTTCCAAATGGATCTACAAGATCAAGCATGCTGCAGACGGTAGCATTGAAAAATATAAGGCAAGATTTGTGGCTCGTGGTTTCTCACAAAAAGGAAGGAATAGATTATGAAGAAACCTTTGCACCTGTAGCCAAATACACTTCCATCAGATCAGTACTTGCTCTGGCTGTAGTGATAAAATGGAAGATACACCAGATGGATGTCAAGACTGCTTTCTTGAATGGTGTAGTGGAAGAGGAAGTGTATGTGGAACAACCACTCGGTTTTGAGACACATGACAGAGAGTCTCATGTGTGCAGATTAAAGAAAGCCCTGTACGGTTTGAAACGGGCACCCAAGATATGGTACGGTAGAATTGATGGCTTCCTATCTAGTTTGGGCTTTACCAAGAGTAAAGCAGATTCCAACCTTTACTACAAGGTTGAAGATGGCAACCCAGTCATACTCCTATTGTATGTGGATGATTTGTTTGTAATAGGTATGGATGGGTTGATTGCTGATACAAAGAGGAAACTAGCTGCCGAGTTCGAAATGAAGGACTTGGGTATGATACACTATTTCTTAGGCATGGAGGTGTGGCAAAGTGCAGATGGAATCTCCCTTGCACAAGGGAAGTATGCAGTAGAGATCCTGAAGAGGTTTGGGATGATGGACTGCAAAGCCATGGCCACACCTATGGCATCGAACCTGAAGCTATTGAGTGATGCTTCATCAGAGTCGGTTCATGCTACGATGTATCGTCAGATGATTGGGTCCTTGATGTACCTGACGAACACAAGACCAGACATTTGCTTTGCTGTGAACACCTTGAGCCAGTGCTTGACAGATCCGAGAAATGTTCACTTGATTGCTGCAAAGCATATTCTGAGGTACCTAAGGGGTACAGTTGATTATGGGCTCAAGTATGAGTCGAATCAGAAGATTAACCTGGAGGGTTATGTTGATTCAGATTGGGCAGGCAGTGCCATCGATAGGAAGAGCACTTCAGGGTGTTGCTTCAATATGGGATCAGGTGTGATCTCTTGGTTTAGCAGGAAGAAATCTTGTGTGGCACCGAGTACAACTGAAGCAGAGTATGTCGCAGCTTGTTCAGCTAGTTGTGAGGTAATATGGCTAAGGAAGCTATTGTCTGAGTTATTTAATCTCCAGTTGGATGCTACTTGTATATATTGTGACAACCAAAGTTGTGTGAAGTTGTCGGAGAACCCGGTGTTCCATGACAAGTCGAAGCATATCAAGATCAAGTATCACTATATCAGAGATATGGTGCAGAGGGGGGCAGTGAAGCTCCAGTATGTTGCGACGGACGATCAGATAGTTGATGTATTGACGAAGCCATTAGCTAGGGTGAAGTTTGAGTACTTCAGGGAGAAGCTTGGTGTTCTCCAGATTGAGGCTCCCTCCAAAGGGAAGTGATGAGTCCATGAGCCATTCTGACATGGGAGAGGATTAAGTTCCTTCCATGGTCAGATGTAAGGGCTGAGCCATTCTGTCATGGTGAGAGGATTTAGGTTCCTTCCATGTCAGAGATGAGTGCTATTGCCATTCTGGGAATGGAGGTGCCTGGTCAGTTACCAGGAAAACTCAGTCTAGGACTGAGAAGCCATTCTGATGTGAGAGAGGGATGTGTTCCCACTTGATCAGATGTAAGGGCTGAACCATTCTGTCATGGCTAAAGGATTAGGTTCCTCCCATGTCAGATGTGAGTGTTGGCCATTCTGACAAGTAGGTCAGATGTAAGGGCAACTGCCATTCTCTGGGAGAATGGAGGCACCTGGTCAGTTACCAGGTAGCTCAGTCTGGGACTGGGGGCCATTCTGATGTGATGGTAGGATTAGTTCCTACATGATCAGATGTGAGTGCATGCCCTTTCGATGCGATGTGTTTACACATGGTCGAA
The DNA here is from genome assembly GCA_001517045.1 of Pseudotsuga menziesii. Classification (NCBI taxonomy): domain Eukaryota; kingdom Viridiplantae; phylum Streptophyta; class Pinopsida; order Pinales; family Pinaceae; genus Pseudotsuga; species Pseudotsuga menziesii. The sequence goes on from LPNX010227611.1 coordinate 566,314, forward strand.
TGTAAGTGCAGAGCCTTTTTGACAGGATGAGGTCAGATATAAGTGCTAAGCCATTCTGGCGCGATGTGTTTACACATGGTCAGATGTGAGTGCTGTGCCTTTCTGACAAGATGGGGTCGGATGTAAGTGTAGAGCCTTTCCGATGCGATGTGCTTGCACATGATCGGATATAAGTGTTGAGCCATTCTGGCGCGATGTGTTTACACATGGTCAGATGTTAGTGCTGGGCCTTTCTGACAAGATGAGGTCAGATGTGAGTGCTGAGCGTGCCTTTCTGACAAGATGAGGTCAGATGTAAGAGCTAGGCGGGCCATTCTAACTTAAGTGTCAAATATAAGCGCTGATGAAGACCTACATGAAGGGTAGGCCTACAGGATTGACTCTGTAGAACTTCCTGTGACGAGAAGAATCGAGATAGCACCATTCTGAGATAGATGTGATGATGATCTAGACTTGATGATGATCCAGATCAAGTGACGATCTAGATGTGATGATGATCCAGATCAAGTGACGATCCAGATGTGATGATGATCCATACTTGATGATGATCCAGATCAAGTGACGATCTAGATGTGATGATCCAGACTTGATGACGATCCAGATCCAGTGATGATCCAGATGTGATGATGATCCAGCAGTGATGATCCTGTAGTCGTGATGATGTAGATCCCGTGATGAAGAAGACTTGAAGTAGAAGATGACTTGAAGACGAAGAAGACAAAGAAAATGAAGAAGACTTGAAGACGAAGATGACGAGATGATCCAGTCGATACAGAGAAGAAGGCTAGTGCTGAAAATTGTGTCAAAAGAATACCTTCCTAGTTAAGAGGGAGTGTTGATGTATTTGTAACTTCAGAATGTATTCATCTATGTATCTTATGCCTTGTACCCCGATGTTTATTCCGGGATGTGTCTATAATGCAATTAAGTCATGATGTCATGCCCCAATGTTCCGATCGGGAGGATCTATAATATAAACAAGTCATGTCAAGTCATTCTGGGTAACCCTCATATTGTCCAAGGGTTAAAGTCCCCACAGTTCCGGGGCACTAGGGTTGTTAGACTCACCTAGTGAAGTCGGCCCTAGTAGGGTTTTAGTCATGCCGGGAAGCAGTATAAATAGAGAAGTGACCTCTCTATTTTACACACATCTCATACACACTCAAGTGTAGAGCATAGTTGAGGAAGGAGAAGACAATGGGGCTAGATAGGAAGAAGGTTACTGCTATCAGGAGATCATCTTACTGTTTTGGGCTTTTCTATTTTGGTGTTGATTCTATCTCTGAGGAAGTTGCGGGGTTTTCTCCATTTATGGTTTCCCCGAGGAAAAACACTGTGTTCATTGTCTCTTGTGTTTGATTGATGTGCTTGTTATTCTCTCAGTTAAAGATCCTAATAATGCTAGCTTAATGTTAAAAATCTAACAATCTCCATTGTGGAGTTAATTCTATCCAATTCTTCAATGGTATCAAAGCCACGAGGTTTTAACTCCATGTTGTTTGATTGAGAATGAGTTTTTACTTTGAGTTACTACCCTTTTGAGTTGGTGAAAACCCATGTATATTGTTGAAGGGAAAGAATCATTGTCATTACCCTCCTCCATAGCACAATGCAAAATATCCATACAAAAATTGCAGATACAAATGCTTGCAAACTCTAAATATGTAAACTTGTCTGGCATTCGCGGCTTAGAAACCAATACAGGACGTGAATGCCAAAAGTGAAGCTATGCCTTATTGCCCACAAATGTAGCATAGTAATGATGTGGAGCACTAATGCAAAAAAATGAATTTATAAATTATAGTGTATTAGGCTCCTCCAACATAACCCTTCTAGATAACTTAATTAGTTCAATGAAGGAAATAAAAGCATTTAAGTAATAACTTCAAACCAAAAACAAGAAAATATAATGGGCGAGTAAAATGATTATACTATGAGAATATAATAGTATATACCTAGATCCATACCTTTGACTAATGAGATGGCAACATTTAAAATTATTCACACTTAGATCCATAAACCAAATGGTAATCCACCTAAAGGATAAAGCGCATGTTGCATACAAGAGAATTCCTTGTAATAATGAATATGCTTGATTAATAGACTACAAAGTAGTATCTCAATTATGTGAAGGTATACTATAATGCAAGGCTACTTAATGCTACTTAATGGAGTGTAAGTATATAATAGATGTACTAACATGTATTCAAGTTTCATATTATAGTTGTGTGATTAATATCAATTTTCTTATCATAAACTTGTTCATGTTCAATTCATTGCTATGCATGTCCCCTTGCTAGAAATTTTTTTGAGGTTGTGATGTCCCCATAAATGTTGAATGAATTGAATGATTAAAGGATCCTTACCATTAACCTTAAAATGTTCAACCTTCGTTGACCCTAAACGCTTAAACCTCTCCCCTTATATCTCAATGTATAAATACTTACACCTAGATAGAACTTTACAAAAAATCATAATCCATAAACAAATAATACCCACATGTCATGCTTCTTCAAGACTACCTACTTGCACCATGAAATGATGTTATGAAGGATACTTGAGTAAGGTAGACACTTCAAAATGGACTATATCATAGCATCCCAATGATGTCTAGATATACTTCAAAGATATGCCAGTTGGCATGAAAACTAAACATGTAGGTCTTGAATATGTAAATAAGTTTGTTAATATACAAGGAAATTGATCAATTTGGGAAGGACTAATGCAACAACAACAAAAATCAACTCATCACCATCCATACTCCTTTATATTTTTAGTATAGATTTTTACGCTCTATTGCCCATCTAGAGAGTGAAAAAAAAGGATGATGAGAGGACCATAAAACCATGAACCTTAGTTACTTTGAAGCATTAGCCTTTAATATCTAGATGATTACACATGTCTAGACCTTACTACAAAACTTAACCCTAGATGGAGAATGTCGAAATGTGCATAGATTTTTGTGTACTCACTTTAGTATTATTGAGAAGACTTGCATTTTGTAGACATGTTCTGGATGAGCTCAAAACAATGAAAATGCTTTGATGTACTACGAAGCAGTCTCTCAAAGATGTCTAAGTATACTCCATTATAAGGCTTAGTGGAATTAGAATAGAAAATGTAAGTATAGAATATGTAATTATGTTTGATAATATAGAAGGGAATGCGATGAATGTGTTGGATAATTGAAAATGTGTTCATGTTCCTTACTATGCATATCCCATAATGTATTTAGTACACTTTTGTGAGTTATAATGTCCACAAATATAGTGAAAGATGTTACTTTAACAATCACATCATGGTCGTATATAAGGTTTATATGTATAATTTATATACTTTTTACTTATGTTAAGTAAAAAATAATGTTAAAATCATAAAATATGATGACCTTGACTAAGTAATATGTTACAAGATGATTGGAATAACATAGGATACTTGGCATATATGCCTCCCACAATTTGATACAAATTTGTTATGTATCAAGACATTTTTCATTAAATAATGATGTCAATTGCATTCTTTACTTTTCATTTATGCTTTGTATTTATCCTCTTTGACATTATAAAGAGATAGGAAGGAGACCATTTATGAAAAAATGGTGAAGAAATTAAGGCACTATAGAAAAATATTAAAACAAAGAAGTTAAAGGACCATGAAACACCAATTGTGACTAGCAAAAAAGAGAAATGCAAGAAAACTAAACAAAAGCTAAGTTTTTTTTATTGTAAAATAAAATGTAATGCTTATGAAATTCCAAGTTTATAAACTTAAAAAAAATAGTATTAAGATCTGAGAAAATATGGAGGGGGATAGAATGTTACATAGTATATGTGTAGTAGACCATTGCTAGATTTTTATCATTTAGTCAATATGATCTTAGGATATTATCTGAGAGAATAACATGCACATCAATAATCACAAGAGACAAGAGACACAAAGAGTTTTCCTTGGGGAAACCATAAAGGAGAAAACCCCGCAACTTTCTAGGAGATAGAATGATCACCAATGGCAAAAGTAAAACCCAGAGACAAAAAGATGATCTCTGACAGTTGTTCTCTCTTTCACTTGTGCAAGCTCCTCTTCTCTCACTCATGCGTTACAGTTGAGTGAGTGTGTGTTTCAAATAGAGAGTCTCACTCTCTATTTATACTAGTTTTCCACTTGACAAGTACTTACCAGGGTCGACCTCACTAGGAGAGTCTAATAACCCTATTACCCCTCAACTGTGGGGACTTTTGCCTCGACTTACAAAGGAAGGTTAACCTCTATGACTTTACATGACTTGATTACATTAATGATTCTCTTGATAGGAACATCGGGGTACAAAGAAATACAATATATAAAATATACAAGTGAATACATTATGAGGTTACAAATACATCAACACTCCCTCTTAACTAGGAAGGTATTCTCTTGACACAATTCACCAGCACAAGTCTTCGTCATTGGATCATTCATCAAAGTTGGATCATCATTGGATCATCAACAGATCATCACCATCATCACTGCTCTCGCTATCTCGAGCAAATGGTGCTATCTCTCAATTCTTTTTGTCATAGGAAGTTCTACAGAGCTAGCCCTTTTTCATGTTGGTTGCAAGCCTAGCTTCCATATAGGTATTCATCAACAGAGCCAGCCCTTTTTCATGCTGGATGCAGCACCTTTCCTCTGCAAGAATTTCCCCTACAGAGCTAGCCCTTTTTCATGTTGGATGCAGCACCTTGCCTCTGCAAGGATTTCCCCTACAGAACCAGCCCTTTTTCATGTTGGATGCAGCACCTTGCCTCTGCAAGGATTTCCCCTACAGAGCCAACCCTTTTTCATGTTGGATGCAGCACCTTGCCTCTGCAAGGATTTCCCCTACAGAGCCAGCCTTTTTCATGTTGGATGCAGTACTCAGCACTTACATCTGACCATGGGAAGAACCAATCCTACCACCATGTCAGAAAGGAACAACATTTATATCTGACCATGGGAAGAACCAATCCTACCACCATGTCAGAAAGGCACAACACTTATATTTGACCATGGGAGGAACCAATCCTACCACCATGCAGGGATCAAATTTGAAGCGCTGGTCTTAATTTCAGTTTGAAGGCTGTATGTTGATATCGCCCTTCAATGATGAAAGACTTCGAAAAAAATCACATTTCAATTGACAATAATAACTTAATCATACATTTCAACCTCATTTAACTCCAAAATTTTCTTGAATTCAACGAATTTCGAATTTGAAGGGTTCAAAACCGAACTTGTGACATAGCCATACCACTATCCAAGAGAGAATATAGTTGTTGTTCCAGTGGGAGAATACATCTGCTTATATATAAATTTAGAAGGTATTTTAGAAATTCGAGTCACCCCATCTCAATTACAAACTATAACAATTTTGGAGAATATTTAGTTATTTTAGTTTAAGAGGATGAAATCTCAAATAAATTTCTATCTACCATATAATATACAAAACAAAATAGAAGAGACAATAGACTTACTTCATGGCGCTTGACTTTAAAAATTTCCATGACCATTGTGTTGGAATTGAAAATCGTTCCTCAAGTTGTGGGCAGGACACAGCTGAGGCCCAAGAGCGGGGGCATAGCCCTACGGCTTCCATTTTATCCTTCACCCTCGTTTTCTTCATCCTGTTGGACGTCCATGACAACTGCTACCAAAAAAGAAGATAGTTCACAGTTTCCATTTGCCATTATGATGATCTCAGCAAATACAGTTCTTTATGATTGGTACAATTTATTTTGCTCTGCAAATCTGAAAGCTGGGGACTTCCTTTACTGGTTTCCATTGGTATTTGACCAAAAGACACTTGATCATTATGTTTTGTATCTAAAGAAACCAAATATTCAAGTATATAATAATCAGAATTAATGATAGAAGGATAACTTTCAGCTTCTTCATTATTGTATTCATCATAAATTGGGGCAGCCTGACAAATTTCTAATGGTAATGAGGAAGATTCATGTTTTTCTTCATCTAATAAACCCTAAACAACCTTTTGCAATAGTATATTATCATGGAAACAATTAGAAACTTCTTGAGAGTCATGAGAACCCAATACTTCTACAGCAATATCTTCATTAGCAGGCTGATCTGAAAAAGAATAAGCATGATCTCCTATTTCTTTGTTTTGAGAAATATCTTCAATCGGATGCGATTGTTTTTGCACGTGACTATCACATGCTTTAATATCAATGGATGTGTTCTGAAAAATTTTCTTAATAAATTTATGATTTTGAATGCATGGACTAAAGGACACATCCGTGTGATTGAGCAATTGTTGATCATGATCATCTTTTTCAATTTCAAACTCCTCTTCTCTCTGTTCTTCATATGTATTAAAGACCGTTTCCTAAATTTGATTGCTAAGACAATATGCTGATCTATATTTCTCACAACAATCTTCAAGAAGTAACTCATGTGAAAAATACCTTTTACAGTGCTCATGGAATACTACGTGGAAATCCTTCAAGGATGAAATGCTGGAAAGAGGCAATGAGAAATACCATTCATGTGCATCACCATCCAATGAATACATGAACATCTTCATACGAACATCTTCGTGTTGTAGACCTAGCAGATCCATGCACTCATGAAACTTAATGAGGTGATCTGCAGGATTATCTTCTTTCATTTCTCTGAAGATAGGTAGAAAATCTCCCCATTCTATCATAGTCGATACTGGATGTGGGAAACCAAGAATTGCTGAAAAATTAAAAGGTGCAAACCTTTGAGCCAGAATGGCTTCCATGGTTTTCGACATCTTGGACCTTGACATTTTGAACTAGTGGAGTTTCCAATATATTTGTTTGTAATGAAGTTGGAGTCGCCAGGTAGAAAACTGCAGTCAAGCTAATATCCTTCTCTTGGCTACCGTCAAGAGCTAAATTTCATCATTGTTGTTCTTCTCGGGGAAGATACCTTCGTTCCTCTGTCCCCGACAACGGCGCCAGAATATGTTATCACGAAAAGATACACCTTGACTGCATAAGGGGCATGGTTAGTGAATCTTTAAAATTGGTTTAATGGGTAACTGAGTTGATAAAGTGATGGGGGTATAACAGTACAAAGATCAGGCTGGGTTTAAAGATCAAATAGCAGGAAATGTATCACTGTAAAATGCAGTAATAGAAAAGACTACGAGCATGAATTTATAAAGGACTGAACCAAATTCTGCAATTGAGCATTTACAGATAATTGCATATCATCATAAGAATCTTGCAATGGATTGATTGGACCACACACAAGACAAAATCATAACAGCATACAATTCAATTATTAAAGCAAAACGGGCTCAAATGACATATTCATTTCAAAGCAGTCATTTCATATTAAGATATACAAAATGCATACAGCAGTCTGACCTCTAATATATCCTCAGCCCTCTCAGATGGTACTCCCCCTCTCCCTTTACATATCATAAAATTTATAAGTATTACGAGACCTAAGCTATTTCTAGCTCTTAGGGATCGAGTTCAATGCATTAACTAAATAAAAAACAAATTCAGATTTGTTGCACAGAATCCAGGATTAATAGAATCAAAACATCTCCCAGATTTGCCAAATATCCATAGCTATTAAATGCTCTATCACTCCTCGTTTCCACTTGTATCCCTGAAGGCTTGAACACATGGATTTTAAAAGCTAACAATTAAATGCCCTGCCACCTGTAATCTGGGACTGAGAATGAGGACCTATCACTTATTGATACCTTCCACTTGGATGATGTAGCGTGATCCCGGCTCTCTGTTGTAGATGACCATCTCACTCGGGTGATTGGGTAAATTTGTTTAACATTTGATGATTCCCGCAATCAATGCTTGAAGACTGAGGAGTGCGAGCTCACTATTGGGTTGTTTTTGGGCATAATCTCCTTTGAATGGCGATTACATATTTTAATGCTTGTACATTATTCCAATTACAGACATACAAATAAATTAACTTATTCATATTGGCAAGTGTAAGATCTTTTAATTGACGCATTGGGCACTTTGTTTCACTTGTGGACTCTATTGTTGGTGAGCTAAGACTCTAGAATACTTTGTGTGATGGTAAGTGGATATAATAGTTTAAGATAGGATTTGATCAAAAAGAAACAAAGGAACTCTCTTTTTTTTATTTAAATACTTTTTATCCACTTTTAAAAAAGACCACGTGACATGTTAAAAAGACCATGGCTAAAGTCATGAATATGATAAAATCATAATTTTTATTTTTTAATAAAAAAAATATTAAATAATAATTTTACTTTTTAATCAAATTATTATTTAATAAATTTATTTTATTTTTAAATAAAAATTATTACTGTGGGAAATGAGTAAATAGGTCAGCAAATAATAATTCATGGGATCAAATTGGGTAGCAGAAAACGTGACAACTTTGACGAAATTTTGGAGGATAAGGAAAATTTGGCACGAGATCACTTTGGAAATAAGAACAAGGAAGCAATAATAAAACTCTAGTCTATGGAGAAAAAGAGTTGACCTGATGGACACAAGAGACTCAAGGTTTTGACAATGATGAGCATTCTGGCATGGAAGATTGAAGTCTGTCTTTACACATGTGGTACTAAAATCTGAGAATTTTGGAGGATAAATTTGGTGATAACACGAAGTATACCTAGTTTTGGGCGTTTATTAAGTTTACACATGGGAGGTTGCTTTTGATCAGTAAACTATATAATATTAAACTCAACGCCAGAATCTAAAACTTAAACATATTCATCTGAACCCCTTACCTTGTGAATAAAGAACCAAGAACCATAATGCTTTTGAACTCTCATCTCTATGCAGAATGCTAGAATATGTGAATAAAGCACTAGAACACTTTTGAACCCCCATCTCTATGTAGAGATTGTTGCTCCGCTTTGTGAATACATTGCCCTGTTTCCCTTAAGATTTTATGTCACATTGATCTGTTTCCCTTAAGATTCATTGACATGAAAGGCAAGGACAGCATTGAGCACATAAATCCTCATGCCTCATAGATTGATGCATGAAACAAGGACACGACCATAGGTCTATTTGCTCGTTCGCTTCGCAATAGCTTGTAGGGGATGAGTCCATTATGCTAGCCCTTTTCAGATAGATAGATGGTTCATATACCTCCACCTCTAGAACTTCAATCACTTGACCGTCCTAATGTTTCGAACCCCCACTTACTTTGACAAAACTCCTCTGCAATTTTTTTGGAATCTTGATTTCTAGTCCCCAAATCCTTATCTGTGACTCGTATCTTACTCATGAATCCATTGATGACAGTGGTACATAGAAATAAATATTACTATAAACTTGGTACAGTGGTAGGTCTCTCAGTGCCCTTTTTACTGGGATGATCAGTGGTGGTTGCAGTTTGCATTTAATTTGTTGGTTTTATCATCGCGGTCTTTCTTATTCTTTGTCAATCACACCCGTATCCTTAACCACGCATGTCTTTGTCGGTTGTTGTTATTTTCCCAATCAGTCAGCACTATTCGTGGCCCTTGTAGCTAGGCATGAAGTGAAGCCATAAATTTAAAAAATATAACTCCAAGGTGATAACTTATTAACTCCACTCAAGCTTGCAGGTGACGAAAGTTAAAATTAATGTTTGACGTGTTGTTTTAAGGCCACCCTTTTAATGAAATTTAAACTCAATTTGTGCACTTCCTTGAAAACAGTTAAAAATCGAAATTAACATTTTAAATGGCGGCCATTTTTTTAATGGCACTTCTCTAACGTGCTGAGAGCCCTTTGACGGGCTGTGACGGGTTCAATTTTGAACCCTGCCACCATGTCAAAAAGGCTCATGGACTCATCAATTCCCCTTGGAAGGAACCTCGATCTGGAAAACACCAAGCTTCTCCCTAAAGTACTCAAACTTTACTCTGGCTAATGGCTTGGTCAACACATCAACTATTTGTTCGTCCGTCGCAACATACTGGAGCTTCACTGCTCCTCTCTGCACCATATCCCTGATATAGTGATATTTGATCTCTATATGCTTTGACTTGTCATGGAACACTGGATTCTCCGACAACTTCACACAACTCTGGTTGTCGCAATATATACAAGTAGCATCAAACTGGAGATCAAACAAATTAGACAGTAGCTTCCTCAGCCACATTGCCTCACAACTAGCCGAACAAGCTGCGACATACTTTGCTTCGGCTGTACTTAGTGCCACGTAGGACTTCTTCCTGCTAAACCAAGAGATCACACATGATCCCATACTGAAGCAGAACCCTGAAGTGATCTTCCTATCAATGGCATTGACTGCCCAATCCGAATCCACATAACCCTCCAGGTTAATCTTCTTATTCGCCTCATACTTTAGCCCATAGTCAATTGTACCCTTCAGGTACCTCAGAATATGCTTTGCACCAATCAGGTGAACATGTATCGGATATGTTAGGAATTGGCTCAATGTGTTCACGGCAAAGCAAATATCTGGTCTCGTGTTCGTCGGGCACATCAAGGACCCAATCATCTGACGATACATCGTAGCATCAACCGACTCTGATGAAGCATCACTCAATAGCTTCAAGTTCGATGCCATAGGTGTGGTCATGGCCTTGCAGTCCATCATCCCGAACCTATTTAGGATCTCTACTGCATACTTCCCTTGTCCCAAGGAGATTCCATCTGCATTCTGCCACACCTCCATGCCTAGAAAGTAGTGCATCATACCCAAGTCTTTCATCTTGAATTCGGCAGCAAGTCTCCTTCTTTCCACTTTTTCTGTCAGGGACAAGTCATCGACATATAAGAGGAGCATCACTGGTATTCCACCTTCAATCTTGAAGTAAAGGTTGGAATCCTCTTTACTCTCAGTAAAGCCTAAAACCATCAGTAAGTTGTCCATCCTGCCGTACCATGTAGAACCTCAAGATCTTCTGCAGTCACTCCCTCTGAAGTGGAGCATCATTCTCCCTCTGCCTTCCGTACTTTATGTATTATGTATTGGAGTAACAAGTAGCTTTCTCTGCTACTAATATTCTATGTATCCATCTAGCATCATTGGATACCAAGATCCTCTATCTTGAACCCTTAAAAAATTATTCTCGCACCCATCTATGAGCTTATCATCCTCTATAGGATTTCATCTTCAACATTGTAGAAAAAGTTAAGATCTTCATCACTCTAGGTGATCTTCAAGCTTCTTATGTATGTGCTATCCCATGGGTTCCTTCTGAGCTCGTACAAGGCATTTTTTATATCGCACACATGAGTCTGCATGTCATGTGTCTCAACTCCCAGTGGCTGCAAATGTATCTTCGTAGTCTATGCCTTATTTCTTTGAGAAGCCTCGTGCTACGAATCTTACCTTATATCCCACGAGGTTTCCATCTACTACATGCTAGATTTTGTAGATCCATATGGAAGAAACTACAGACTTCCCTTCAGGTCTCGATACCGCATCTTAGACATCATTCTTCTTGAACTAGTACTCTCCTTCCCTTTCTTCTTGGCTACTTCTTCATAGCAGGAAGGTTCTGCATCAATGATGTCGCTCAACAGTGTCACATAACTACATTGTGTCTGAGACCTCTTTCTTTCTTTGAAAGTATCATCATATTATTCTTCATCTTGAATTATTTCTTGAACTGTCGTTACTTTTTCTTCAGAACAAGCCTCATCTTTCTTTTCTTGTAGGCGATTGTACACAATCTTTCCTATAAGTCAAATGCATTAGTTGTATGGTTAGAAACATTTCATAAGGCATATTCATAATGACAAATTTTTATGCATAAAAATATAATCATGCAACTATTTTAGCCAATACAACATTCATCCATATCTCACGGAAACTTTCTAAATGCCTTCTATCTCTACCATGACATCATTGAGATTGTGCACTAATCCAATATGTCAGCAAAGAGGTTTCATTCTAGATAAGTAGCAATGGAGAGTTGTATAGAACCATGGGCTACTTACCCATCACATGCTTATTAGTAGTATACTGTCATTAATGAAAACACTCTATCATGCATAACACATCAAATGAACATAAACAAATGCATAACAAAATAATATCATGAAATGACAATTGAATACTTATATTTATTCGTTTCGTGGGTAGACTCCTTCTTAAGCCTTCAACTTCATCATATTCTTCATTCATAGCAACATCATTTCTTATCAAAATGCAAAGATGGATAAAAGGTTCTTCAAGAGTTGAGTCCTTCATATTCCTCATCACTTGAGGGATCTTATTTGGATCATGAGAGCTTGATCTTCAGTTACTCCCATTTTCTCTTCTTTTATTATGAGTCAATCTTCTTCTTGTGTGCATTCTTCTCAAAGTCTGTTGAAGGCAATCACTTCCTTCTTGCACACATTCCTTGAATGAATGAATCTCATGATCTTGGGAGGCCATTCAAGGTGGTTATAACAATATCTTATTCTTCTTTGATTGCTTCGTCATAGCATCGAACACTTCCTTTTGGTGTCTTCAAGGATGACAGATGAGGAATGAGATGATCTTTAATAGAATCTGCAATGATTCTCTTGGCTCTAGCCTTAGCCTCATCTCCCTCTGGCTCTTATAAATTTTTTACTGAAATACTGATGTAAGACAATTTCTTTAAGGATCATGGAGTTCCTATACTTCTTTCAATTTATATGCTTCCCTTCAAAATAGCTTGGTCAAGGAATCAAACATCTCTTTAGGTGTCTTTAGGGAAGACACTTGTTGTATAAGGTGATCATCTTGGCCTTGACCAAATTCTTCTTGGGTAAGGATTTAGCCCCATCTCCCTCAGGAACTGGAACCTCTCCACTTATGTAGGTGTCCAATTCATTTTCTTCAAGAACCAATGAGATACTGTACTTCCATGCTTGGAAGTTGTCAGCTTCACCGATCTTGTCATCAAGCTGGTGTGATTAGTCATTTTGAAATGAGAACCTCAAATGTAAATAGCAAAAGATTACATCTTACCGATTTGAGGTGTCCGTCTTGGTTCCGGATCTAGTTGATCTAGGGTTTGTAAGAGAAACCCTAATTTTTAAAACTTGGAATCTTTCATATCTGATTGGATAGAAAGATGCGACTCCTCAAAGCGAGCTGAGTAGCATCCTCATTTTCCCAAAACTGTGATCAGAACTGCAAAATATTTGATGCCCTAGTTTTGTTCAATTTCTTCTGTAGAATTTCCTGGTATTGTTTTTACAATATATCCAAAAGTGCTGCTCGTCTATGTCTGAAACTTTGCACTGAAGTAGCCTCGTCTGTCCTCTTTCCAACGCCATAGGTTTGAGCAAAATTGGTTTCACCAATTGGGACTTATGATTGTTTTCCCAAGGCGACTAATTTCAATACTGTTCAACATAGCGAACTTGTACAGACTGCCATGTGTCACTATTTCACCTTTGGGGTCTGAAACTTTTACCAAAGAAATTAAAGTCTGTGCCCTATTTGGAACATCTTGCAAAATTTTATTTGGACCTTCGTAGCCCGAGATATAGCAATTATCCCAAGGTGTCCTGTTTAGGGATGAATCCTAGGATAGACTGGAACTATGATTTGGAGGAATCACATCTCACAAAATATAGTTAATCTGAGGCTGAAACTTTTACACAGTGTACATCAAGACTTTATCTTTGGCCTGTAAAATTTTTGGCTCCTGAGACTTCTCCAATCTCGAGATATAACGAATGTACCAAAACTACTAGTTTTAGTATTTTAGGGTTTCCAGGTCCGGGGTCAAATTAGGGTTTGACTTTCCCGAAGTTTTACCCAACCAAAAATTTTGATCTTGGTCTCTAAATTTTGATTTTGAGGAGGAGAGAAATCCTATGCTGGGCTCACTCAAAAATTCTTCTTCTGTGAAAATCCCTAATTTCCCGCAATAGTGACAGATCAAAAACGTAAAAATTCCTGAAATCAATTTATGCTTCGATAAAAAGATGTGCTCTTCAATGGAGAGTTAGCCTATCCTCGTTTTGCTGATGATCTGTAGAGAGAGACCCAAAAAGTAGGAATCCCTAGCTTCTGCAGCTGCATAGTGTCCTCTTCTCAAGTTAGCTCTGATACCATGTTATATTTTTATCATTTAGTCAATATGATCTTAGGATCTTATCTGAGAGAATAACATGCACAACAATAATCACAAGAAACAAGAGACACAAAGAGTTTTCCTCGGGGAAACCATAAAGGAGAAAACCCCGCAACTTCCTCAGAGATAGAATGAGCACCAATGGAAAAAGTAAAACCCAAAGACAGAAAGATGATTTTCGACAATTGTTCTCTCTCTCACTTGTGGGAGCTCCTATCTCTCACTCATGCGCTATAGTTGAGTGACTATGTGGTTCAAATAGAGAGTCTCACTCTCTATTTATACTAGTTTTCCACTTGACAATTACTTACCAGGGCCAACCTCACTAGGAGAGTCTAATAACCCTAGTACCCCTCAACTGTGGGGACTTTTGCCCCGACTTACAAATGAGGGTTAACCTCTATGACTTTACATGACTTGATTACATTAATAATTCTCCCTATAGGAACATCGTGGTACAAAGAAATACAATATGTAAAATATACAAGTGAATACATTCTGAAGTTACAAATACATCAACAACCATGTCCATGTGAATGAATAATGTCCTAGATGTTATTATGAATAATGATCGATCAGAAGTAAAAATTGATACTGGGCATGATTGAGTCCTCTAGCAGAAAAATTGCTAGGATTAGGAACTATTCATGAGAAAGGGATGAGACTAGGAATGATTTAAAGAGTACGATAGGTGGCCAATATAATAAAGGTGAACCAATGTATAAAGAAAACAAATGGCCATTTCAAGTATAGATATTATTCATAGGATCAAATCCATAAAAGATACATGCTCAATCTATGAGGTTATTGGGAATAAAAAAGCTACTAACAAAAGTTGATCTTGAACTCATGATGGTTATAGTTGAGGTACTAATTAATAGAGATCCAATTTAAGCCCAAAATTATTAAGCATGGAGAGATAAAAAAGAATTGTCATGAAAAACTCCAGGTTGTTTTAAATATCTATGATTAAGATGGAACATTCATAATTTATTATTATTGTCGAGCACTAAACAATCAAAGAAATAATTAACCTCAACTTTAGGATCCAAAGGATTCCCTATGGTCATCTTCTTGTGTGCAAGGGACATAAATGAAATCTTCGTATCGACTATTAGCTTTTGGGTTGCCTTTAAAGTGTTTATAACATGATTGAGGTGTGCTTCATGTGATGTGAGGTGGATGTAGGTGAAACAAAGATTATGAATGGATCAAAAGACTTTACTACGAACAAATCCTCTTTAAATGTAGAAAATTCCATGAGCATGGTCATCTATGATAATGAAAAATTAGTGAAACTCAAATATAAATCCCATTATTCATATGAAAAACTAAAAGAAAGCTACAAAAACTCCTTGAATGTGCATGTAGACTTAACAAAAGCATGATAGAACAAGATCAACCCTAGTTCATGTTAGATTTTTATCATTTAATCAATATGATCTTAGGATCTTATCTGAGAGAATAACATGCACAACAATCAATCACAAGAGACAATAGACACAAAGATTTATCCTCGAGGAAACCATCAAGGAAAAACCTCGCAACTTCCTTAGAGATAGAATGAGCACCAATGGCAGCTGTAAAACCCAAAGACAGAAAGATGATCTCCAACAGTTGTTCTCTCTCTCACTTGTGCGAGCTCCTTGTTAACACCATTATTTAGCAAGGGGATAAAAAACCATGGTGGAGGAGAAACAACAAGTGTTTACCAAACTTTGGTTAAAGGATATATTGTAAGAATGGGGCGATAGGCAAAAAAGTGATTAAGTTACCAAAGATCCTAAGCCACGGTGGGAGAAGGAATAAAATCAATGGCCGATATCCTCTCTGCTCTTCAAAATTGCGAGGGAGGTAACGTATGTCCGGGTGTTCATCGGGTGCACAGATCGACGATTGTCAATCTATTTCGGGCAGATCTACAGTCCACATTTAATCCGCCTTGTGAAATCGCATGTTGGTTAAAGTAATACAGTCCGGCGGAATCGAGTACATGCTACGCAATCCAATGGTGAAGAGGTGAAGTCGGATCACATCCACGGTTGAGATTGATTCCGGAACTAGAACCTGCACGACCGATAAACTTAAAGCGCCCAGCGGAATGAGTTATCCGGTGATCGATCTGACAGTTGAAAATCAAAGTGAATCAAATCAACGACTACTATGATTTCCGGAGAGTGAACTTGCGCGGTGGATAATTCTAAAGTGCCCAGTGGAATTTGGTACGTGGCATATGATCCGACGGTGGAAAGTTAAAGGGATATCACATCAATGGCTGAGAATAATTCCAGAGATCAGAGCTGCATGATAGTTAAAGTGACGGAGCCTAGCGGAATTTGGTAGGTGTCACACGATCCAACGGCTCACAAATAAAGGCTGATTGCATCTACGGCTATAGGAAATTCCGGAGCATGAAGTTGCCCGAAGGATAAGGTCGGGAAGCTCAGCAAAATCGAATATCTCTTTCCCGATCTAACGGTGGAGTGATGAGAAGCGATTGCATCGATGGTTGGAGATGTTTCCGGGGCAGAGACTTGCACATTGTTTATGACGGGGATGCCTGGCGGAACGAGGTACGTGGCACGTGATCCAAAGGTTGAGAATTAAAGAGGAAACAGATCAATGGTTTTAAATGAATCCGGGGAATAAAAGTGCGCGGCAGATAGGAATAGATGGTGGTTGCAGAAAATAAATTGTTGTTCACGTGGCGAATTGTGGTAGGCTCCAGAGACAAAAGTGGCCTATAAAAGCAAGGTTGACCCGTATCATTGTTATTTTATTCGCTTGGGACGGGTGAAAAGGACTGGACGATTTGTCAGCTTCCATTTGTCAGTTTCGGACACACTCCAAGCACACGCCTCTACAGTCGACCAGGTAAAGCTTAAACCCTGTAATTCTGTAATTCCTCCATCCAAATTACCATTGTAAATTCAGTAATGGACCAGGGGAAAGAAATTCAAGTTTCTAGTCAGGTCGTAGATGACAGAGAAGAGTTTTTAGTAGACAGAGATAGGAGCGTGTGCGATCCCTTCCTATCTGTAGGGAGCGTGTCTGTCAGTAAGGAGAAATTATGGTATTACCATTCACGAGGGAACGATGTATTGAATGTTTGCAAATCTTTTCTGTACTATTTCGCTATTGAGCAAACCCTCCATTTCCCGGAGTTCGCAGAGTGGTGTGCTATAAACTATTCTCCTTCTCAGAGGATTATTGTGAGTCGGTCTGCGTCTTGAATACTTTGTAGAGTCGATGCCACGGTCATCAAAGAAAACCTTAGTTTACCTGAAGATTACCCAGATAGTCGTGAAGCAGTAAATGAGTCAATCCTGGTCGAATTATACAAGAAGTGTGAAGCCGAAACCCGCTGCAAATTCTTGTCTAGTGTTTTAAATGATTGTCAGTCTTTAGATGGTATATTCCTGCCCTACCCTGTACATATTTTCAAGAGTGAAGTCCAATTAGTCATTTCTTTAGTTTGTCAAGTACTAGGTTTGGATGATGATTATCATGTGGGCGAGGTCATTCTCGGATTTTTGTTGAGAATAAGTTCGTCTGTTTCTGAGTCTCAGTCAACCCCGGTTTTTAGTCTAGACGAATATCTAGCTGAAGCAATCCATCTTCAACTAAGCAAGTTTCCAAAGGTTCGGTTTTTTAGGTTCCAGACTTACTTACTTAATATGCTGTTATACTCCAATATCACTGAGTTGAAGTTTTTGAGTACTCTATGCTCTTCTGATTTGCCTAAGCAAATCAACATGTTCGAATTTTCTAATTCGATCATGTCAGAAATGTACAAAATGCTGTTTAATGAGTAATTGCCCCGCGTCCTGGACGAAATGAGAAATTTAATGCAGTCTTCACCAGAGGATCGGGTTGGAGATTGGTTTCTGTACAAAGATTATACTATGTTAAGAATATATGGGTTTACCGGTCAGCCTTATAGGTTACCCTCCTTTTTAACCCCGAGGATCTTCGCATTGGAATTCATGAGATAGAGATTGTTGTCTGAGGAGGAGCATTTTTGTGCTTTCAAAAAGTCTTCAAACATAAAATTTTCGTTTAAGGTTGGCACCTTCATTTTTAAAAGTAAAGGTGCCTTGTCTTTTATAGAAAAGTTGCTGGAGAATATGGATTTCATAAAATATGTAAATGTGAATTACGACCCCCACCATGTGATCTCATTGAGAAAACAGGCCAACAAGAATAAACCATTTGAGCATCAGGCTATTGAGGGGTTAGCTGAAATGGCCAATTTGCTGCAGTGTACTGACAGGTCAAAGTCTGATGAAGAGACACATACTATACCTGTCACAGCAACCCAAATAACAGAAGGTGCTGGTATTGTGGTCAAGAGGAGTTTGTCTGAAACTGAGAGTATGGATGTAGACGAAGATGGGCCCCATAAAAAGGCAAAGCTGCTTGAAAGTGGTGAAATTGTAGATGAGGAAGTTTCTGATGGTTCCAAAAGGGTTGCCCTAGTTCCCATGAAAGCGGTGCAAATAATTCAATTCTCTTTTAAAAATGTGGAGGGTGATGTAGACAGTTTGGAATTATGCCACGTGTTTAAGTCGAAGGAAGAGCTCAAAGCCAGCTACATGGAGAAGAGGAAAAAGTCTATGGAGGAGACGAGAAATTTGCTCCCGAGGGTGAGAAGTTTGTACAGTTCAAAAACCTCTCTAGTCTCTACTAGAGATGCTGAGAGAAATACATTTAAAATGGCTATGGTAAGCGACAAGAAGATGTCTGAAATGGAGATCCGGCTAGACAAAATCAGCACTCGGGATAAAATTCAACTTCACAAACAGACCAGCGATATCATCTACTCAGACTTACTACAAGCCATGGTGAGGATTAATAAATTGCAAGTTTTGATAGACAAATTAGAAATTCAATTGAAACATGAGAGAGTGGAAAATAAAGCAAATGTTGTTCAGATTAGGAAGCTGCAAACAGACATTGCTAGTTCAGACAGTACCCAGGTAGTCAAGAGGATGTTAGAGGAAAAAGACAATGCACTCCAGGTCCTGAAGAAGAAGCTGAAGATCCCAGGTGCTGAACATGTTCAGTCATCTGAGTTACTAGCTCTCCAAGAAGACAAGGATAAAGTCCATCAAGAGATGATGGAGTATAAAGGAAGAGCTGGGGAGCTACAGGAAGAAAAAGACAGGTGGGAAGCCGAAAGGGAGGAACTGTTATCCCAAATCTCCTTGATGAAAAAAGATCAGAATGAAGAGAAGGAGATTATGGAAGAGTTGATGAGCGAGACTCCCACCGGCGAGGACTTGTCTATTGTGAATATCCAGAAGCCATTAGATGATTTCTCTACCGATGATTTGTTGGTGCCAATGTCCCAGGTGAGCTTGAAAGAAGAAGCAATCAAAGATTTGAAGGCAGAGAATGAAAAGGTAAAAGCTGAATTGGCCAAAGTAAATGAAAGTAGAAAGCAAATATTACAGGACAGAAATCAGTTGCAGAAAAAGTTCAACGAGCTAAAGGAGAAAAGCATCGGGAAAGGCCCTCTTCAGGGGGCAAAACATATCATTTGGGATACCTTGTGTATAGATATTACCAAGTTCCGGCACTATCTAAATTTTATTGATGATTTCAATATAATGATAAATTTGGCTCACCAGAGATTAAAACTGGTAAATGAACATATGGAGAAAAGACCTCTTGCTATAGCTCAGAACACACTAAATTTTCTGAATTCACTGACATATCAAAAATTGCACGAGATGGGCATAAAGGACAAAGTATCAATAGTGATGTGGGCAAAGAAAATCATCCACAAGCATCACTTAATCAAAATGGTCCAAGATAAATCAGAAGGATTACTTCTGCAGGTTAATAATTTTAAACAGGATTTTAAAGAACTGTTCGAGGACGGATTGCCTTCTTTCTGGGACGGAGAGGGACGGATGTTCTCACAGGAACATTATCATAACCTGCTTGTCCAGTGCCGCATGGACCAATCCAAATTCAATGATTTGGAGAAAATCCTGACAGGGAAGACCATTGTGGATATGCTAACAGAAGATTTCGAGATTCTACAGAAGTTCACCATCATCAGAAGCAGATTGCCCAAGAATTCCTATGAAACATATATGGAGCTCAAAGTAGCAATTCGAAAAATGATGGAATGCGACACCCCAAGTTCAGAGCAGTGGAAAGCTATGGAACGGTTTGGAAAGACAAAGTATATTCTTCATCCCTAGAAACAGGTGTCATGCACTGAAGAGCTGATGGGGCAAAGACGTGGAGCTGATGGGCGAAAGTTTGTTATCAAGTTGATTTGTACTTTATGATCTGTTAGGATTGGAGTTGTAACAAACTTCCTAGGGGTTAGGAATTCAGTTACAAACTCTAAATTAAGCCGATCATTCTGTTATTGATCTTCTTGTTGGAAGACCTATCATTTTATGTATAAATATGCATCTTTTTTAAGAGATGGGGGTTGGAACCCATCGGGTGGTGAATAATTTTGGAGAACATATCTGTGTTTGGAATAACAAAGTGAATGCATAAGAGTTTTTGTCAGAGATTCATGTGTCGTTGATATTACAGTATGTGCTTATTTCTTTATGTGATTGTATTTCCCTTGTGTAACACTCCATTTTGTTTCTTCCTCGTATCTGGAATATAGCGTTAGATGATTGGAATTCATGTGTTTATGCTCTGGTCATCATTTCAGATATTATATGATTTTTTCTGCTAAAGTTGATATAGAACTCATCCTTGTTGATGCTCTGTATTAATGGGTTGTTTCTTCATCTCTTTTGTTCCACCTGGATCAATTTGAATGACTGTGATGATGTGATTACCTTGCCTTTGATGAATATCATGTATATGTCTTTGTGGTATCTTTATATTGTATATGACTCCATGCCCAATGGTTATGTGATTGTTTCAGCCAAATACATAAATCTTTGAATGCTATTTTATATCTGGTCCTGTTAAATCTTTATTGAGAGATCCCTCTCTGGAAGAAAATACCAGTTTCTTCCTAAAGTGGTTTTGCTGTTACCTTGGAGTTTACCGTTTACAACCTGAGTACATTCTGAGTGCTAACACTCCTCTTCTCTCACCTATGCATTATAGTTGGGTGAGTGTGTGTCTAAAATAGAGAGGCTTACTCTCTATTTATACTAGTTTTCGACTTGAAAATTACTTACTAGGGTCGACTTCTCTAAGAGAGTCTAATAACCCTAGTGCCCCACAACTGTGGGGAATCCCCCCCCGATCAACAAGGAGGGTTAACCTCTATGGCTTTACATGACTTAATTACATTAATGATTCTTCCGATAGGATTATTGGGGACCAATGAAATACAATATATGAAATATACAAGTGAATACATTTCAAAGTTACAAATACATCAACACTGCCTCTTAACTAGGAAAGTATTCTCTTGACACAATTCATTAGCATAAGTCTTCATCACTGGATCATTCATCAAAGCTGGATCATCATCGAATCATCATCACTTGATCATCATCGAATCATCATCATTGGATCATCGTCACTGGATCATCATCGAATCATCATCACTGGATCATCGTCACTAGATCATCATCACTGAATCATCATCAAAGTTGGATCATTACTGGATCATCATCAACGCTGGATCATCACTGGATCATCATCAAAGCTGGATCATTATTGGATCATCATCATCATCATTGCTTCCGCTATCTCGATCAAATGGTGCTATCTCTCAATTCTTCTTGTCACGGGAAGTTCTACAGAGCCAACCCTTTTTGATGTTGGTTGTAGGCCTATCCTCCATGTAGGTATTTATCGACAGAGCCAACCCTTTTTCATGCTGGATGTAACTTCACAGAGCCAGTCCTTTTTCATACTAGATGTGTCTCTACAGAGCCGGTCTTTTTTCATACTAGATGTAGGCCTATCTAGAGCCAACCCTTTTTCATGATGGATGTATCTTCATAGAGCTATCCCTTTTTCATACTGGATGTGTCTCTACAGAGCTAGTCCTTTTTCATACTGGATGTAGGCCTCTACAGAGCCATCCCTTTTTCATGCTGGATGTATCTTCACAGAGCCAGTCCTTTTTCATACTAGATGTGTCTCTACAGAGCCATTCCTTTTTCATACTGGATGTAGGCCTCTACAGAGCCAGCCTTTTTTCATGCTGGATGTACTTCTATAGAGCCAACCCTTTTTCATGTTGGATGTAGGTCTTTGTACTTATATCTGACCACGGGAGGAACCAATCCTACCACCATGTCAGAAAGGCACATGACTTACATCTGACCATGGGAGGAACCAATCTTACCACCATGTCAGAAAGGCACGGCACTTACATCTAACCATGGGAGGAACCAATCCTACCACCATGTCAGAAAGGCTTACGGACTCATCACTTCCCCTTGGAAGTAACCTCGATCTGGAGAACACCAAGCTTCTCCCTAAAGTACTCAAAATTCACTCTTACCATTTCTAGCATAGAATCGCATTAGGGCTGATTACGTCCAAGGATAACCTGCGAGCTTCACCAGGACCGATTACATCCGAGGACAACCTATAGGTTTGTTTACGTCTGAGCAACCTACAAGCTTTGCCGGGATTTTATGCTTAGACAAGCTATCTCACCGACTATGCTAGAACTCCCTCTTTCAAGAGATCTCGATTTGGATCACGTATTGGAGCTTCATTACTCCTCTCTGCATCATACAAAAATGCAAGTCATATCAATCAAATCAAATAGTACTTTTCAAAAGAAACATACTACCTCCCAAATAGCCGAGCAAGTGGCAACATATTTTTTCTCGGCTGTACTCTACGCCATGCAAGACTACTTCTTGCTAAACCAAGACATCACACCTAATATCATACTGAAGCAGCACCCCAAAGTGCTCTTCCTATCTATGGAACTTCTTTCCCAATCCGAATCCACATAACCCTCTAGGTTAATCTTCTAATTCGCTTCATACTTGAGCCCATAATCAACTGTACCCTTTAGGTGCCTCACTGCATGCTTTGCAACCATCAGGTGAACATGTCTCAATGTGTTCACAACAAAGCAAATATCTAGTCTCATATTCGTCAGGTACATCAAGGAACAAATCATCTGACGATACATCATGGCATCAACCGACTCTGATGAAGCAACACTCAATAGCTTCTGGTTCGATGCCATAGTTGTGGTCATGGCCTTGCAGTCCATTATCCTAAACCTCTTCAATATCTCTATTGCATACTTCCCTTGTCCCAGGGAGATTCCATCCGCATTCTGCCACACCTCCATGCCTAGAAAGTAGTGCATCATATCCAAGTCCTTTATCTTGAACTCGGCAGCAAGTCTCTTTCTTGCAACTTTAATGAGTTCCTCTTATCTGTTAGAAACAAGTCATGGACATATAACATGAACATCAATGGTATTCCACCTTCAATCTTGAAGTAAAGGTTGAAATCCGCTTTACTCTCAGTAAAGCCTAGAGTCATCAGTAATTTGTCCATCCTGTCGTACCATGTCGAACCTCATGATCTTCTACAGTCACTCCCTCTGAAGCAGAGCATCATACTCCCTCTATCTTTTGTACTCTATGCATTGAAACATTATGTACTGGAGTGACAAGTGGCTTCCTCTGCTACTAATATTCTATGTATCCATCTAGGGTCACTAGATACTAAGATCCTCTATCTTGAGCCTTTTCAAAATTTCTTCTCACACCCATCTGTGAGCTTGTCATCCTCTATAGGATTTCATCTTCAACCTTGTAGCAAAGGTTAATATCTTCATCATTCTATGTGATCTTCAAGCTCCTCATGTATGTGTTATCCCATGGGTGCCTTTTGAGCTCGTACAAGGCCTTCTTTAACTTGCACACATGAGTCTGCCTATCATGTGTCTCAAGTTCTAGTGGCTGCAAATGTCTCTTCGTAGTCTATGCCTTCTTTTCATGAGAAGCCTCATGCTACGAATCTTGCCTTGTATCCTACTACATGATGGATCGTGTAGATCCATATGGAAGACAGTACAGACTTTCCTTCAGGTATCAATACCGCATCCTAGACATCAATCTTCTTGAACTGGTGCACTCCTTCCCTTTATTCTTGGCTACTTCTTCATAGCTGGAAGGTTCTGCATCAATGATGTCGCTCAATAGTGTCACATAACTTCACTGTGTCTCGGACCTCTTTCTTTCTTTGAAAGTATCGTCATATTATTCTTCATTTTGTATCATTTCTCGAATTATCGTCACTTATTCTTCGGAAGAAGTCTCATCCTTATTTTCTTGTAGGTGATTGTATGCGATCTTTCCTACAAGTCACATGCATTAGTTGTATGGTTAGAAACATTTCATAAGGCATATTCATAGTGGCAAATTCTTATGCATATAGATATAATCATGCAACTATTTTAGCCAATACAACATTCATCCATATCTCACGCAAAATTTCTAGATGCCTTCCATCTCTACCATGACATCATTGAGATTTTGCACTAATATAATATGTCAGCAAAGAGGTTTCATTCTATATAAGTAGCAATGGAGAGTTGTATAGCACCATGAACTACTTACCCATCACATGCATATTAGTAGTATACTGTCATTAATGCAAACATTCTATCACCGTATAACACATCAATTGAATATAAACAAATGCATAACCAAATAATATCATGAAATGACAATTGAATACTTATCTTTATTCGTTTCGTGGGTAGACTCCTTCTTGAGCCTTTAGCTTCATCATCTTCTACATTCATAACAACATCATTTCTTATCCAAATGCTAAGATGGATAAGATGTTCTTCAAGAGTTGAGTCCTTCGTATTCATCATCGCTTGATGGATCTTCTTTGGATGGTGAGAGTTTGATCTTCAGTTGCTCCCATTTTCTCTTCTCTTATTATGAGTCGAGCTTCTTTTTGTGTGCACTCTTCCCATATTCTGTTGAAGGTAATCACTTCCTTCTGGAACACATTCCTCGAATGAATAAATCTCATGATCCTGTGAGGCCATTCAATGTGGTTATAACCATATCTTATTCTTATTCGATTTCTTCGTCACAGCATCGAACACTTCCTTTTGGTGTCTTCAAGGATGACACATGAGGGATGAGATGATCTTTAATAGAATATGCAATGATTCTCTTGGCTCTAGCCTTGGCCTCATCTCCCTTTGGCTCCTAGACCTTTCTTACTGAAATACTGATCTAAGTCAATTTCTTCAAGGATCACGAAGTTCCTATACTTCTTCTTATTTATATTCTTCTCTTCAAAATAGCTTGGTCAAGGAATCAAACATCTCTTTAGGTGTCTTTAGGGAAGACACATGTGGTATAAGGTGATCCTCTTGGCCTTAAACAAGTTCTTCTTGTGTAAGGCTTTAGCCTCATCTCCCTCTGGAACTGGAACCTCTCCACTTATGTAGGTGTCCAATTCATTTTCTTCAAGAACCAGTGATATCTTGTACTTTCATGCTCGGAAGCTTTCAGCTCCTTCAACCTTTTCATCAAGCTTGGTGTGATGAGACATTTTAACTGAGAACCTCAAATGGAAATACAAAATATTTAGATCTTACCGATTTGAGGTGTTCGTCCTGGTTCTGGAGCTGGCTAATCTAGGGTTTGTCAAAGAAACCCTAATTTTCAAAACTTGGAATCTTTCAGATTTGATTGGATAGAAAGATGGGCCTCTTCAAGGCAAGGGGTCTTATTTGGATCATGATAGATTGATCTTCAGTTGCTCCCATTTTCTCTTCTCTTATTATGAGTCAAGCTTCTTCTTATGTGTGCTATTTCCAGAGTCTACTGAAGGCAATCACTTCCTTCTAGCACACATTCCTCAAATGAATGAATCCCATGATCTTGGGAGGCCATTCAAGGTGGTTATAAAAATATCTCATTCTTATTCGATTGCTTCGTCATAGCATCGAACACTTTCTTTTAGTGTCTTCAAGGATGACACATGAGGAATGAGATGATCTTTAATAGAATCTGCAATGATTCTCTTGGCTCTAACCTTAGCCTCATCTCCCTCTGGCTCTTATAACTTCTTTACTGAAATACCAATCTAAGTCAATTTATTCAAGGATGATGGAGTTCCTATACTTCTTCTGATTTATATTCTTCCCTTCAAAATAGCTTGGTCAAGGAATTAAACATCTCTTTAGGTGTCTTTAGGGAAGACACTTGTGATATAAGGTGATCCTCTTGGCCTTGACCAAGTTCTTCTTGTGTAAGTCTTTAGCCCCATATCCCTCTGGAACTGGAACCTCTCCACTTATGCAGGTGTCCAATTCATTTTCTTCAAGAACCAATGAGATCCTATACTTCCATGCTTGGAAGTTGTTAGCTTCACTGATCTTGTCATCAAGCTAGTGTGATTAGTCATTTTGAAATGAGAACCTCAAATGTAAATATAAAAAGATTAGATCTTACCAATTTGAGGTGTCTATCCTGGTTCCGGATCTGGTTGATCTAGGGTTTTTCAGAGAAGCCCTAATTTTCAAAACTTGGAATCTTTCAGATCTGATTGGATAGAAAGATGGTCCTCTTCAAGGCAAGCTGTCTAATGTACTCCTTTTTTGAAAACAGTGGAGGGAATCTCTCGGAATAGGAAGCCCTAGTTTTCCAATTTCTTCTACATAAATGCCTGATATTGTTTCTGCAATATCTCTGAAAGTAATGTTACTCTGTGTCTGAAATTTCGTATTGAGGTAGCCTCGTCTGTCCTATTTTGAAAACCACATGTTTTGACAGAAATGGCTTCATCAATTGGGACGTATGATATTTTTCCCGCAGTGACTTAATTCTGGACTGTTCAGCATAGCGAACTTGTACAGACTTCCACGTGTCACTGTATCACCTTCGAGGTTTGAAACTTTTACCACGAAAATTGCAGTATGTTTCCTATATGGAACATCTTGCGAAATTTCATTTGGACCTTCGTAGCCCGAGATATAGAAATTCTCCCTAGGTGTCTTGTTTAGAGATGAATCCTGGAAGGGGCTGGATCCCTGATTTGGAGGAATCATATCTCCCAGAATATAGCAAAACAGAGGCTGAAATTTTTACACAGTGTACATTAGTATTTTATCTTCTTCTTGTGACAATTTCAGCTCCTGACCCTTCATAAATATCTAGATATAGTGAATGTACCAAAAATACTAGTTTTAGTATTTTAGGGTTTTTGAGGCCCGGGATCAAACTAGGGTTTGACTTTCCCAGAGTTTTACTCAACCAAAAACTTTGAACTTGGTCTCAAAAAGCCCTAATTTCGTGCAGCAGTAACTGAAAAATGCCTGAAATCAACTTCTGCTTTGACAGAAAGATGCGCCCTTCAATGGAGAGTTAGCCTAGCCTCCTTTTGTTGATGGATTGTGAAGAGAGACCCAAAAAGTAAGAAGCCCTAGCTTCTGCAACTGCATAGTGTTTTCTTCTCAGGTTAGCTCTGATACCATGTTAGATTTTTATCATTTAATCAATATGATCTTAGGATCTTATCTGAAAGAATAACATGCACATCAATCAATCACAAGAGACAATAGACACAAAGATTTATCCTCGAGGAAACTATAAAGGAAAAACTTTGCAACTTCATCAAAGATAGAATGAGCACCAATGGAAGCAGTAAAACCCAAAGACAAAAAGATGATATCCAACAGCTTTTCTCTCTCTCACTTGTGTGAGCTTCTCTTATCTCACCTATGCACTATAGTTGGGTGAGTTTGTGTCTCAAATAGAGAGGGCCACTCTCTATTTATATTAGTTTCCGACTTGACAATTACTTACTAGGGCCGACTTCTCTAAGAGAGTCTAATAACCCTAGAGCTCCACAACTGTGGGGACTTTGCCCCCCGATAAACAAGGAGGTTTAACCTCTATGACTTTACATGACTTAATTACATTAATGATTCTCCCAATAGGAACATCAAGGACCAATGAAATACAATATATGAAATATACAAGTGAATACATTCTGAAGTTACAAATACATCAACAGTTCCAAGAATCATAAGAAAATGAATCAGCAATCCCATTAAGCAATGGGGGAATGATAACAAATAATTGGGATTAAGAATTCATGGATATAACTTAACAAATAGTGGAAACCTAATGAAAATATAATAAAGGGATAAAACACTAAAAAAGAAGTGGGAACATTTTTTCTATCGAGATCAAAAGAAATTTTGAAAAGTTAATATTGACATTAACATTGGTTTTATCATTGAGGGGGATTGTGATGTAGTACAATTTGTTCCATGTGTTGTGATGTTTTGATTCCCTTATCTATAGGCTATGGATGCACTCTTTTAGATCATAGCAAAACTTTTTTTGTCAAAATTAAAGGGGGCGGGGCATATTTGATAAGAGAACAAAATAAAATTCACATCACTTTTCATCGATTGAAATGAATTGACACAAGAAATAAAATTCACATCTACCAATGCCTAATACCCCTTAATTGTTCATTAGCCACCCCTATGTATTAATTTGTCACAGTGGTCTAGGGACTGGAAACAAAGTCTCACAAAGAATTCAGACAATTAAACATAAAATTGGCAAAATGGTGCTGCAATGGAAGTATTAGCTCTGTATAATCAATGGATAATGAATAATACAATACAATAATCATGCAAGGTGCATGAATTTCAAGACAATTCGAATTCCCAAGGAGGTCATTCGAATTGAATGAGTGGGTGTATCTTAACTGACTGTAAGCCACAGTAAACACACTAGTTAACCAACTGATCAAGTGCCGATTGACTCAACTGAGTCCTAACTGAAGTCGGAGTGCAATGAATGATTGAGTCTAACTGAAAGTAGCTCAGACACATGTCACTGCATGCCAACCAACAAGTGGTAGCGCATCATTAACTCCAATGAGCCTCGATGAGGTTAACTGAAGTCAAACTGGCCATTAGAGGTGGTTGGAGGCGCCCCTATTGACTCCAGTTCATTAAATATTAATAAAATAATCAATAAAATGAATGGAGGTGCCTTCACCACTCAGTTTAACTGATTGTAATCACCAGTTAGAAATTAGGTGCATTTATGACACTCAGATCACTCCCGAAGTGCTCCAGTTGGCCTCCCCAAATGAAGGAGAAGGCTTAGTTGGCTTCCTTAACTGAAGGTAGGCATGGGTGTGCTCATGCTGATGTCATATAGTGCTCCTTTGATATCAATTAGCCAATAAAACTTAGGATAGTGGTTTAACAAGGACAAATTGACCAAATTAAGTGTGCATGGTGGGTAAATGTCTCCAACACTATGGTTTTTCTATAGTTTTGAGTTGTCAATATATTCTATTTCTCCAAATTCCATGCCACCAATTTTGCTCGATTCTTATTATGTACTTGTTTGTTACAGTATTCTTGCGGTCATATTGACTTCTGTTGGTTGCACTTCATAAACATCATGATTGGGTTTATTGCTAACAGGTTGTGATACTAAATCGCGTTATTGTTATTGTGGGTTTTGCACCCATCCTTGACAATCCTAGTGTCTAACATGATCCATATTTTCACACAAAGGCACTAACCTAGATCATGTTAGACACTAGCATTGCTAAGGATGGGTGCAAAACCCACAATAACAATGTTCAGTTACTATCTTTGTGCAAAAATATGAATCGTGTTAATGTTAGAAAAACATGATCACCAAGCAAAAAAATAAAATAAATGGATAAATAAAACATATAACAACAAAATACAAGATAAACACCAACATACTTGGTTCACCCGATGTGGGATACATCTACAAAGAAACAACAAATATTTTATTTTATTCCATCTAGAAAAATGAAGGGATACAACCAACAACACGTCCACAACAACCTCCTCTTCACTCTCTCATAGTCTCTCTCATACACTCTACTCGACCATAATACAATACCCTCTTTAAAAGAGGGATACTTTCCAGGTAAAAAATACAAAAACATAATCTATACCATTAGAGTCTGTAACCTAATGACGAATGGGCTAGATTGACTACAAAATTATAACATTTTACAAGGCAAATTTTCCAAAAAATTATTTTCAAGTTTGCTTCCCCAAACCCCTACTCGGGGGGCTCCAAAAGGTGTCACCACCCCCCTAATCACAATAGTGGACATTAAATTCCCACCCCACATCTCGTCAAGTACTAGGATCCAAACACAAAGAAAAAATCTTCTGACTTAGGAAGATAATCATGCTCCACAACCAACATGTTGGGTAAATATTATATTCGTTGCATGTGCGTGTGGAGGGGAGGTACATCTATCAGTGCTGCGTCTAACAATCCATGTTGGCACTTTCATAGAAATGGCCTAGCGACCATTTTTGACACGAGCGCAAGCAAGCCAAAAAAAATTGGTTGTTTTTTGTTATTTTGGGGAATTTATTTAAAATATGTAATTTAATCTTGATTAAGGATTTAGGGTCTATTTTCTAATTTGTGTTAACGGATTAGGGTATTGGAGGCTATGAAATGCCTATATTATATTGTGAGTTATTCATAATGATAACGAGAAAATAAGAGGTATGGATCCAAGGTTTGTTGGTTTCCCTGGTTAAGGGTTTCCAGGGTAAATCTATGTGTTTGTGGAATGTTGTGGTGTAATATTTGTTTTGATTAAAATAATAGGTATGCTTTGCTTCTTTGCACAGGTTTAAAACTTACACAACAATATCTCACTTGGAGACTGACCACATCAACTCCACCACTATTGCACCTATTGAACTATGATCCACCTTGGATTTGGTAAGTTTCTGATCTTCATCTTCATGCTTGAAGGCCAACTGAAACTGAGCAGAAACTCAATTTTTCCTTGGTTACTACCTTTGTTAACATGTTTACAAGATTATGGATAGTATGTATCTTTTCCAACTTCAATTGTCCATCTTCCAAAATGGATCATATGAAATGGTTCTTGAGATATATATGTTTAGTCTTATAATGGAAGGTTGAGTTCTTTGCAATATTAATGACGCTTTGGTTATCACTATATAGCTTGTTATTCTCCTACTTCTTACCCAATTCCTCCATAAACCTTTCTATCAAAATCGTCTCTTTACTAGCATCCGTAGCAACAACATACTCTTCTTCTGTTGTTTAAAGTGCAACAACCTTTTGTATTTTCAAAATCCAACTTATCGTTGTTCCACTTATAATAATAAAAATACTATTTAGTGCTCTTTCTGCTATCTTTATCACATGCTATACATGAATCAACATATCCATATAGAACAATATTTAAACCTCCAAAACATAATGCATGAGTAGTAGTACCTCTCAAATACCTAAGAATCTAGCGTCCCAATGTTATTTACATGGATTGTTCATATACTTTCTCATAGCTCTCATTGTATGTGCAATACCTAATATTGTGCACACCATTACACACATCAAGATACCAAATGCTACTGAATATGGGACCTTGGACATATATTCTATCTACTCCCGTTTCTTGGGACACATCCTTAGTATGTTTGAAATGGTTGGCCAAAGGTGTAGTAGCTGATTTTGCATCCTCCATCCTAAACATTTCCAGCACCTTCTCTATGTACTCACTGTGAGACAATGTCAATTTGTGATTTTTTTGGTCTCTTGTTATTCTCATCCCAAGGATTTTCTATGCAGTACCCAAATCTTTCAGCACAAATGTATTAGATAATTATTTTTTGAGCACAATTATATCTTACATTTTATACCTTACAACAATCTTGTCATCTACATATAATAACAAGATAATATAACTTCCATTGTCTAGCCTATTAAAATAAACACAATGGTCAGAATGACATCTACTATAGTGTTATTCTTTAATAAACCTATCAAATTTCAAATACCACTCCCTTGCTTGCTTTAGGCCGTACAAGCTCTTGTTCAACATGCATATTAAATTCTCCTTGCCTTTGACCTCATACCCCTATGGATGGTACATGCAAATCTCTTCCTCCAAATCCCCATGGATAAAAATTCATTTTTACATCTAATTGTTCAAGATGCAACTCTGCTACTTCCACTAGACTTAAAATTGTCATAAATGAAGTCCTTTTAACAACATGATAAAATATTTCATCAAAACCTATACCTTTATTTTGTACAAACACCTTTACAACAATTTGGCTTTGTACCACTTTTTGCCTTCATCTTCTTCCTTCAACCTATAAACCCATTTATTATGCAATGATCTTTTACCTATAGGCAACTGAATCAAGTCCCAATTCCACTTTTGTACTAAGGATTGCATCTTCTCTTTCATGCCTTACTGCCACTTGTTTCTAGTTTTTACCTACATTGCCTCTTCATAACTTTATGGTTCACCGAAATCAGGCAATAATAAATAATACAATGATGGAGAGTATTGTTTACAGGGTCTACTTAACCTAGTATATCTTCTAACAACACTTGTATGAGTTTGAGGTACTTCTTGTTGTTGTTGTACATTTTGATTTCTAGCACCCTTGGAATTTCATTTCCTTTGATTTCAGTAAGCACTATTTAATATGTATTTTCCTTTTCTAGTTTCTTTCCTCGTAGCTTATCTTTATACATGACCTTTCAATTGAATACCACAATTCTACTGCTAATGATTTTTTGATTTTTGAAAATCCCATAAGTGATAACCAAAATCATTAACTCTATATCCAATAAAGGTACACTTCTTGGATTTTTCCTCAATTTTTGTTGTATTTTCTTTATCAATATGGACAAATGCTTCACAACCAAAAGTCTTGATAAATGAGTATTTTACCTTTTTACTGTCCATGCCTCCTCTGGAATGTCACCATCCAATGATCTTTAAGGCCCTTTTACCCAAAACTGTAAGGGAAACCTTGCATGCAATCTCATACTCCTTGCACGCTCCATGATTGTCATGTTCATTATTTCTAACACACCATTTTCTTGAGGTGTTCTTGGAACTGTCTTCTCTCTATGAATCCCATATATGGACAGTAACCATCAAACTCCTTGCCACAATATTCACCGCCAATATTTGATCTAAGACACTTCAACCATTTTCCTGTCTCATTCTCAACCAAAGCTTTACATTTCTTAAAAGTATTAAAAACATCTTATTTTTGTCAAATGCAATAAACCCATGTTTTCCTAGTTGCATCATGAATACAAGTAACATATTAACGAAATCCACCGAGAGATGATACTTGGGATAGTTCCCATACATTTGTATGCACAAGCTCTAACTTTCCAGTCTTCCTTTTCCTCCTAACTCTAAGAAATCTGACTCTCTTTTGTTTTCCAAAAACACATTGATCACATAAATCCAAATCAACTTGCTTCAAATCTGGTAGCAACTTCCTTTAATTGATAATCTACTCCCCCCTCTCACTCATGTTCCCGAGCCTATGATTCCATAATGTTGTATCAACTCCATGGAATCTAAAGAGATAGAAGAGTCAGCATTATCGGTACATAATTACAATGTACCTACCTTCTCTCCTTTCACTATTACCAGTTATCCTTTGGTGATCTTCCACTCTTTTTTTTTTGTAAATGTAGATACACATCCTTCACTTCCCAGCTGCCTTATTGAAATTAGATTTGTTTTCAAAGAATGAATGAGCCTTACCTCTTTTAGCAACCATTAGTTTCCATTTTCTAACTCTATATGTATCTTACCCTTTTCAACAATTTTACATGGTTCATCATCACCCAAATAAATTTGTCCAAAATCACCTTGAACATAATCTTGAAAATAATTCCTATGGGGTGTGGCATGAAATGAAGCCCCTAAATCTAATACCCAATAATCAGTAATAATATGTAAAGAAATAATCAAAGCATCTTGTAACACATCACCTGCTTCATTTGGTTATTGATTATTCTCCTAATGTCCATCTCCTTATTTGTTTAGAGATATGCATTCTTTCTTTGGATGTCTTTTCTTCCCACAATTCCAACACTCTATTTTTCCTAGTCTACATTTGGATCTTCCCTTCATATAGTTCCTGCGATTCCTTGGGTTCTTTCCTCTCTGTTATGTCAGGAATTTGTTTCTTTCCTTTTCATGTTTGATTACCTTTTTTATCAAGTTTTCTTATTTCTTTGACTTTATCTTTTCAATTACCATAGGAGCTTTTGGGTATTGACTTTAATTTTTAAGTTTTTTGCCTTTAGAGTTATCTAATCACGTATTGTGGAGTGTTTACTACGTGTTGTTTAAAGAATTATCATAAGAACAGGTGGTTCCACTGGAGAAGGAATCGTGGTCATCGTGAGCCCAAAGGCAATTGATTTTGACAGGTAACAATGTGATTTGATGTTTAATGTGAGATGAGTTGTCATTTGCATGCACATTCAAAGACGACGGACTTACTAGAGTAACCATAATCACTACAAAACCGGATATGCCCGCTGGGAAACAGAGTGAGGTTTTATGGAGCCACGGGAAATTAGGGCTTCATGATTGTGCTGTCTGCAGTCAAATTGCATCCTGAAGGACACCTATACATTCAACCTGAACAACTTAACCACTCAGGTCATGTTTTTAAACCACTGCAGTTGATCAATTTAAACGATAAGCCACTATAACTGATAATTTAGGGCTTTTTCGTTGGGAACTATTCAATCAAAATTGATTAAGGGGAATGATAAATTATGCACTCAAATGATATTTCGACCAGAAAAATAACTGCCTGAGCCATTCTGAGATGTTCTGTGGAGTGGAATACAGAAAAATAGCTTTATGTTGGAATTGTTCATTTGTTGAAGTTCGAAAGAGGCTGGGTTAAAATGCAATGTATATTATGATGGTTCAAATTTAATACTGCTGCTGGTACAACATGAGATGAAGGAAATGTACATTTGACACAGTTTAAAAACCTAGATAGCCTAAATACCTAATTTTTGTAGGTTTTAAAGCTTATTGTTTTTGAAAGCCAAAAGAAACAGCGAAGAGCTAAAGGCTTGAGACCAGAGGAAGATATACTATCAATTTGATACCTGAGATTACTGAGCTGAAATGAACTAAGTTTAAGATTGTTCTCCTTTATATACCTTCTCATCTAACCTATAAACAGGCTGCGTTTAGTCTAAAGGTTGACAGTTGTGATTCCTCATATAATACTCTTTTGGTGCAGAGATGGATTATACATGATTCTGGCAGGTTATGAGCACTAATACACAGGTTTATTCTACATGTTGGAGACGGACAGCCAATAGAACAATTAAAATTGCATGACAGTCACCAGTTGCAGTGAAGAGTTTGGAATATTTCAAATGACCTAAGTCTCTTATGCTTATGATAAACCTAATCTTTATTAGGAAAACAAAAGCAGCAGTCAGAGAAGAGCAAGGAGAGTTGTTTTTGAAGCCTGAAGGATTTGAGAAGGAAACAGTCACCTGACTGGTCATTAATTGAATCCTAAAAACCTATACAGGTTCATCCTCTGAAGGAAAATGGGCAAGAGTGGTAAAATTAACAGAGCTGAACCAACTAATGTAGGGTGGATTGAAAAGCTCCCTGGATGTGTTGAATTATTTCAACAGGCTAGTTGGCTTGAGTTCTTTAAAAGAATAAATGGGTATAATGCTGAAGTTTCTTGTAAGTTTGCACAGTGTTTAAAAGATGACATGGTGACCTTTGATACTCTTAAGTTCAGGCTGACAGTAGAGCTGATTGTAGAAGCCACAGGGGTTAGCAATGAAGGTGAATTATGGTTTAAGAAATTTCCTTTTACCTTTGATCCTCAGAGATACCTATTACCAAATGTCACTCCTGACTGGAATAAAGGCATTCTTATTCAAAATTTCAGAAAGGAATGGGTTGAACCAATTAGAATTTTGCAGAGTTATATTACTTGCGAGGGCAGGTATGGTTATGTGTTTAAGTATCACTTCAGGTTTTTGCAACATATGGTGGGACAGTCCAGGATGAACCTTCCATTTTTCCTATTGAAGAGCTTGCAAAAAATGGCTAGCAAGGTCAAAGGGCATATGAACCATTCCTCTCAGTCCATCTTTCATCATGGGCTGATTAAGTTGATTATTAGCACTGTTTTGCAGCATGAAGGTAAAAGTTGGGACTTCTTTCTTTTTTGGTCAGGTTTCCATGTAAAACAGGAAGATCAGCAGCCTAAGAGGCAAGCAGATAAAGGGAAGGTAATGATGAAAAAATTAGGTCAGAAATCTAAACTTGAAGACAAGGAGGATGTTGAAGTTGAGAAGGCAGCAGAGCATGTGGAGGTTGATAGTAAACCCAAGGTGTTTTCAGTTGGTACTGCAGGTAGATATTCACTGTTTTCAGAAGAAGAATTACAGCCTAGGCAACAGTTGAGACCAGCAGTAGTTTCCAAGGAACCTAGAGATGCTGTTATAGAAAAGGTTGATATGCCTAAAGATGATTTTCAAACCCAACAGAGAAGTCCACTCACCATTCTCTCAGATGATGAGGGATATTTAGTGGAAGAAGATTAGCCCATTGATAAAGTAGAAGGCAAGCATGAAACCTGTGGAGAATTCTTCATTTCAGAGATCAAAGCAGCTAAACCTAATAAGAAGAAGAAAAGGACTGTAACCCCATATTGGAGGCCTAAAACCAGGCCAACAAATAAACTAATATGGAATATGAAGAGCTTACTTAATCCAAAATTGAATTCCAAACAAGAGACTGTCTTGATTGATACTTCCTCAAATGAAGAGACAGAAATTGGTAAAATGGACAGTAAAAGCAAAGGAAAATCAGTTGCTAAACCTTCTTCTTCTCAGCCTGCAAAGGTGAAAGGATCACAGTCTGTAAAAGAGTTAAGGCAGCCCAAGTCTGAATTGTCTGCAATAATTCTTGAGATAAAAAATAAACTTTTAAAACAGCAGCAAGAAGAGAAAGCTAAAATATCTCCTGTTGAAAATCAAGAGTGGGAAGAAGAAGATGAGCTTATACTTAAGGAAGCAGGAATTCTAAAAGAGCCTAGTATTCCTAATGATTTCACAGACTTGTTAATAAAGGATGCAAACATACCTGAGATCCCTAGTTTTCACCTAGATAAAGAAAGCTTGCAGGAAAGTATTCAGTAGTATAAGCAGCAGATGAAATACTTGCAAGATGTTAATGATGGGTTGATGAAGGTTAACAGAGGGCTTATAGAAGAACTACAGGATGTCCATAATCATTTCCATGAGCTGTCAGAAGTATCCAAAGAGGTTCTCAAGAGAAAAAGAACTACCGACATACACTGTATAGAGTTGGAAAACACAGTAAAGAACTTGCAGCATGAAAACAAGAAGCTCACGAAAAGGATAACTAACCTGGAGCAGGAGAAGAAGAAATCTAAGAGGAAAACTCAAGTATTAGATGGTATTGCTCTACTAGCTGAGGTAGCAAAAGAGATATGAGTCACTTGTTCATTTCAATTACTTGTTATCTTTTTCAAAAACATGTTAGTTAGGGATTACTATTTTTAGAAAAATCATGTTTTGTAATATTTTAATTTTTATCTTACCTCATCGAGTGGATGGAAGATAGTTAGGGTTTTTGATACCTAACTAATTTTTGTAAAAAACACTATTTAGAGAGGTTAGAAAGTCATTAGCAGGGTTCTGATTTTTGGGAGCTACAGGAGGTCTTCAGACTTGTTCAGGAGTTAAGTACCAAGACTCTTATATGCTTTTGATGATGAAATTATGAAATAGATGACATTTTTCCCCTTCAGTTTTCTATGTTGGCTTCATTATTGAACTTGTTTAGTTTCTTAATTGATATATTCATTACTGGTTTATGTGTATTTGCTGGTGATGCTTGTCATTTATGGATGAACCTCAGCATAGTGTTTCTGTTGGATCTTGTGTGATATATTATGCATCTTTATCATTTTATGTTTATGATTTAGTTACTACTTTGCTCATGAATGCATTCCCTGTCTTTCTCCAAAAGTTTACAACCACTAAAACATTGCAGAAACCCTAAACCTAATCTGTTTCATTGAATTTTATCTTGAGTGTGTGTTGGCTTGTTTCTCTGCCTTAGAAACAATTTCTGGCACAAATATCTTTGGCGCCGTTGCCGGGGACGAAGCTGAAGCATATCTTCCCTGGGATACTTATTAGTTTTACTGGTTTAAGAGGTGGACTTAAACCAGCACTTTTGAAGGCTAATTTTTCACCAAAGTTGTCACAGTGGCTTCTAGAGGAGTGGGAACCAGGAGCAAATCTACTTCACCATTACATTCAGGGGTTTCAGACCCTGAACAAATATTGAAAACAGCAAGAAAACTCCGAAGGTCTCAATCTTTATCAGCCCTCTATGACCCTGACCAGTTGGGTGCTTCATTACATTCAGCTGAAACCTCACCTTGGATAAAACCTACCATCCCTAAGAGCACTTTTCAAGTTTTTACTAATCCTCAAACCTTTTTAAGAGCTAATACTGCTTCTCCTGGTAAAATACCTCTCTTTCAGCTGAAAGTAGGAAAGAGCCCTTTTCAAACAAGTTCCAGTCAAGCTTCCTCTTCTGCAAAGACAGTCAGTCCAAAGATGGCAGCCCAAAACCCTCCCATGGATATGATGGACCGGATGGTTGCAGCCAGGTATGCACCATTAGTCTTACCTCAGCCTTTACATGCATTGCCTGGAGGTGATTACCAAAAGTATATGCCCAGGTTCAATGGACAGGGGGAAACCACTGCTGAAGAACACTGGGAGGCTTTCCTAAGTTATGCTGACAATCAAAACATTGAGATCAAAGATGTATGGATGAGGGTATTTGTTCATAGCCTTAATGGGGATGTAAGGAAGTGGTTCAGAGAGTTGCCTGCCAACTCAATCACTATAATTGAAGAGCTACGTGATCTTTTCATGAGGCAATGGGGAGACACAAAGGACCACACCTATTATATAACTGAGTTTGGAGCTCTCAGAAGAAAAAAAGAGGAGACTGTTGCAGATTTTTCCAAAAGGTTTAACAAAATGTATAGTAGGATTCCAGCAGAAATTAAGCCTACTGAAACATCAGCTATGCCAATGCCTTTGACCATGAATTTTCTCTATTATTGAGAGAAATGAGACCTATCACCTTGCTGAACATGCAAGATGCAGCATTGGAGGTTGAGTCCAATTTATTGGCTTCAAATAGACTTAAGAAAGAAACATCTCAGCAACTTTATGATAAAAAGGGAAAGAAGGAAGCAACTTCAGGAAGTTCTGCTCCTCATTCTGCTGAAGCTAAGATAGATGAGATGGCTAAGCTAGTGAATATTCTCATTGCCAAACTGAATAAACTAGAGCTTGAAAAGAATTTTAGCAAACCTACTCCAGAAGCTGAAAGAAATCCAAATAACCAAAATCAGTTCAGGAGGCAATTTGCCCCTAGATTTATACCAAGAGAGCGCAAGAACAATGATATCCAGCGAGAAAGGAGAGAAAATGAAGACCAGAGAGTACCCCCACCTCTTCAGAACAATGTAGCTGATGAAGAAGAAGTTGATGAACAGCTGCTCTTTGAAGAGACTGAGACTGATCAAGATATGAATCATTTTGGAGAAGGATTCCCTGGAGGTTTTGTTACTGAAGAAGAATTTCTGAATGCAGAATATTATGACGCTGACATGTTTGAAGCTGAGGATGACTTAGATTTGGAAAATACTGATGTAACTACTGCTGTTCATCATAGTGGACCCAAGAAGACTATAAATCTCAGATCAGGCCCAAAGCAAGTGGTGCAGGCCCTAAAGAAGAAAGTTGTTGTTCCTGCTGCCACTGTTCCTGTTGCTACTGTTCCTGCTAAATAGACAACTGATCCTGTCCCTGAAAAAAGACAAGTTGCAGAAAAATCAAGGAAGACTCCAGAGGTGGAAGAGGTAAACAAATCTGTTCAGAATTTCAGTTTGGAGAATGAATTAGGGAAGTTAAAAATTCCTGTACCTTTAACCGAGTTAATAAAGAATCCCTCATATAAACAAACAGTCTTGAAAGTCATGAATTCAGTAAGTAATCAGCCTGTTTCAGACACAGTTAATCTGCAGGAAGAAAACCCTAAAATCTTCATTGGATCAGCCCTAGCTGAAAAAACTGAAAATGAGGCTGGTGCTTCACCTCCTTTCTATGTCACCCTGACAGTCCATGATCAAATGATTCAAAATTGCCTTTTAGATTCAGGAGCATCCCACAATCTGATGCCAAAGGCTATTATGGAAGCTTTGGGCCTGAGCATCACTAAGCCTTACCATGATCTATATGCATTTGATTCCTGAGCAGTGTAGTGCCTTGGAGTAATAAAAGACATGGTTGTCAACCTAGCTCAGTTGCCCATAAAAAGTGTGATAATGGATGTTGTGGTAGCTGATATAACACCGAAGTTTGGTTTACTTCTATCTAGGTCATGGGCTAAAAATGTTGGAGGAACCTTACAAATGGATCTTTCATATGCCACCATTCCAGTGTTTGGTGGAGAAACTAGAAGACTGTATAGAGAGCTGCAGTTTGCTTACATAGTGACAGATGACAAGAATCCCACTAATCACCCACTGTATTCTGTTGATAAAGACCTTGGTACATGTATGTTACATTTCAGTGATGAGGATAATTCTGCTGGTCTGTTACAAGTGGAAAAAGAACAGCCAGTAAAACACAGCAGAAATGAAGAAAATGCACTGTGGAAATTGTATTTTGATGGATCCTCATGCAAAGAGGGTGCTGGAGCTGGATTTATTCTCAAATCTCCTGGAGGTGAAACAGTGAAGCTCATGTACAAGTTGGAATTTGTTACTACAAATAACACTGCTAAGTATGAGGCTTTGCTACTATGATTAAAGGCTGCTAAAGAATTAGGCATTCAGCAAATTGCTGCATTTGGCGACTCCGAACTAGTTGTTCAGCAAGTGAAGAACAAATATCAAGTGAAGCAGGGTTTGTTGAAGCTTTACCGGAATGAGGTATGGGACATGCTTGAAAACTATTTTGTAGCTTTTAATATTACCTATATTCCTAGGGATTACAATCAGACTACAAATTCATTGGCTTTAGCTGCCACATACTTCAGAATTCCTAAAACTACTCAGTTGAGGTATCCAATTGAAATAAGGTACAGACCTTCTGTACCTGATAATGTAAAACATTGGAGAGTGTTTGAAGATGATACTGAGATTAAAAGGTTTATTGAACTTACAGATGAGTTTTCAAATTCCTTAATTGATCAGGATGAAGATGATGAAGAAGAACAGCTGGATGAAATTGCTGCAGAAGAGATAGCAGGTCATAAGATCATTGAATTGAAGAGTAATTTCAGTCCCAAAGGTTTGGTACCTCTGGATAAAATATTCACAAAAGATGATACACCTTCAAAACCTGTTGTTCAGTCTTCAAAAGAGAATGTAGTGGACTGCAACATTGGTTCAGCTGAATATCCTAGAATGGTCAAAATTTCAAAATCATTGACAGCTTAACAAAGAAATAGATATATCAAACTGTTAAAGGAACATGTAGATGTGTTTGCCTGGTCTTATGAAGAACTACGAACCTATGATACAGCAATCATTCAGCATAAGGTTCATTTGAAGCCTAATGTTAAACCTTTTCGACAGAAACTAAGAAGGATCAATCCAGCTTTATTTCCTGTGATTGAAAAGGAAGTAAAGAAGCTGCTGGATGCAAAGATAATAGTGCCTCTCAGGTACTCTTCCTGGGTTGCTAATCTGGTTCCTGTCAGAAAAAATAATGGGGAAATCAGATTATGTGTTGACTTCAGAAATCTGAATAGATCATCATTAAAAGACAACTATCCTCTTCCTAAGATTGAACAAGTATTGCAGCAAGTAGTTGGAGCTCAGAGGATCTCTATGGTGGATGGTTTCTCAGGGTACAATCAGATTGCTATGCACCCTGATGATAAGGAAAAGACAGCCTTTACAACCCCCTGGGGGACATTCATGTATGACAAGATGCCTTTTGGCCTGATGAATGCTGGAGCAATATTTCAGAGAGTAATGGATATTGCCTTTGTTGGAGAAAAAGATAAGTTTGTGGTCATTTATTTGGATGATATTACTGTTTTTTCACAGTCAGATGATGAGCATCTGAAGCATTTAAGGCAGACCTTCCAAAAATGCAGAAAATTTGGCCTGTCCCTAAATCCCAAAAAGTCACATTTTGCTGTGCAAGAAGGTAAACTACTTGGTCACCTTGTGTCTGCTGATGGCATCAGAATAGATCCTGAAAGAGTGAAATCTATACTGAAGATTAGTTTACGCAGGAGCAAAAAAGATGTTCAATCATTCATTGGCAAAATTAATTTTCTGCGGTGGTTCATTCCCAATTTTGCTGAGACTATTAAACAGATCACAGCCATGCTGAAGAAGGACCAGTAAGTCAGGTGGACTGTTGAGGCAAAGGATGCTTTTGAGAAAATCAAGGTAGCTCTTACTGAAGCACCTGTACTGGCAAGTCCTGATTTTACCAAAGAATTTCTTACTTTTTCATTTGCATCAGAAGACACAATTGCAGCAATCTTACTTCAGAAAAATAAAGAAGGATTGGAACAGCCTATTGCCTTTTTCAGTAAAACTCTTAGGGATTCTGAGCTGAAGTACAGTATATTGGAAAAGAAGGCTTATGCTCTGGTGAAGGCTTTAAAATTTTTCAGAATTTATGTCCTGCACTCAAAAGTTATTTCATTTGTTCCAAATGTTGCAGTATAAGATGTCTTAACACAACCTGATAGTGAGGGTCAAAGAGGCAGGTGGATTGCAAATATTATGGAGTATGATGTGGAAATCAGGCCCACCAAACTTGTCAAGGGACAAGGTTTAACCAAGCTGCTGGCTTAATCAAATTGTGAGGTTCTGGGACTGTATGTTATGGCTGAAGAAATAGCTCAAGAAGAAGATCAAGCAGCTCTGAAGAAAGAGAAGATCATGGATTTCTACTCAGCATCTACCTGGTATGCAGACATAGTCTATTTTCTGTTGTTTTTACAATGTCCTGAGCATTTGGATAGGAAGGCTGCCAGATCTTTGAAACTCAAAGCTACTAAGTATTGTTTGGTAGAAGATCAATTGTTCTGGAAAGATCCAGGGGGTATCTTGCTCAGATGTTTGGACCAATCTGAAATAGAAGAAGTGATCTCAGAATCCCATGAAGGTGCCTGTGGAGGGCATAAGTATTGGAAAGCAACAGCTTACAAAAATTTACGAGCTGGATATTATTGGCCATCCTTGTTCATAGATGTTTACCAACAGGTAAGAGCCTGCATTCCTTGTCAGAAATTTGTTGGTAAGCAGAAATTATTGTCTTTGCCTTTGAAACCTATTGCAGTCAATGCCCCTTTTCAACTATGGGGTCTGGACTTTATTGGAGAAATAAATCTAGCATCTTCAGGACAGCATCACTGGATTCTCACTGCAACATAATTTTTCACAAAATGGGTAGAAGCCATTCCTACAAGGAATGCTACAGATAAGGTAATCATGGATTTCATTGAAGAAAATATTCTGAGCCGGTTTGGCTGTCCACGGAGATTAATAACAGACAATGCAAAGGTTTTTAAATCCAGAGCAATGGTGACCTTTTGTGAAAGAAATGGCATCATATTGAAGCATTCAACCCCCTATTATCCTCAAGGAAATGGTCAGGCTGAATCCTCTAACAAGAACATCATTCAGAGCATCAAGAAACTGCTCAAGCATAACAAAAGGTCTTGGGATTCAATGCTGAAATATGCATTATGGGCAGACAGAATCACAGTGAAGCAGGCCATTGGGACTTCTCCTTTTCAGTTGGTTTATGGTACAGAAGCAGTTTTCTCTGTTCAATTGGGGATCCCAGTGATGAAGTTTCTCCAGAATTCTCAAGAGGAGCCAAATGATATGCAGAGGAGAATCTTTGAAATGATAGAGTTACAGCAAAGTAGAGAGAAGGTGGATGAAAAAGCACAGCTGTACAGAGCCAAGATTAAAAACAGGTTTGATAGGAACATCAAAGATAATACTTTCTCAATGGGTGAGATGGTTCTAAGATGGGATGCAAGAAAAGAACAAAAGGGTAAGCATGGTAAGTTTGACAATCTTTGGTTTGGCCCTTTTCTAGTATCAAAAGTTTTAGAGAACAATACTTTTATCTTGCAGTCCTTGGAAGGTGAGGAGTTGTCTAGCCCTGTTAATGGGAGATTCCTCAAACATTTCTATAGTTTATAAGAGCATTTTCATTTGTCATTGTACATACCAGTGTGAGTGAAGTATAATAAAGACTCCATAGCCCAATGGAAGTTTTGCAGACAGGTAGATAGAAGACAAAAGGCACTGAAGCCTCACATGGAGGACTTCATCCCGCAGCTGGAGCCAGATGTTATGTCAGGAATTTGTTTCTTACCTTTTCATGTTTGATTACCTATTTGATCAAGTTTTCTTATTTCTTTGACTTCATCTTTTCAATTACCATAGGAGCTTTTGGGTATTGACTTTAATTTTTAAGTTTTTTGCCTTTAGAGTTATTTTGTTTTTTCCTCCCTTAGGTCTTAAAGGGTTTTAAAAGGTCATAGTATCGAATGATGTGGTCACAAATAGCATTTTGAGCATGGTCCTGCATAATCATAGTTCAAACAGCTTTTAAACTGCATTCAAAATCACAAAAAGCTGAAAAACAGCGAGAAAATAGCACTAAAATTATTCTTGTAGCGTTGGAACCAAAAAATAATGAAGGCACGCTACAAGAATACCGCGGCCTTCACTTCTTCCGATTTTTAAGCAAAAATTTGGCATTTTCTT
Source organism: Pseudotsuga menziesii (assembly GCA_001517045.1). Classification (NCBI taxonomy): domain Eukaryota; kingdom Viridiplantae; phylum Streptophyta; class Pinopsida; order Pinales; family Pinaceae; genus Pseudotsuga; species Pseudotsuga menziesii. Next base: position 611,031 of record LPNX010227611.1, read on the forward strand.
AAATGTTGAGTGGCTAATCACGTATTGTGGAGTGTTTACTATGTGTTGGTTAAAGAATTATCATAAGAACAGGTGGTTCCACTGGAGAAGGAATCGTGGTCATCGTGAGCCCAAAGGCAATTGATTTTGACAGGTAACAGCGTGGTTTGATGTTTAATGTGAGATGAGTTGTCATTTGCATGCACATTCAAAGACGACGGACTTACTGGAGTAACCATAATCACTACAAAACCGGATATGCTCACTAGGAAACAGAGTGAGGTTTTATGGAGCCACGGGAAATTAGGGCTTCATGATTGTGCTGTCTGCAGTCAAATTGCATCCTGAAGGACACCTGTACATTCGAGCTGAACAACTTAACCACTCAGGTCATGTTTTTAAACCACTGCAGTTGATCAATTTAAACGATAAGCCACTATAACTGATAATTTAGGGCTTTTTCGCTGGGAACTTATCAATCAAAATTGATTAAGGGGAATGATAAATTATGCACTCAAATGATATTTTGACCAGAAAAATAACTGCCTGAGCCATTCTGAGATGTTCTGTGGAGTGGAATACTGAAAAATAGCTTTATGTTGGAACTGTTCATTTGTTGAAGTTCGAAAGAGGCTGGGTTAAAATGAAATGTATATTATGATGGTTCAAATTTAATACTGCTGCTGGTACAACATGAGATGAAGGAAATGTACATTTGACACATTTTAAAAACCTAGATAGCCTAAAGACCTAATTTTTCTAGGTTTTAAAGCTTATTGTTTTTTAAATCCAAAAGAAATAGCGAAGAGCTAAAGGCTTGAGACCAGAGGAAGATCTACTGTCAATTTGATACCTGAGATTACTGAGCTGAAATGAACTAAGTTTAATATTGTTCTCCTTTATATACCTTCTCATCTAACCTATAAACAGGCTGCGTTTAGTCTAAAGGTTGACAGTTGTCTTCATATAATACTCTTTTGGTGCAGAGATGGATTATACATGATTCTGGAAGGTTATGAGCACTAATACACAGGTTTATTCTACATGTTGGAGACGGACAGCCAATAGAACAATTAAATTTGCATGACAGTCACCAGTTGCAGTGAAGAGTTTGGAAGATTTCAAATGACCGAAGTCTCTTATGCTTATGATAAACCTAATCTTTATTAGGAAAACAAAAGCAACAGTCAGAGAAGAGCAAGGAGAGTTGTTTTTGAAGCCTGAAGGATTTGAGAAGGAAACAGTCACCTGACTGGTCATTAATTGAATCCTAAAAACCTATACAGTTTCATCCTCTGAAGGAAAATGGGCAAGAGTGGTAAAATTAACAGAGCTGAACCAACTGATGTAGGGTGGATTGAAAAGCTCCCTAGATGTGTTGAATTATTTCAACAGGCTGGTTGGCTTGAGTTCTTTAAAAGAATAAATGGGTATAATGCTAAAGTTTCTTGTAAGCTTGCACAGTGTTTAAAAGATGACATGGTGACCTTTGATACTCTTAAGTTCAGGCTGACAGTAGAGCTGATTGCAGAAGCCACAGGGGTTAGCAATGAAGGTGAATTATGGTTTAAGAAATTGCATTTTACCTTTGATCCTCAGAGATACCTATTACCAAATGTCACTCCTGACTAGAATAAAGGCATTCTTATTCAAAATTTCAGAAAGGAATGGGTTGAACCAATTACAATTTTGCAGAGTTATATTACTTGCGAGGGCAGGTATGCTTATGTGTTTAAGTATCACTTCAGGTTTTTGCAACATATGGTGGGACAGTCCATGATGAACCTTCCATTTTTCCTATTGAAGAGCTTGCAAAAAATGGCTAGCAAGGTCAAATGGCATATGAACCATTCCTCTCAGTCCATCTTTCATCATGGGCTGATTAAGTTGATTATTAGCACTGTTTTGCAGCATGAAGGTAAAAGTTGGGACTTCTTTCTTTTTTGGTCAGGTTTCCATGTAAAACAAGAAGATCAATAGCCTAAAAGGCAAGCAAATAAAGGGAAGGTAATGATGAAGAAATTAGGTCAGAAAGCTAAACTTGAAGACAAGGAGGATGTTGAAGTTGAGAAGGCAGCAGAGCATGTGGAGGTTGACAGTAAATCCAAGGTGTTTTCAATTGGTACTGCAGGTAGATATTCACTATTTTCAGAAGAAGACTTACAGCCTCGGCAACAGTTGAGACCAGCAGCAATTTCCAAGGAACCTAGAGCTGCTGCTATAGAAAAGGTTGATATGCCTAAAGATGATTTTCAAACCCAACAGAGAAGTCCACTCACCATTCTCTCAGATGATGAGGGATATTTACTGGAAGAAGATCAGCCCATTGATAAAGTAGAAGGCAAGCATGAAACCTGTGGAGAATTCTTCATTTCAGAAATCAAAGCAGCTAAACCTAATAAGAAGAAGAAAAGGACTGTAACCCCATATTGGAGGCCTAAAACCAGGCCAACAAATAAACTAAGCTGGAATATGAAGAGGTTACTTAATCCAAAATTGAATTCCAAACAAGAGATTGTCTTGATTGATACTTCCTCAAATGAAGAGACAGAAATTGGTAAAATGGACAGTAAAAGCAAAGTAAAATCAGTTGCTAAACCTTCTTCTTCTTAACCTGCAAAGGTGAAAGGATCACAGTCTGTAAAAGAGTTAAGGCAGCCCAAGTCTGAATTGTTTGCAATAATTCTTGAGATAAAAAATAAACTTTTAAAACAGCAGCAAGAAGAGAAAGCTAAAATATCTCCTGTTGAAAATCAAGAGTGGGAAGAAGAAGATGAGCTTATACTTAGGGAAGCAGGAATTCTAAAAGAGCCTAGTATTCCTACTGATTTCACAGACTTGTTAATAAAGGATGCAAACATACCTGAGATCCCTAGTTTTCACCTAGATAAAGAAAGCTTGCAGGAAAGTATTCAGTAGTATAAGCAGCAGATGAAATACTTGCAAGATGTTAATGATGGGTTGATGAAGGTTAACAGAGGGCTTATAGAAGAACTAAAGGATGTCCATAATCATTTCCAGGAGCTGTCAAAAGTATCCAAAGAGGTTCTCAAGAGAAAAAGAACTACTGACATACACTGTACAGAGTTGGAAAACACAGTAAAGAACTTGCAGTAGGAAAACAAGAAGCTCATGAAAAGGATAACTGACCTAGAGCAGGAGAAGAAGAAAGCAAAGAGAAAAACTCAAGTATTAGATGGTATTGCTCTGCTAGCTGAGGCAGCGAAAGAGCTATGAGTCACTTGTTCATTTCAGTTACTTGTTATCTTTTTCAGAAACATGTTAGTTAGGGATTACTATTTTTAGAAAAATCATGTTTTGTAATATTTTACTTTTTATCTTACCTCATCGAGTGGATGGAAGATAGTTAGGGTTTTTGATACCTAACTATTTTTTGTAAAAAACACTATTTAGAGAGGTTAGAAAGTCATTAGCAGGGTTCTGATTTTTGGGAGCTACAGGAGGTCTTCAGACTGTTTTTGCCTTCAAACTTGTTCAGGAGTTAAGTACCAAGACTCTTATATGCTTTTGATGATGAAATTATGAAATAGATGACATTTTTCCCCTTCAGTTTTCCGTGTTGGCTTCATTATTGAACTTGTTTAGTTTCTTAATTGATATATTCATTACTGGTTTATGTGTATTTGCTGGTGATGCTTGTCCTTTATGAATGAACCTCAGCATAGTGTTTCTCTTGGATCTTGTGTGATATATTATGCATCTTTATCATTTTCTGTTTATGATTTAGTTACTACTTTGCTCATGAATGCATTCCCTGTTTTTCTCCAAAAGTTTACAACCACTAAAACATTGCAGAAACCCTAAACCTAATCTGTTTCATTGAATTTTATCTTGAGTGTGTGTTGGCTTGTTTCTGTAGCCTTAGAAACAATTTCTGGCACAAACACTCTCTCTCTTTGTCTTCCCTTATTCTCAGTATTCAACGCATTTCCTAATGTCTCACTCTTGCTTTTTCATTGCATTTCCTTGCAAAGGTTAACACCAACAACATCATCAAATTTCAGAGTGTTTAAACCAAAAACATAGTTACTTACAACCATGACCAAGCCGTTCCAACTTTTTGGAAATGAGCACAATATTAGAACAGCCCTAACCTCATCATCAAAGTTCACTCCTATAGAACTTAATTGATTAGTAACTATATTAAATTCATTTAAATGGTCTGCAGCAGACCCACCTATTGACATCTTCAAATTAAATGATCTCTTCATAAGAAATATCTTATTGAAGGCCAAGGCTTTTTCATACAGTTTAGTCAATGCCTTGTTCAAATCCTTCGCTGTATTTTCTTTTGAAATGTTTAAATCCATTGATGAAATATCCCAAATACTGATATTTTCTATTTCTGAACAATTATGCGGATATAACTGGGCTTACAGACTGCCAGCCAAAAATCCCTATTTTATAGG